>JAJHZJ010000472.1:6341368-6361368 GCA_023548195.1 Bettongia penicillata ogilbyi
TCCTTTCCTTTCCTTTCCTTTCCTTTTCCTTTCCTTTTCCTTTTGCCTTGCCTTGCCTTCCCTGCCCTTCCCTGCCCTTCCTTTCCCTTCCCTACCCTTCCCTTTCTTTCTCTTCCTTAATAGTATAACCATACATATATTGAACTCGGTTCCATATTTTCTTTTAAAAGACAGCAAAAAGCGGGAACTTGACCAAGTTTGTTTTTGGTGTCTTCTCTCAGTTCTCCCTTTTCTCATCACCTTCTCTACCAATAAACCTTGCTTTCGACCTTATCCTGGCACATCTTCACCCTTTCAGAACTTGTTACTGATCCCCTCTAAAAGACAAAACAAAACACAAAAGCAACTCTTTCCATGTGCTAGATCTTATCCTCAGGGCCTCTGTGCTTTCCAAGGTTAATAACTAACTAAACCAGATCAACCATACTGTACTAAAGAGAAAGAGAAGTGAAGATGCCAGGACCTCTTATTCTCCTTTCCTGAAAAGGGGGCTTTCTGGAAGCTTGCTGATTCCTAATGCACAAAAATAACTCTAGTGGTAAAAATTTCATGCCAGATAGGAGAAAGTGCTGTTATGTGTAACTGGAAGGGGAAATGGTTTTCAGGGCAGACATGGCCTTGTGAGGACTCACAAATTACATGGCATAGTTGACCATTTGTCTGTCCATATGTGAGGTCCCACATCAGTGGGCTGATGCCATGAATTCCAAAGGAGGAGGTTTTGCAGTACTGCTTCGGGTAAGGCTTTTTTTGGCATCAGAAAAACATTATCTCAAGGTGGTAGAAAAAGGGCTTTTCTAACCAAGGCTAAGGAACTTCTGCAAAAGGGAGGTGAGCTGGGACTGGGGCAAGGAGGGGAGGGGGCGATTCATGGGCCATAAAAAATAAGCACATTCTCAAAGCAAGGGGAATGAGTTCTTTGTCTTTGTGGTAACCAGGGGAAGACATGGGACAGATGCCAGGAAGAAATATAAATTTCCCAGGGGAGGATACAGAAATACTGAAGGAAATCAGCAACTATCCAGAAGAAATGATTAAGAAACCAAAGGCCAACCCCTGTTATAATTGCCCAGGTAATTCAAACTCATCTTTCTCGTCCCTTCCCTCATTCTCCCAAATCTATTTTGCTTAAATTATGCAGAAAATTAAAAAACAACAGGATTTTTTTTTTTTGGAGGGAAGATATCTAGATGATTGTCTAGACCTCCATTTTAACTTGGAACTTAAAGAATGGCCAATTATTGTGTAGAGAAGCAGGATTAATATGATAGAAAGATCACCAAAAATGGGGGCCATAACACCTGGGTTCTCATCTTGGCTCTGTCCTGGACTTGCTCACAGTCCACACAGCCATGTAGTGACAGAGTCTCTCATACCTACTGTGGCACTTAGTTTCTTCATCTGTAAAAGGAATCAAGGCATTGTTGGCCTCTAAGCTACCTAGAAATACTCGGCATTCTTTCATTTTAGAAAGAAAGAAGCCAAGGCCCCAAAGAGATGAAATAACCTGTTCAAAGTCCACACATCTTAGTAGCAGAGCCAGGTCTAGAAGACTTCTGATCTCCCGGTTGGGATCCCATTGGCTATATATTTGGACCAGATGAACTTGAAGGATCCTTCCAGCTCCTGCTATGATTCTATAAAATTGAAGTGCTCCGTTTTGCACCAAATTATCATTGCTTTGGCTGATCAGGGGGTAGGATGTAAGGTCTTTGAGGGCAGGGCTGTTTTCTTCTTCATTTGACCCTGTATTTTTCAGGGTTTAGCACAGTGCCTAACACAGAGTATTTATTGACCTGATTGTTGGTTTGGGCAGGTGAGAATGAGGAAGTAAAAATGGAAACCTAGAAGATCCTGGGGGATGAAGAAAAAAAAATAAAAAGAAAATAAGGACTAATTTTCCAGGAACCCAACAATTTTGGATTGAAAACTTTGATTTTGAAGTGATCATTTTGAGAATTTTAGACAGATTGACCCTATTGGTGAGGTTGGCTTGGGGGAAATCTTATTTTCTGTGGGTTGCTTTACTAAGTTGGGAATTCCTTAGCATTTGGACATTAGAATTTAGAATAAAGTGTCAGAAATGGAGGGGATTTTAATCTTGTCTAGTCCAACTTTCTTCCCTGGGAGGGGGTGGGGAAGGGTAGGAAGGAGTTAACGAAACTTGTTCAAAATCATTTTATTCTCTTTATAAACATGACCTCTTTGATCCTCACAATAACCCTGAGAGGTAGATGTTGTTACTACCCTCATTTCACAGCAGAGGGAACAGAAGCAAACAAAAGTTAAGGGACCTAACCTAGGTCACATAAATAGTAAGTACTTGGGGCTGGATTTGAACTCAGGTCTGCATCATCTAGATGCTTCTATAACTGACTGTAGCAATAGCTAGCTTTTCATATGGTCTTTTTTTATACTTATGTAATCCGTATTTTTCTCATATGATACAGTAACCCTGGGAGGTAGGTGTTATTACTATTCTTTTTTTAAAACGGAGGCAAATAGAGGTTAAGTGACTTGCCCCAGGAACCACACAGTTAACAAGTGCTTATGGTTGGATTCAAACCCAAGTTTTCCTGAGCTGAATTCTAGTACTCTCTACATGACAGTCCACTCTCCCATTAGCCCAAGTACCTTCTAATATAATGCTTAGTAGGTAATAGTATTTATTGGTGGTGAATGATGATCTGAAAATTTAAAAAAAAATATTGATTGTTCAGCTGAATTCAATCGATTAATTTTACTATTTTTATTATACAATTTAGAGCTAGAAGGGAGTTTATATCATCTATACATTGTATAGATACAACTCAATTCAATTTGATAAACATTCATTAAGCCACCTCTAAGTGCCTAGTACTGTGTGAGGCACTGTGGGAGCCAAGGAAAAAAATGAAAATATCATTGCCTTTAAGAGCTTACATTTTATTTTATTTTTTCTGGGGAGATAGTATTTTGTGCACTGGTAAGTCAATATAAAGTCATCTAATGAGGGAGGGGTAAGGGAAGGACAGAACACTAACACCTCCAAGGAGTGAGAATAAGGGAAAGTTTTCTTGTAGGAAGTGGCATGGAAGCTGAGTCATGTATGAAGAGGGACAGTGAGTACTTTGATATTGTGGGTAGTCAGTGAGAAGGCAGGGATCTGAAAAATAGAACAAAAAACATAGATAAAGGTAGCCACACAGTTTGGCTACAACATACAGGGGAAACAATATAAAAATTTTGGAAGGGTAGGTTGTCATAAGATAGTAAAGAGTTCTAAATAGAAGCTTTAAGATTTTGTATTTTTATCCTAGGGGCAATAAGGAGTCACAGATGATTCTTTTGTTTTGATTTTGTTGGAGGCAATCTAGGGTAAGTGACTTGTCCAGGGTCACCCAACCAGCAAGAGTTTGAGGCTAGATTTGAACTCAGATCCTCTTGATTTCAGAACCAGTACTCTATCGAATGCACCACTCAGTTGTCCCATTGGTGATGGTTTTTTTTGAGTAGGAGTAGTGATTATATTCAAATCGATGCCTTTGGAAGATGAGCAAACTGAGGGCCACTAAGTTAAGTGACTTGCCTGTGGTCACAGAGGAAGGATATGGCAGATTTGGTATTCAACTTTAGTTCCTTTGACTCCAAATCCAATGCTTATTCATTAAAGAAGCATACCTGGAGTAATTCGCTGTGCTAGGTGACAGGAGAAATATAACAACCACCATGCCACTCAGTAATATCTTTCTTCCTCTATTCTCAGTGGTCCTTCTCTTTCCTCATCCTTTGAGGTTGTGTTTATTTTCAAATGCAAAATGATTAAATTCGGTCAAATGAATCTATAGAGACCAATAATTAGTGATTTTGGGAATCGTTGTGTCTTGAAAAAAATAATAGCTATTTAAGGGTTATTCCCCCCCCCCCCAGCTGTCTCAACATTTGGATAAATGATAATTATGTTTTAATTTGGTGAGAAAGATTTGAACAAATAAGCCACTTTTTCTGTAATATAGACGCCCCCCCCCCAAAAAAAAAGGCCCCTCCATGTCCATGAACCCAGTGGATACCCATTTAGGATCTTTTCTGACAACCTGAAATTGTAAGGGTGGTAGAGGTCTGTTAAGGACAGTCAGAAAGAAGAATTGTGTAGGGTTTATTTTAGAAACATGAGTAATCCCAAGCACTTAAGTGAATGACAGAGGAAAATATGGGCAACATAAGAAGAAAATGAAATTCCAGGGTCCCAGTGGAAGAAAGAGGGAGCATGTCTATCAAGAAAAAAATGAATTTATTCCTTAAGAATGGAATGAGGAGGAAATGTCAGGAAAAGCACACTATTTCAGTTCTCTTATTACCAAAGTGATATTATGAGAATGGAAAGAAAAAACGACAAAGAAGTTCCGGAGAGATATTAGGACTCTGGGATTACGGGTAATCACAAAAGGCTGTATTCTAGGAAACTAGGTCTATATTCTTGGAAAAGGGAGGGAAGGAGGGGATTATGATGGGATTTAGTAGAAGTTTAGTGACTTCCACAGGGTTGTGAGAGGTGCAATGGGATCTCAGTATATAAAATAACATCATGAGTGAGACAGAGGCCCACTCATCTAAGCAATGAGGGTTGACTATTGGAGGGATTTAGAGGAAAAAAAAAATTAAGCATCCATTAGGTGACATAAACTAAACTTGTACTAGGAGCAATAAAGGAGAACACTATTTTGTGGTGTGTGTGTGTGTGAGTGTGTGTGTGTGTGTGTTAGAGGATTTAGAGGAGATGGATCAAAGTAGGCCAGAAGAAGTACATTTGGGAACAACGGATGATCCCATAAAACCAAAACCAAGTCAAACCAACCGATCACCCAACAAATGAAAAACCAAAACCCAAATAACAGAGACAACTATGAACAGTTATTGTGTTATCTGGCCTGGTGCTATCTTAGGATTTTCTTATTGCCTGCATAATTGACTGATTTTGGATTTACAGATTCTCTAGAATATGGTGTTATGATTGTTATTGACAAGGCATAAGCGCAAGGAAAAAAGGTACAAAAAATGTACTATTTCTTTTAAAGTCATTTTTTTTTTAAACAAAGGAATAGGGCCATCTTTTGCTCCAAGTTATTCATTGGCAGATATATCTGATATTGTCAATTGAAATTTTGTTTATCTATTTTTTAATATATGAATACAATTATGTATCGTGTGTGTGTGTGTGTGTGTGTGTGTGTGTGTGTGTGTGTGTGTGTGTGTGTAAGAGGCTCCTGAAACTGACTGGCAGAAATTGCAACATGTCATTGGACCGTATTATATTCAACTGGATTTAAAACTCAAGTCTCTCCCCTTGGCAAGAGCTGAGGTGACCCAAAGCCAGAACACATTGAGAGAGACAGGACAAAGAAAGGATACAGCTGACCTTACTTATACACACCAAGCTGAACCAGGTGGAAGGAGAGCAATTAATACATTTTTCAACTTGCTAGCTGCAACAACTTTGACACTGTAAAGTCATTCTTTTAAAGGCACCCAGTCAACTCCCTTTTCTTTCTCCAAATGGGAAAGAAATGGAAAAGGACCTACGTTGGAGTCCACACATAATTGTCATTTTTTATTTTAATATGGTAAAATTCCAATCTGAAGAGTGCTGTAGGCAAGAACCTGCCACCCCGTAGACCCAAAGCCTATTTTGTAAACACTTTCTCCTAGCAGGCTGAAGTTTAAATATTAATTCGCCTGTAATTGGCGAAGAAAACAAACAAGCGATTAAAAACGCTACAAAGCTGACTTTCTCTTTCCTCTGCTCTCTCTCCTCCCTTTTCATTTCACCACAGTATAGAACGTAGATGTAAGACAATGGAACCCTGAGCGGTGTGGAATTCTAAGCCCCGTCTTGCCTTAAAGCTACAATATGGATTTAATTTATATGCAAATGTAAGCAATAAAAAGGCAGGCACTGTAGAAATTATAGTATTTTTTTAAGGAGATGCTGCAAAACCAGCACGTTCTCCTGCTTTCAGATTCCTACCAGAAGCTAATTATTATTGGTTCTTACTCTTTTCTCCCTTTTCTTCCACCCCCTCCAACACACACACACACACACACACACACACACACACACACACACACACACACACACACACACACTTCCTTTTCCAGGCTGGGTGTAAACTATGCTGTTTAAGAAAAGCACGGAATATTGAGGACGAGTGAATGAGAGCAGCCAGGAATATCTCCTGTGAGATTTGACATCAGGATAATTTCACAGTCTGGCTTTTTTTTTTCTTCTGACTGCCAGCTACCCAGTTGACCAGCAGAACGCAAAGCTGATCAAAGCTCAGTCGGAAACGTTAAGTAAGCTGAAATGGGGGCTAAAGTATGCTAATAGAGGGGCTAAATGTACTTTAATCCTGTTATAATACAAGGTAACTTAGAAGCAGGGAAGACCCTGATGGCTTTTGCCCAGGGTGGAGGGGGACCCCTGCAAATTGTGAATAGAAGTTGCTTCCTATCCTTTCATTTGCTCCTGGGGGCTGCCTTTCTCAGATGCACACACAAGCCCCTCCTTCTCCGTTTACTAAGTGTCAACAGTTGGGTGAGCAAGACTTCTCAGCTCTTTAGATCAGCACCCTGTGACCTTCCACACTGAAGCACAGACCATTAAGCTAAGCTTTCCAGCTGTTGCCTGAATGATGAGGGATTTTTTCAGAGAAGGGCAGGGCTTAGTGGAACACTAGGCAACAGTTTTATATTATGTCCCCACTACCACCCAACTTGCTTAGCAGATCAATGCTGCTGAGGAAGACGGCTGGCCAGAGGCTGGGCAGATGGAACAAAATCTGGAGAAATGGACTCCAAAGCAGTCCAAGTCTCTTGGCTGGTCTTCAGATTCATTTTCTTCTAATAGGCTTTAATTCTTAAATTTAAAAAAAGAGGAGAGCCAGGAAGCAAATGTTTATTTAATTACCACACTGTACATTCAGATTGAAACGAGGTCTTTGGATTGGAGGTGTCCTCCCTCTCTTCTCTTTCTGTCTATTTCTTCTTTTTCTCCCTCCATTCTCTCGTCTTCCAGCCTTAAGATGACCAGAGCAAAAAGTATGGGCAAAGGCAGAGATGGCTTGATGTAGGTTTGTGCATGGAATCCTTTGCCTTGGTGGGTGCCCCATGACCTAGTGAGCTGACACAGACCATGGAGAGGACTGATGTAATTTTACAGGCAGCCAACTGCCTCACTGTATCTAAAGATTAAAAACAAAGGTTTCATTGAAGCCCTACCTCCCACTGTGCAGCTGAAAATCTGATGGGGTGTGTGTGTGTGTGTGTGTGTGTGTGTGTGTGTGTGTGTGTGTGTGTTGGGGGGGGGAAGGTAAATGTTCATAAATATTCTTCAGTTAAGTACAAATTACATACCGCTATATTAAGATATAATGGTATATTTTGAGTCTACTTTGCTGTCGTGAGAATATCAGTAATCATTGCACAGTGCTAACTTGTTGGCACATGGAACAAAAAAGCAATTCAGACCTGACAGAAAATGTTTTGTTCAGAACCATGGTTAGTTTTTTTCTTCTTTCTTTTATGGTTTCTTCATTCTTCCTTCCCTTCCCTTTCTTTTCCATTCATTTTCCTCCCCTTTCCTCTCCTTCCCCTCTCCTTCCCCTCTCCTTCCCTTCTCCTCTCCTTTCCTTGCCTCTCCTCTCTTCTCCTCTCCTCTCCTCTCCTCTCCTTTCCTTTCCTTTCCTTTCCTCCCCCCATCCATTTCAGTGCCAGTAATATCACCTCTAATTTCTTCTGCCTTAGTTTCTTCAACCTTCAGCTGGCTCTGCCTAAAGAGGCAGTGATTATCCAAATAATCCTGCTGGTGAAGAAAAAGAAATTTGCTGAGGTTTTTCTTATTGTTGAATAATCCAGATGAGCTGTCTACACTGATCATATTCAGCAGCTGACAGCTCCTCTCTCCATTTTGCTTTGGTGGTATGGGCACAGACCTGGGCCCAGTTTTCTTGTCACCCCTCCCATCTTAAGTGAAGAAACCTAGAGTGACCCCATTCTAGCTGTGAGGCATCCTTCAGGTCAGGAGAAATGAACAGGAAAGACACAGAAAGTGTCTTTTAGGTATGGACATAGACCACACCTATAGTAAAGCTTCTGATGACTTGCATGCAGAGTATCTTTATTCCAGAACCAGAAAATCAACACAAATATTGTATTACCCCAAAGAGAAAGGGTGGGGGGATTCTCAACTTATCAACTTGCATTATTTTGCTGGATATTTTGCTGGATAGGTATTGCCCACCTCATGGGGGAGGGGAGATTCTTCCAGAAGGGACATTGGTGAGGTGGGGACGGAAGAGGAGAATAGAAATTGAGTTCTGAGTGCCCAAGTACTTCGGCTACTAGGTCTCTTCAAAGAGCCAGAATTCCTAGTCTGTATAAGAGTGACTTTTACCCTCCTTCCCCTGATTTGTAAAATTCCCCCCAAACCAACGTCTGCTGTAGCCTGCTTCTTTTGCAGCTGCCTGAGAACATGGCTGAGAGGAGGCTGGCTAGTTGTTAAAAAACAAAAAGCCTCAATGCATTTTCCTGACTGATTGTGAGAGCATGAGGGCAATTATGAAAACTGCTTGGAGCAAGTTCGGAAGGATCCTCTACCCTGCCCCAGTCTCAGAACGTGAGAATGGCAGGATTTGCCAAAATATGTCCTCAGCACTGAATGTCTGAAGATGCTGGTTGGAGCTCTTTCTGGCCTTGACCTCTGATTTTTCCTCCTCATCTTGCTAATCATCTTTTTCTTAAAATTAACTTCTCTGGAGTCACGGGAGTGAACCCTAGCTACGTTTGAAATAAAAAATGAAAACAACTTGAATAGGCTTCCTCCTGGCCAATATTTTCTGTTCCTAGCTCAAGTAGAAACCCTCTGGAACGATATATCTCAAGGCCTGACTCATCCTTTTTTGTTGTGTGTTTTTTTTTTTTACGATTCATAAAATGGTTTTAATTATATGGTGTTTTCCCCAAGTAAACAGCTAGACAAAACGAGAATATGCTGCTTATTCTTCGTATATGAAGTTTGGGGAAAATCCCAGACCTGCGATGGTTAAAGATGTCAGGTGGCATGGTTTTTCTGATATTGTCCTCTTTTTATTACACTTGTCTGATAACAGTAGCAACGAGAGAATTAGGAACAGCCCTCAGAGTTGAGGAGAACAACTTCGAGAGGCTTTAGGATTCCAGCTTAAAGCCAGGAGTTATTTTTATAACAGTTCTGCCAGGGACAAATATGCAAAGATCTTTGTTTCTACCATAAACAAACACAGCATTATCCTAACTACAGAATGACCCATGAAACCACTCAATCTGACATCCAAAAAACTGTAACCAAGATATGAAGGACTGCCCAGCTGCTTTGCAGGATCTCTTTCTTCCCTCATTCCTACACTCTTTAGGTTTTGTTCATTCATTAACATTTCCCTGTATATCTCATTATTACCTCATCAAACATTTATTATTACTTCAAGATAGATAATTAAAATTTCATACAGTTATTTCTCAGAATGATAATCCAATGGGTTTCTCTCCTCTCTCCCTCTCATTCCTCTCTCCTTCCTTGCTTCCCCTTGCCTCCCATGAAAAAGAACTTTTTTTATTTGAAAGTACTAGATGCAAAGTAAGCAAAGACTAGGATTCATTTTCATTGCAAGGAAGAGTTTGATTTCCTGAGTTCTAACTTAGTTCTGAAAGCATGAGTGAGAGAGATCATGTGTTAATCTGTCTTCCTCAGACTCACATAAACAGTTGGACTCCATTGACGATGCTATAGAAGATAGAAAAATTAATACACTATGCTCATATGTCTATTTTGAGGCATTGGTTGGATTTTTTAGTGTCGAGTACTCCCAGGCAGCAGATGCTGTAAATTCAAGACTAGCAAAGAATTCATTATTCTCTTTAAAGGATGGATTTTACATTTATGACTTGAGAGCATGTCATAGATTATATATCACACATCTTGCACGGGTGATAGACATATCATATTCACTTCAGTGGCGTGAGATCTTTTTCACTGGAATTTTTAAGGGTACAGATCAGATTATTATTTTTTTTTATGTAGTCTTCAAAAGCCAACAAACAGAACTGATGAATATCTGGATGTTAATGGCTCCTGTGGTATCTTGGTTTTTAATTTTTGTTCTCATGAACCTGAATACAAACAGAAAACTTAGCCTAGACCAAACCTAGGTCCAGTGCCAGGCACCTCCTCTGGTGAGAATTGAGCTTTTGAGTTGCGAAGCTTGGAGTTTTACTGAAAGGAATGAGAAAGCTTGATGTCTTCTGCATCTTTGTTCCTGTGATAGAATAATGTGGATGGAAAAAAGTAGTTAGTTTGATTGACTAATTAGAGTAATGCTGCTTAATGAGTGCACTACATTAATGCTTCCCTTCAATATTCAATTCCCTATACCCCAAAAGAGCATGGACTGGCAAATCTAACTACTCCAACACAATTTTAAGGGTATTGCTTTCAGCATAATTTGAAAGGCAACTTTTTCTCTTTCCCAAGATTTTATGTTGGGGATTGGCATATTTAGCTCATTCAATATTATTTACCTAAGGCTTGTTGCATTTTACCAAGATGGCATAACACATTCTGCTCTTGTCTTGTAGGGAGGTGAGAGAGGGGAAGGTAGATAAGAATAATGTTGCAGAAAGTACAAGAGCATTATGACCTAGATACTAAGCTGTTGTAGATATAATTTCAACAGAAACAACTGGTTTTTAAAATAACTTTTATGTGTAAATAGCTTTAGATTTGCTCCTTGGTCAGATCTGAGTCCAGATGGGTGATGCCATGTTTGGACATCTTTCTTGAGCAGTTAATCTCAATGGTGTCTTCAGTTAGCTTCCTTTGTTCTACCTTTCCTTTCTGAAACTTGAAAAAAATGTTATTAGGCAAATATTTACCAAGCACCTACAATGTCCAAGACAATTTGTATTACATATATAATTATATATTATATATATAACTATATATATATTATGTAAATAAATTAAGTGATCTTTTTTAAAACTTCTGTTTGAATTTGGAGAAGAGAGAGATAAATGAAGCTTGGTATAGACATGGAAAACTCCATGGGGAAGATGGAATTTGAACTGTTTGGGATTTGTCGGTTAGACAGATGGGTGAAATGAGGGTATTTGAGGTGAAGAGAATTAAGAGATAGTATTACTGGTTCTCCTTGGTTAACTGAATATTGACAATTATTATGCATAAGATTCTATGCTAGTCAGTATGAATAATACAAAGATTATCTTTTCTCTTAATTTCCTATTGTTGTCTTTTCTCATAGAATCTAGATAGCTAGAATAGATATTTTGAAAAAAAATGGCTGGCATTTATGTAGCACTCTACAATTTGCAAAGTGCTTTATAAATGTTATCTCATTGGATCCTCACAACAACCCTGGCAGGTAGGTGCTAGTTTCATCCCCGTTTTACAGATTAGGAAACTGAGGCAGACAGAGGCTTAGTGACTTGATTGGGGTCAAATACTAAGTGTTTGAAACCAGATTTGAACTCACATTTTTTGACTCCAGTTCGAGCACTCTCTTTGTCCCATAAAACAAACTTTTTTTTCTTAGAGAGAGTGGAGCTTCATGAAGGCAGAGGAGTTTGTTTTAACCATATTACCTTCTCTTTCTAATCGTGAAAGTCTCTAGCACAGTCTTAGAATCAAACCTTTATTTCCATTTTATTCATGAACTCACAAAGCTCATCTCCTCTTACTTTCCCATCCTTTTCCCTTGGTAAGTCATCACTTTAGCTCAGACTCAAATTTTCCCTTAATTTCACAGTCATAAGGGTTGAGTAAATCTGAGGAGACTTTGAGAAACTTGTATCCATTTTGAACCTAGGGGTGGGAACCATCTTAAGTTCTTTCAAGAGGGTAAAGGAGGAGAGAAAGGAATACAAACTTTAATTGTCCTAAATGTTAGAGCTCTTGATATAATAGAATCATCAGCTGAAAGCAGGATTGAATATATTGGATACTAGTTGGAATTTTAAGTATGGGAAAGCAAAGTAAGAAATTTAAGGAAATTTCTTGCCCTCCTTCCATCATCGTCATGCTGTTTTTCAGTCATTTCAGTCATGTGCTACTCTCTGTGACCCCATTTGGGGTATTCTTGGCAAAGATATTGGAGTAGTTTGCCATTTCCTTCTCCAACTCATTTTACAGAGGAGGAAACTGAGGCAAACACAGTTAAGTAACTGACCCAAGGTCATACAGCTAATAAGTGATGGAGGCCAGATTTGAACTCAGGAAGGTAACTCTTCCCGACTCCAGGCTTAGCACTCTATCCACTGTGCCATCTATTGGCCCATTTCACCACTCCCATCACGACCATCACGACATCACGACTATCACCACCACCACCACCACCACTACCTTGTTAACATTTACATAGTGCTTACTATGTATTAGCCACTGTGCTAACCATCTTTTTTTTTTAAAATTCAGTTAATTTATTTATTTTTAGTTTTCAACATTCACTTCCATAGGTTTTAAATATTCTCCTCCTCCCTCTATTGCCACCTCCCCAAGATGGCATGCAATCTGACACAAGCTCTACACATACATTCCTATGAAACATATCTTCACATTAGTTATGTTTTATAGAAGAATTAGAATGAAAGGGAGGAACCACGAGGAAGAAAAACAAAACAGAACAAAAGAACATAGCCTGCTTTGCTCTGCATTCAGACTCCATAGTTTCTTCTGTGGATGTGGATGGTATTTTGCATTATGAGTCCTTTGAAGTTGTTTTAGGTTCTTGCATTGCCAAGAAGGGCTAAGTCCGTCAAAGTCAGTCATTGCACACTGTGGTTGTTACTGTGTACAGCGTTCTCCTGGTTCTGCTCCCCTCACTCAGCATAAATTCATAGAAGTCTTTCCAGATTTTTTCTGAAGTCTACCTGCCCATCATTTCTTATAGCACAATAGTATTCCATTACACTCATGTACCATAACTTGTTCAGTCATTCCTCAATTGATGGGCATCCTATCAATTTCCAGTTCTTGATCACCACTAAATGAACTGCTATAAATATTTTTGTACATGTGGGTCTTTTTCCCATTTTTACGATACAAACCTAGTAGTGGTATTGCTGGGTCAAAGGGTATGCATGTGCTAAGCACTTTACAGATGTTATCTCATGTAATCCTCACATACCTGGGAGGTAGGTGCTATTACTATTCTCATTTCACAGTTGAGGAAACAGAGGTTAAGTGGCTTGTTCAAGGTAACACAGCTAGTAAGTGTCTGAGACTGTATTTGAACTCAGGTCTTTTGGACTCCAGTCCTGGTGCTCTTATCTGCCTAGCTGCTATTTGATAAGTTTGATATTTCTCAAATAAAATTTCTTAAAAAATGAATGTCTCTCTATTTTCTCCATTTTCATGGACTTCCTGAAAATCCTATTTAATTTATGTTTTAGAAGACTATCTATTGAGGTATTGAGGCATAGTGAAAAGAGCACTGGACTGGGTTGGTAAAGGAGATAATCATTCTCCTAAATCACCTCCCTCACTCATTTTCTTCATTTGTAAAATGGGAACAATAACAGTACTCGTTTCCCAGGGTTGTAATGAGAATAAGCAACATAACATACTGAAAGTGTTATGCAAACCTTAAAGAACTATATAAATTCTAGTTGTTTCTATTATTATTATTTATTGTTCTTGTTAGTAGACTGTTAGAGATGTAAGGGAACTGTGACATCCCAAATCAATCTAACATTCTCTCCTCCAAATATGTGCCCAGAAATATGGTAGACCCTGGAGGCAGTGAGAGGTAGGATGTCAGTGGGAGGGGTGGAGGTTACCACAGCAGTAAGATGACAAGGTCCTTTCCCTCAGGGAGCTTACTCTAGTTGCAAAGATGAGATTTACCCAACTGGAAATAGAAGATTGAAGGTAAAATATATTCAAATGCTCAATTAAGTGTTGAATAATCAAGTACCAAAAAGTAATTAAATATTATAATGAGGTGCTTGGGGCCATTAGGAAAGGGAGGTTTGATCCAGTGAACAAAGCTGAACCTAGAATCTGAGAATGTTAGAGTTGGAAAAGATCTTAGGGACATCTAGTTTAACTCCTTCACTTTACACACCAAGAGAAGACTAAGAGCTAGTTAAGTTTCCCCTTGGTTCCTTACCATTATGACACTGAGTGAGCAGTTTGGGTCTGGGCAAGGAAATACTTAAGAACTATCTTTTACCGAAACTTAAAAATGAAGTCCAAGACAATCAAATATATTCAACACCTGCTACTTAATTTCTCATTTTTTTTTCTTAAATTTTCTTCTCCCTTCTAATCAAACCAAATGGTCAGTGAAAAATGTGCTTCTTTGCATGCCCAGACATAGGCATGACGATTAGCAAATCTGAGATCACTCTTGCCACTAGCCCCGTTAAATTGGTTTGATCAGTCTGGTGGCCTGGAATGTTTTCGGGACTTACAAGAGGCACAGGCATATTAGGCCAAGAGTCTCTCTCAAACACTCCAAGATTCGACATGGCTGAACAGTTGCAAAGCAATCTTTGTCTGCTTTCTTCCCAGCTCCCAACCCCCAAAGCAAGCATTCAAAGTGAATCAATCTGGGTGACTTGCCTTCAAAAATAATTTAGTTTAAAATAAAAACCTGATTTTCCTGTAGGGAAAAGAATTAGGGATTGAGAGATACAGATTCTAGGTCCAAGTTCAGCTACCATTTAGCTGTGTGTCCTTGGGCACGTCAGCTAACTTCTGAGGATCACTGGTACAGTGATTTGCTTAGGATCATACAGTTTCTAAGTAATTAGAGGCTGAACTTGAACCAAACTTTTTGATTCCAAATCTAGCTATCTTTCCAGTGTGTCACAACTTCTCCCTTTTTAGCTCTCAGTTTCTTTATCAGCAAAATAGAGGGAATACTATATACCCTATCAGCGCATTAAAGGTCTTACCCTACATTAATTCATCCACATAAAATGTATGCTAAAGAGCTTTGAAAAGAGGAAAAGTACTATACATAGGTTTTGATATTGTTTAATTTTTAGATATAAACTCATTACCAACAGTGCAAACCCAATTGGCTAAGGCCATTTCAATATTTAATTATACACTAGGGATTGAAATCTCCTGGGGACATGACAAAAGTCTAGAAGAACTGCTTTCTGACTCAACACAAAGACATACAAAGCCATTGTTGTAAAGTCATCCAACTAGTGGGTGGCGATGAAGACTGGCTCTATTTAGTACTTCTCGCTGACTCCATTGGTTTCGACTCTCATGCCAGAGGAGGCAGACTTTCTGTGTTTTTCCTGCTTAGGCTTTTGTTTCTCCCATACTCAGTGGACTAGCTATAGCAACCATCTCTATTGCTTTATTGGTTTTTATCAAGTAACAGAAAGATTGGTTTGATGACTAGAGTTCCTTGGTCTGATGTTATGTTTCTATCAAAGTATGTTTTATGGGACCAGTGATTAGAATGGAATCCAGACTTCCAACTTTGGAGGTTTGGGCTCTGAGCTTATTGGTAAGAGCTTTCCATAATTAGTCTGCTGCTTTCAGGCCATTTTCATTGCCCTGTAGTAGTCCAGTACTTTTCCTCCTACTTCTGGTCCCTACCCCCTTTCCTGATTCCACTCCTAATTATGGAAACAACAATCAAATCAGTACTACCATTCCTAGAAAGCACATGATACTTAATTACGTCTAGGTGTTCATTCACTATCCTTGTGACTTTCCAGTCCTAATCATTCCTCCTTGCCCATCATTCTAGAATGTAAGCTCATTTAGGGAAGAGACTATTTTTCTTCTTGCACTTGCATTCCAAGACAGTGTCAGGCACATCATGAATTCTTTTTCATCCATCCATCCATTCATTCCATATTTTTTGAGATAGTATTAATTTCAAGAAAAGAAACTGTATTTCAAATGAGACCTTGCAAAAATAATGTCCTTTCTCAGACTACATGTCCCTGCTTTTGATACTGAAAACATGGTCACTGTGCTTAGAAGGGAGATTTTCTAAGAATACTTAGAATGGCGATAATACTCATTAATCTTATCACAGAATCAGAATCTCAGAGTTAGAAGGGTCACCTAGTATAACATTAAGCTGAGGAGGAATGTTGTCTTGAACATCCCTGGAAAATGGCCACCTAGCCTTTCATTGAAGGTTTCCAGACATGGGAAATTCAGTTACCTCCTAAGGCAGCTACATTGTAGGACTAATAACTGTTATATAATCTTCTTAATATTATTTCACTGTTTCTATTAGTATAATTCACAGCAGCTAACCTATTTTGCTAGTGATTAATATTATTATAGAATTTTAAAACCAGGAAAAGTCCTCAGAGGTCACTTAATCCAATTGCCTCATTCTACAGATGAGAATATTGAGACTCGGAAAGAGAGGCAGTGATCTATAAAAATTCAGCACACTAGTGAAATGAAGAGCTGAGAGTAGAATCTATGATCTGACTCCTAATCCTGCTTTCCTTCTTACACATCACTTTACTTTACTACAGCACCAATAATCACCATCACCATCATCACCACCACTTCTACTTGGACACATGATCTTGGGACATAAGGGTTACACTATATCCCTTCTGAGGGAGTTGAGCCATTGTTTAACCTAGTGTCAAACCAATCACTGATTTGGAACGAAGGAGGAGGCAGGCCAGACTTAGAGAATCTCAAATTTGGGATCTGTGGTGTTGGTGGGTGATTCATTCTACTGTTTCTGTTCTTGTGTCATATAACTCAGCATGTAGTATGATGCTGGAAAGAAGAGGGGCTGAAAAGAGATACTGTCCAATTTTTTAAAGTGCCATTGTCATGGTTAGGAGTCAGAGAACCTGGGTTTGAGATTTGGCTCTGTCACTGTCACATTGTATGACCTAGGGAAAATTCCTTTATCTTTCTGGGCCTTAGTTTTCTCATGCATAAAGTGGAGATAATAGTATTTACACTGTCACCCTCTCAGAGTTGGTATAAAGAAAACATTTTGTAAATCTTAAAGTATGATAGAAATTTGAACTATTATTATGATCATATTGATAACAAATTGCAAATTTCTATGTGATTATCATCTATTGTTGTTTTTACATATTTTTGTACTGTATCTTCTCCTGGTGAAATTGTTGCCAGTTCAAAGAACAAACATGGGGGATATAAAAATGGTTGCAGAGTAGAATTTATGAGTAAAAGTGAAATGAATTAAGATGATTTAACTCCTACATGGGCTGGTGACTTTCAGAAAAAGAAAGATAACTGCATAGAGGATCATGACCAGCTGTTCCCTATCTCCAATGTGGATAGAGCAAGTATCAACAAAATGAAGCAGGGGGACTCTGGGAGTTCTGGAAATATTTATGCATCCCCATCTTTTCTAGGATACAACACATCTATATTATACAAAGAACCCTGGACTGACAGTCAAGCGATTCAGGTTCTAATCTTGATTCTGGCTCTCAGTTGCTGTGTGGCCTTGGGAACCTTACTTAAGCTCTTTTTCCCCTCAGTTTCCTCATCTGTAAAATTAGGGATTGAGACTAAATGGTTAATTAAGGTCAATTCCTGCTCTGGAAATATCTAGTTTTTTCAAAGATCAAGGATCAAAAGTCTATACCTGGAAGAGACCTCAACATGATAGTGAGCTTGCTACAGAGAAGAATATCCCTATAGTTTTCCCCAAGATGTGTAGGAATCCATAAGTCCAACCACCATTAATACATCTCATTTCCAACCATATTGACAATAAGTTTGCATATTTTATCATGAATAGAATTCTGATGGTCATGATGGACCATAAAAGAGATCTTTAACCAATAGGATGGAGTAGGTCTTAGTTTCTGGAGGATTCTTCCTGCTCAGATAAGCAAAATAATAAACACTTCTTGCTCAGATAGCAAAATAATTACTATCTACTCCTCTCTTTTCACCTACATGACATATATACTCTATTTTCTTGATGGAATCTAGTTCTTATTTATTGAGCATTTATAGTGTTTAAGAGAGGTCTCTTAGAGTAGAGGAAAGAAGGCCAACTTTGGACTCTGAAACACCTGCCTTTGACATACATTACCTGTGTGACAAGTCCCTTAATTTTTCAGTGCCTCAAACAATGAGAGCTGTAAGTTACATATAATTTTCTGATCTTCATTAGGTGAGGGAGTCCTCATATTGATGAAATCACAGATCTGTATCAAAAAATAAACAAACAAAAACTCTGCTCAAGGTACCATGTTTAATATCATGTGCTATGAGGAAACTCAAAGATTAAAGAGACACAGTCTCTGTCCTCAAGCAGTTTGCAGAATAGCATGAGAGGTGTTCACATAAACAACAATAACAAGAGAGGTATCAAGTATTATGAGCCACCATACCTTCTTCATTGACTTCTTGGACTTTTCTCCTTAATTTCAAAGCCATATCTCTCCCTTTAATCCTTGATGTCCTCTCTGCAGTGACTGATCCAGTATTCCACCCTTATGACCCTTGTATATTAACTTAAGATCATAGAATTATAAAACACCAGAGCTAGGAGCCTTAGAAGGCATCTAATTTACCCTGCTAATTTTTATGGAGGATGAAACCAATGCTCAGAAATGGGAAATTACTTGCTCATGGCCATATACCCAATAATTAGCAGATCCTAAGTCCAGTGTTTTGTCTACAATAGACACTTCTTCTTCTTCATTGACCCAATACTTGGTAGCACTCACTGGACATTCAAAGTGGTATCTTCAATCAGTTTAAAATAAATAGGATTGGGTGCTCAAAATGTTGTGGGAGAAAAATACTTTCAGGGATGTCCTGGTAATGGCCCCATATTCAGGCACAATGAACTTTTGAGTAAAGCATGAGGGCTGAGATGGGTACTTTCTATATTTGGTAACTCTGAGGTAAAAGCAAACTTCAAGGTGCTCAAAGTAGTCTACAAAGAGATATAAACAGATGAAAGCAGTTTGTAAGGAAATTTCTTAGGGCCTTAAGAACTCCCCATCAGAATCCTAGAGCTATCTTTATATATTCTTGGTCTAAAGGATCTACAACTTCCAAGTCAATCAACCTAGAGGCAAAATTAACCCAGAGACCCAGGTCTGCTCTACAGCTTCCTGACTCACAATAAGAGATAACTTACCAGACAGTCAGAGAAGATTGGAGGATACTACTCTGAGGATAAAGGACTGTTAAGCTATGAGCTTGTAAGATACTTGTAGGACTTCAGCTCTCCTCTGGGCTCAAGATCATCAGACTACCAATTGCCACATTTGCTATCCACAAAAATTGAAAGAAGAGTTAGTCAACAAGGACTGGTCCCTGAAGAAAGGGCATATAGCTACTGTAGTAGTCCACTTTTACTGTAAACAGAGAGAGCATATCCAGGAAACCTAAGTAGTTTTCAACCTTCAACTCTATGTTGGGTGTGGATGGATTGGTAATATGGATAGGAGGGTCATTCATCATAGCTGACCCAGAATCGTGGCTCAAATGACAGGTTTCCAATTCTAGGTATTGTATATAATTTTTTAAAATTCGATGTATTTTATTTTCTGTGTTTAGAAATATAATTCAAAGAAGGGGTTCATAGACTTCATCAGACTGGCAAAGGGCTCCTTGTTATGAAAACAGGTTAAGAATCATGTCTACATTTTTACTCACCTATTGCTCTTTAGCTCTGTCACCCCAAGACCAAGAAATTGTAGTTACTAGACTAATTCTCTTCTTTTCTTTTTTTTACAGCGAAACTATAATTGGATCCTTCCTTCTCTCCTAATATCATAGAGTATTCTCAGTCTCCACTCCTTGTTCCAGCAACTATAGAAACTAAAAGGAGGTTTTGATTAAATGAGGATAAAGAGTCCCCTATCTGGCTGCTGGGACACATGGTTGCTTGAATCCTGGAATGGTGACTGGGCATGTTTCCCACACAATAGTGGGGATAAGAGGGGGACTGGAGAGTTGGGAA
>JAJHZJ010000472.1:6366368-6719834 GCA_023548195.1 Bettongia penicillata ogilbyi
CAATTCATTCCCCTTAAACCATTTCCCCTCCTGCCTTCCCTATTATTATAGAAGGCAATACCATCTTCCCAGTCCTTCAGGCTCACAGACTAGGTGTTATCCTCAACTTCTTACTATTTCTCACCTTCAATATGTAATCTCTTGCCAAGATCTATTGGTATTTTCTTTGTAACCTCCCTCAAATATGCCCCCTTTTCTCCTCTGACACTACCACCACTCAGGTGCAGGTTTTCATCATACAACCGCACTGTAGTCTGCTGTCGGGTCTGCTTGCTCTTTATTGTATCCCTAGCACTTAGCACAGGTGCTTGATAAATGTTCATTGATTAATTGATACAATAATCTAACTGAATGGTTTTTTTTCTAAATTTTGTAGCTTTCGCCAATATACCACCTATATTTATATCTTTTCTTCCAGATTGTGTCAACAGCATTTGTACAACCAACTTGCAAACAGGTATTTTGCATATTCTTCCTGTGCAGGATGCCCCTGGATCCTCAGAAGGTGAGTACTATGATTGGGCAGCACATTTCTGAAATCAAGTGCTTTTAATGATTTGGGGGCTTTGCTAGCTACTACCAGAGATTTGATTAGCAAATTCTCCCTACTATTGGTGCCCCTGGCTAGCTTCCAATAAAAAGACAGAAGAGGGATATTATATATTGTATGTTACGTATTATAATATATTATATATTACATTTACATTATATATTCACAATTAACCCCATCCTAGAGTATTCACAAATCAACCTGACATGCATTGTTCAAGTGTTTACCTCCCAACCTAACAGCAGGACCAGATTTTACCAAACAACTATGATGGAGACAATGGTGTGACCCTATGGTAGGCAGCTACTTCTCTTAGAAGTTCAGCCCTCTCCAAAGCAATCACATAATCTGTCCAAAGGAACTTCTGGCCATCAAATTTAGAAGTGAAACCCAGCAATAGTATTGAGAGAGTCATGGTTTGGATTGACCACTGAAAGTCATTAAATCCTATGAGATGAGTAAAATCTTGGAGTGCAATATATTTCTTCCAAGGGCCTTTGGAAATTTAGCCAATGATTACTGTTTTTCTCTGGATTCCATCTTTTTAATCTAATATAGCAGAAGCTCTTCATAAACCCTCCCTTGTTTCCAACTCCCATATTACGGCTGCAGGCACTACCATCCTCCTGATCACTCAGGCTCCCAATCTAGTTGTCATACCTGATTCCTTATTCACTCTCACTATATCCAATGTATTACCAAAGCCTATCAATTTCACCTTCCTAACATCTTTCACATATGGCACCTTTCTTTCTTCTGACATGGTCAGCATCTTGGTTCAGATCATCACTTCACACCTGGGCAATGTATCACAATAGCCTGCTGATTGGTCTCCCTACTTTGTCTCCTCACTCTGGTCTATCCTTCACTCAGTTATCAAATTAATCTTCCTACAGCTCAGGTCTGACCATGTCACTCTGCAACTCCCTCCCTGCCATTCAATAAACTCCAATGGCTCCCTAATGCCTCTAGGATAAACTAGGAATATCTTCTGTTTGGTTCATAGAGCCCTTTCTAACTTGATACCTTTCTGTCTTTCCAGTCTTTTTAAATCTTACTTTCCATTTATTCTGTGATCTAGTGACAATGACTTCCTTGGTATTGTTCACAAACAACAGTCCCTATCCTGATTCGGAGTGGTTTCACTGGTTTTCCTCAGTTCCTAGAACTCTTTCCTCATCTCTCACTCCTAGGTTACTTTAAATATCACCTGAAGGCCAATCCTTCTACAAAAATCTTTCTCGGTCCTCCTTAGTATTAGTATCATCCTTCTAAGATTACCCCTAATTTATCCCATCTAAATTTGTTTGTATATAGTTGTTTCTATGTTGTCTCTACTATTGGAATATGAATTTTTTGAAAGCAGGAACTATATTTTACTTTTTTTTTAATTCCCAGTGCTTATAATAGTACCTGGAAAATAGTTAGTGCTTTCAGCCTTGCCAGGAAAGACTATTAAGATCAATATATTTCTCCCTCAGAATTCTTTTAGGACTTGGGACCATCTAGGCTTTCTCCTTACCCATGAGCACCAATGATGGGTTTCCCTTGACGTAGAATTGAACCACTCCCCCTAAGTGGAACCATTGTTTGGATCATAGATTTAGAGTCAGAAAGGGCTTTGTAGGATATTAAATATACTCCTTTTTAAAAAAAAATATAAATTGGGAAAGTGAGATAGAGTTGTTTTTTTTTAATTGACACAACTAGGGTTATATAGCTTATTAGCTATGTCTGAAGTGGTATTTGAACTCAGCCCTTCCTAACTGCAAGTTCAGTGCTTTACTCTGCCATTACTTTTTTCTAATTATGTCCTTCGTGTTGTATTCTAGTCATATGGCTTAATAGTGCTTCCAAATCCAAGGTCTGTGCCTTTGCTACTCTTTGCTGCCATGCAGTAATTATGATATCTATAAAATCTTGCTTCTAGTTTCATGGAAATTCTGTTGACCCAAGTCATTAGAAATGTTTCAGGATCATGGGATTCTTGTCAGCAGTTTCCAGATACATACATACATATATATATTCATATACATACATATATGTATATACATACATATATACACACATACACACACGTTTTGACTGATCTTAGTATTCCTCCAACCAGTTTACAAGCCATAATGATCCTTACCCACATCTCCTTCATCTCTTCAAACTTAACATCTCATTATCTGGACCATTGACTGTCGATTTGTAGAACTCTGAACCTACAGTCTGGCTGCTTCTAAATAAGTCAGAGAACAAAACTTGGAAATACGGCTTCTCATCCAGGTGTTTGACTCCAAGGGGAGGAGATCATTTTAACCATTTAGGGAAAATGGCTATTTGTTCCCTTTTAAAAGTGGTTGAGGGATTGAGACTTGAACTCCCTCTTCCTTCCCCCAGATGTCAATGTTTTATCTCCATAGTGGTCAAAAAATTCTTTCTCATGCCTTCCAAACACATTTCTTTCTTTTGACTGAGCTCAGCTCCCTTAGAGCTTGGTGTGGTGTGACCAAATGCTGCTCCTCCCAGCTAATAGTCCCTGCTTTGGCTAGAGAATATTTCTTCACACCTTCATTATTACATCCCCAGACAGCCCATTTGAAAACAGTTATTTGGACACTATGACCAATATGTTCTAATCAGGCCCACATGGCTTTTGTGCCTCACTCTTTAGAACCTAAAATAACCATATTGCCAACTTACCCTCCCAGTAGTCTTTTTCCTATAGTTAAGTTAGACTCAAATAAAACATCTGGAAATCCAATTTGGTTGCCTAATTTGAACCAGACTAAAACCAATCTATATAAAACTTTATGGACTTTCTCAGGCATTGTACCTTATCTTTTCCATACCTCAGAACATTGCAATTTGGTTACCAGGAGCAGGATTTGGCCATCTCTTCCTTCTCTAGAGCTATAGTTTTTATTTTGCTTTGTTCTGAAGGCAGTTGGTGGTGATGGTTTGGAAATGGGGGATGGGTAAAGTTTTGACTCTATTTGAAAAAAATCTATTTGTTAAATCTTCTTTAACTCTAAACTTTCTCATGCTAGAAGGGGGGAACTGAGCAAGGAGAGCAAATGTTACATCAGAATGGAGGAGCACATATTACCATTAATAAGTTGTGAAATTTATCTCAGTGGCTGTCTAGTTGGCTGAATAACTTGAATGCTGGTAATAAACTACCTAGTTTTCTCTTCTTTACTAGGATTTTGACTAGGTACTAGGATTATAATTAAAGAGAACATTTTGAGAACAAAGTAGAAGAAAGAGCTACTTCTTGTGCTGGATAGGAACAGGACCATCCCCTGCTCTGAGGTAGATTCTGCCAACAGTCTGTAGGTAGCACATGTATTTAGGTGACAGATTCAAAGGCTCAAGATCTCCCTGACTATAACTCCTGCTATCTTTTAGGAAATGTGGGTATTCCATGACTTTCAGGTGAGCTCAACATTCCTCTGGGGTAATGTTTGAAATTTTCACTACTCAATTGTACTTATTAAGTAGGATCTACTGAATAAAAAAAAAAAGCATATGCTACCTACTGGAGGAAGGGGATAACGAAAGGAAATACAAGAGATGTTTTCTGTCCTTGAGGATCTTATAATTTAATAGAGGAGATGAAGTACCTATACATGAAAAGAGAACTAGCAATATACAAGGCAGGGTGCATAAGGGAGATCCAGATAGATTAAAAGGAAGAGAAAGGCATTTGAAGTGTCCAAAGGAATGAAGATCCAAGACATGTTAAAGGAACAGTGAGTGGCTGATCTGGATGGCTCACATAGTTTATGTTTGGAAATATGAGCTTATGTGTGGGAAAAATGAAAATATAAATTAGCGTCACATAATTGAAGGTTTTAAATGTCTGGTTATGGATTTTGGACTTTACCTTGTACCCATGCTATTCAAATTATCATCCAATCCAGTGCCTAGTGGCTATTTATAGATTGCCATGATATTCTCCTTCCTTCCTCAATGACTCACAGTCTTTCCTCTTCATCTTCTGCCTTCATATTAAGGGACTTCAACACACATATTGATACTCTGTCAAGTGCCCTAACTTTCCAATTTCTCACTCATTTCCCATGATCCACTCCTCCAGTCCTCAGCTGTACTCAGAGCTGGTCACCCCCTTGGCCTTTCCATCACCTACAAGAGTTCCACTTCAAGACTCAGGAACTTCTGAATTCCTTTATCATTCCATATTTTTCTATGACTCATGATCCCTAACCCTGTTCTTTAAAAAAAAAACTTAACTTTTAATAGTATTTTATTTTTTCCAACTATACGTAAAACAAATCTTTTTTATATACAGTTTTGAGTTCCAAATTTTCTTCCTCTTTCCTTAAGACAGTAAACAATTTGATATGGGTTATATATGTGCATTAATGTAAAACCTATCACCATATTATAGTCATGTTGTGACAGAAGAAACAGTTTACAAAAAAATCCAGTTTGCAAAAGAAAAAAAAACACAACACCCCCCCCTTTACAAAAAAATAAAGAAAGCAAAATAGTATGCTTCAATCTGCACTCAGACTCATCAGTTCTTTCTCTGGATGTGGGTGGCATTTTCCATCAGGAGTCTTTTGGAATTATCTTGGATCATTGTATTGCTGAGAAGAGCTAAATTAATCATAGTCGATCATTGCGCAATGTTGCTATTACTGTGTATGTACAGTGTTCTCCTGGTTCTGCTCACTTCACTTTGTATCAGTTCATGTAACTCTTCCCAGCCTAACTATGTTCTTTATGCTCATTGTGACCTCTTTTCCTTCCATGCCTCAATTCTTCATCAGATCATTACTCCTTCACTGATTATCCTCTTTTTCTCTCCTTATCTTGTCCTGTTGGTGAACTAGCCCAATTCTACATCACCCTTTGATTCTTCTGCCTGTGTGTCCTGTTGTTTATCATAGTTTGTCAAGCCCCAGCCCTGAATTACTACCATCATTTACCTTACTTGCACCTTCCTATTCACATGCTCCTGAATAGATCACGAAACTACACTGTCTGAGCCCACTACACATTTATGCTTTCTAATGTCACTTGGGTCCTTGTTTCAGGTAGGTGAACATTCTTTCCCTCCCCAGGCAGCTAAGTGGCCCCATAGTTCACAGAGCACTGGGTCTACAAAGAAAGACCTGAGTTCAAATAAAACCTCATACACTTTACTAGCTGTGTGACCTTGAGCAAGTCACCTAACCCTATTTGCCTCTGTTTCTTCAACTATAAAATGAGCTGGAGAAGGAAATGATGAATCCCTCCCGAATCTCTGTCAAGAAAGGTCAGGAAGAGTCATGTATGACTTAAATGACTCAACCACAACATTTAATTCCTTTCCTTCATTCCTCACCTATAAAATGATGGATTGTTATAAGCACAAAATAAGATAATATTTGTAAAGTATCTATCATAGTTGCAGGGGTTAAGCAAATTTAATAAATGCTTAGGATATCTAGGTGGCACAGTGGAGAGAATACTAGACCTGAAGTCAAGAAAACTCATCTTCCTGAAAATATGGCCTCAGATACTAGTTGTGTGACCCTAGGCAAGTCATTTAACCTTGTTTACCTCAGTTTCCTCAACTATAAAATGAGCTGGAGAAGGAAATGGTGAACCCCTCCAGAATCTTTGCAAAAAAAAACCCCAAATGAGATCAGGAAAAGTCATGTATGACTTAAATGACTGAACCATAACATTTAATTCCTTTTCTTCATTCCTTTCCTAATTGATTCTTCTACTCCTTTCCTTGTCATAGTTTACTACTGTTAGAAGTGATTTATTCGTTAATAAGGATGAATTTCAAATCTTTTCCTGAGCACAAAGTCTGAGAATAGCTGAGATGATAAAGACCTAAATAGAGTGGTAGCAGTGGGGATTAGGGAGGAAAGGCCAGATGCAAAAGACTAGAGGAAGGAAGGAAAGGCTAAAAGATCATGACTGATTTCTCTAGCCCAGGATTCTGTCAAAATGGGATCAAGGGATTGTAAGAGAAGGATTTTTGGAATTGTCTTACAGGATATTGTTCCCAAGGGGCAAAAAATATATTGAAAATACCTTTAATTCTCTTTGCAGTATCCTTTATGGATCTCTCGTTCAGAAACTTATCAGGCTTCTTTAGCCTATATAATGCATGACTTGAATAGCCTTTTTTATGTCATAGACTCCTTTGACAATTTGATGAAATCCACGGACCCCTTCTCAGAATCATGTTTTGTTGCCTAAATTCATAATGGAAGAAATGATAAATTTCAGTTGGAGGTTAATGAAAATAAAGATGTATTTTTTCCCCATCCAAGTTCACAGACCACTGGAATCTATTCATATCCCTTGGGGTCCATGAGCCCCAGGTTAAGAACCCCTGTTTTAGGTTAATGAGTTCCATAAGCTTACTCTTGCCTGTAAATACCATCATCTATTAATTTAGCACTTTCTTTTCTTAGCTTCATGTCAAGGAACAGCGCTGCCATACCTGTGTCTGAGGATTTAATGGCTGAGAAAGTTAGAGTTCCCCCTTTCCAGCCCCATAATGAGTTTAAAGGCTTCTTCTTTATGGCCTTGAAACCGTTATCTTGCTCTTACTGATGAGCCCAATTCTTTTCAAGTTTTCCTCTACACTCCCAGGAACTCCCCCTTTGCCCTGCTGCCAACCCAGACCTATGCTTCCTTCGAGGTTAAACTCAAGGACCCACCTTCTCTTGGGAATCTGCTGTCATTAACCCCAGACCATAGTACTCTTCTCTTGTAATGGGATCTTGGACCTCAATCCTCGGGTGGTCCTTTGATCTCCATGTGGGTACTGTCCCAACAATAGACCATGTCTACTTTTCTAGGACCAGTGTAGCTAAGTACTAAGAGGCTTGTGGCTAGTCAGCAGTCATCCGGCAATGGGTTTACTCAGCCATGTTAACTCAGCAACTGAAAAAACAAAATGAAATGACTCTCAGGATTTTGTTACCCTTCTGCCTTGTTTCTCCACCCCCCATCCCATTCCTACAGCATTTGTTTAAGAGTATTGGAGGAGGGGGAAGAATGTGCTCTGAATCATGTTTTTTAGACTATCTGTAAGCATTAATATAGCAGTTGATAACCAAAACATGAGATTCTTGCCTTATGACCAATAAGTGGAAATATGACTTAAGATGGTATAATAACACTAAAAATAGTAATAATAAATGCCTATTTGAGAAAATTGAGGCAGACAGTGGTTGAGTGATTAGCCTAGAATCCTAAAGGTAGTAAATGTTTGAGTCAGGATTTGAACTTAGCTCTTCTTGATTTCTTGTCTAGCATCCATTGCACCACCTGGCACCAACTTATTTCACAACTCTATAAGCTTAACAAAATATCATCCCCATAAAACTCTGAAGTTGACAGCATAAGTATTATTTTCTGTGTTTTACATATGAAGGAACCGAGGCTTAGGGAAGTTAAGGACTTGACTTTTGGCTTCGTATCACTAATGCTTGGTGCCCAGTAAGTAGTTAATAAAGGCTTGTTTATTGACTGGTGGATTGATTTTGAGGAGCAGAGCCAGACTGTAACAACACCTAACTCTTGTTAGCCTGTGCTGCCCCATACCCTACTCTAATTTTTCCATTCTTCTCCAGTGAGACTGCCTTGTAAATCTAAAGTGTCTAGCACTGAGCATTTTAGGAGTTCAATAAATGATTATAACATAAATGATATATAATATAAATATTCAGTCAGTGGGGATCTAAGCTCTTAGGTGACTAATGAGATGTAGATTTTTACCATCTTGTGTGTGTATGTGCATGCAAACACATGCATGTGCATGAATGTGCATGTATATATACTTACATGCGCACATACAACCCAAGATGGAGCGGTGTGCTATAAGTCCATTCTTGGGTGGAGGGGTGGTGTCTCTCCAAGGGGAATAGAATCTCATTAATTCTTACTTTTCTCTTTTGCAAACACAATAATTCTAAAAAAAAAAAAAGAAAAGAAAAAACCTGTCACTTTTGCCCCATTTCTCAGTTGCGTTTCCACAGCCACAGCTGAAGGGAAGCCTCATTACTAACACTTTATTAAGCTTGCAAAACAGACTAGGAAGTTCAGTGTGAAGCATAAAGAGCTAAACTTGCCAAAATAAATGAACAAAGTACATTCTTGATGCCAGGCCCCTTTGGGAAATGGAAACCCAGGAGACCTAGGAGAATATTAGGATGCAACTTTATTAACTTCACTTGAGCACATGGCAATTAGCCCTAGGCTGCTCCATCCAGCTTACTCATTCCTGGCCAAAATGCAAAACCCAGACTTTGCTTCCTCCCTCCAACTTCTAACTGATCTGCCTGCTGGCTTGATCCTCCCACAGAGGAGACTGGATGCCAAAGCCCACTGTGTACCTCATGGCAGCCCGAGAACCTCTTTGGGATGCCCTGCTTGGGAATGGCCATCATTCAGAAAAACTACTGAAATGGAACAGTGAGGATTACAGGGGCAAGGACAACAGAGAGAACCTTGCCAGAATAGACCAGGCCTATTCATAGAATCCTAGCTTGGGAAGGGATGTTCGGGGGCATCTAGCTGAAACAAGAACCAGGGGGATGCTTTTCCTCTACAACTTTCCTGAAAAGGGGTCACCTTGGCTTTATTTGCATACCTTCAGTGACAGTAAAGTCAGGGCCCAAGAGATATTCTATTCCCTTGTTGAAGAAATCTGTGAGTTGGCTCTTTCTTAAAGTTGAGACAGAATTTGCTTCCCTGGAGTTCCTGCCTAGTTCTGCTTTCTACAGCTAAGGAGAATAAACCAAGTCCCTCCTAAACATTTCTTTAGCATTTCAAGAAAATGATCATATCTCCCCTGAGTCCTTTCTTCTCCAGCATTTTTAGGAGCCAACTATGCACAAAGGACAATGCTACATTCTGACTTCCACTTACACTTCCGGTGATGACCTTCTCAACCAGAAGTTTTTAACCTAGGGTTCATTTACTCTTTCCAGTCAGTGATAGAGTTTGAGGCAGGTGGGGTCTATAAACTTGGATGAGAAAGAACTATATCTTTATTTTCATTCACATGTAATTGAAAGAATGAAGTTTTTTCCTTATTGTAATTGAAAGTATTTCCTTCAAATCTGAAATTTAAAACCGAACAATTAACAAAAAAATCTCCAAACATTATTCTGAGAAGAGGTCCGTAGGTTTCACCAGAGTCTTAGAGAGGTCCATGACACAAAAAGATTAAAAGTCTCTCTAAATCATGTCTCTCATTTTTCAAATGAGAAAACACAATCCCAGAATAGGATTCAATTCTCACTATGCCAGGTCACTGAAAAGTATCCAGAACTTTCTGGATACTTTTCTTCCTTTGAAAAAAATCAGAAACCTGGGTAAGTTACTCTTTTGAGAACTCATTGGATTAGATATCTATAAGTGGAAGGGACTTCAGAGATCATGAAATCCAATCTCCTTATTTTACAAATGAGGAAACTGAGGAAGAAATGAGGGGACTTAGTAAGATTAAGTTACTTGCTTAAAGTCACTAGTTAGTAAGTCAGTTTCTTTTGAAATTTGGTAACCAGGAGCAGTATCTGGCTATCTCTTCTTTCTCCAGAGCTATAGTTTTTATTTTGAACCCATATCCTCCATCTCTAGAGCCAGGGCTCTTCTCTTTTCTTCATTGTATCATATGATCACTATGTCCTATGCAAGTGTCCCTCACCTTGAATAGACTATTTAGAAATGTTGCTTGGGTGAGGCTCCATGGCCCATCTAAAATTCTTTCTGTGGTTTATGGGATACCATGCATATTTGTTCTGATATCAGCCACAAAGATCATGAACGTCTCTTCATACTTTATTTTGGATCTGTCATTTACAAATTGAGATAACCCTTTTTGAGAAGCAATTTCTATTTTGAACCTGAAGGCCAATCCTGGGGCTACAGAGTTCCAAAGATTTACTTTGATGATGATGTGGAGTAAGAAGTCTTTTCTTTTGTTCCCTGACTTCCTTCTTTGTGCTCCTTAACAACTCCTTCCTCCCTCAAAGCCCAAAAGGTAAAAATAAGGAATGATAACGAGAGAGAAGATTTAACTCCTTAAAAAATATTCTTGAGTGTTCAGAAGACTGTCAAATTCTTGCCTTAGGAACCACTAAGTTTTCTTGGCAGTCTTTGAGGTCCTGGGGCAGCAAAGCAGCGGAATAAATTTGTTACTAGTTCAGTCTGTAGCTGGGAACAAGCAGCCACTAGGTTTGCTTGATAGTGGTCATGACTGCTTGGTGGGTATGCTCTGCCCATTTCCTAGAACTCAGTGGTAAAACTGAGGAAAGAGAAATTTGTGAGCTGAGAGGCAGTATGGTAGTTCTTGGGAAAGGGCAAATATAATATCCAAGTAAGGAGATGAAAGGAATGAATCTGCCTTTAAGTCTTAGTTTTGTGAGAAACCCCATATCTTTCCCATATTCTTTCATAATTCATATTATTTAGGAGAGAGATAAAGCCTATCATAGAGTCAGGAACACCTGGGTTCCAGGCTTGCCTCTGACACTAGCTGACTGTGTGACCTTGGGCACCTAGCTCAGTGCCTTAGGAAGCTCTTCAATCAAAAAGTTTCAGAGCAGGAGATATCTGCATAGGTGGGGGAGGTTTCCTTCATGAGAGTTTCCATTACCAGTGAAACAACAGGTCTGATGAAAAAGGAAACATTTCCTTTAGTGTCTCGAGTGTTCAGGGAAGTATGAGGGCTTGCTGAGCTCTTTTCAGGACTGCTCATCCACCTTTGGTGTCCACCTATTACCTATCTCTCACCTGTCAGGGCAGCTAGGTGGTGCAGTGGATAGAGCACCAGCGCAGGAGTCAGAAGGAACTGAGTTCAAATCTCACCTTAGACATTTGATACTCGCTGACTGTGTAACCTTGGGCAAGTCACTTATCCCCAGTTTTCCTCATCTTGGGTCATCTCCAGTCATCCTCATGAATATATGATCACTGGATTCAGATGACTCTGGAGGAGAAGTGAGGCTGGTGACCTGCACAGCCCTCTCTCACTTAAAACAAAGTCAAGTGCAAGTCATGTCATCATTTCTCTGATGGCATGGTCTTCTTCGGCAACGAAGGACGAACACACATACAGCTTTCACCTGTGACTCCAAGAAGCTGTAGCATGTGCAGCAGCCACATCACAATAAAATCATTTCAGCAGAAGTGCTAAACCACTGGCAGGCCTCAAACCTGTCAGTGAATTAGAGTAATGTCTACCCCAAATAAGTGAAGACTTTTGCAGGAATGAGCAGATAAGAACAATTTGTTCCAGTGGCTATGAAGGTGGCTGAAGTGGTCTCTGGAGGACTTGGTCAGACCTCAAAGATGTCAAGGTCATCCACTGCATCCTGGGCTATCACCAGGTGTCCTGATTTTTGTTCTGCCACTGGACATTGATGATTCTGGCAAAGAGAGCGAACCTGATGATTTGCACAGCTCCAGCCTCTCTCAAATCCAATTCAAATGTTGGTCTTTGAAAATGAAGGGTGAACAGCAGCATACTTCTCACATGTAGAAATGGTCACCTTAATGGTGCAATTGGACCCTACACTGCTGGTACTTTGTTCCTCTTCACTAAAGGGCTTTGATTTCTTAAAAATACCCCATGAGAAAGAGTAGAACTTTATTACTCTCATGAGTCATTTACATTTTAGTGTGGCTGCTTTTCAAATTCTTTCTAGAGTGCAGGTTTTGATACAGAAAATGTATGAAGAGTGATGAGTATTTGAGCAGAAAGAAAGAAACATCATTAAAAGGTGTGGAAGGGTGTAGAACTAAGGGGAAAAACAACTACATAGACTGATCCCTATTCCCTGAATTTGTTCAGTCTGATTCTTATTCCACCTTTTTGCACATGCAGTTCTACATGCCTGGAATGTCCTTTTCCAATTGAAAGATATTCCATCCTTTCAAGACCCAGCCTTCATGTTACTTCTTTTGCAACATGGAAATTTCTTTTAATTAGGGCTGTTCAGTGAAAAGAACACTAGACTTTAAGGCTAGATTCAAATCCCATCTCTGCCTCTACTGGGTAGTCATTTATTATACTTGGATCTTGTTTTCCTTGCCTTTAAGATGAAAGATTTGGACTTGATGGTTTTTTTAGGTCCCTCAAGTCTCTTAAAGCATTTTATACTTCAGTTTATGGGATTTAGAATTGGAGGGATGTTTAGTCATTATCTATTCCAAATAGTCCTTCCATTTTTAGTAATGAGGAAACTGAGGCCCAGAGAGATTACATGGTCACATAAAGAGTAGGTAGTAGGACTGAGATTTAAACCCATCTTCTTTGATTCCAAATCTGATATCTTTTCCTATTTATCCTGCACTTAGCGTGTTTGTACTCTTTTGCTTGTTGTCTCCCCCATTAGATTGGGAGCTCCTTGAGGACAGACTGTCTTTTGCTTCTTTTCATGTCGTCAAAGCTTAACAAAGTACCTGGCATACAGTAGGCACTTAATAAATACTTACTGACTTTTCTATTTCACTATGATACCCTATGATATCCTCTATTGCCCTTATTTATGTTTTTGTCCAGTCCTTCCACTGGCTTGTTAGTTCTTTGAGGACAGCTACTTCAGGGAAATGAAGTAATTTAGTTTCCCTTAACCCTTGAATTGCCTGTGGAAGAGTCCAACTAAGCCAAGCCCTTGATCTGCACTGTGGGTTGAAAGGCTGCTGTGAGTAGAGCCTTTTTGTCTTTCTTTGTGGTTCACAAAGTGCCTGACATGTAATAAACATTTAATACATTCTTGTTTAATGATTGACTGTATACAATGAGTTGAATGCCCAGCATGATTATAATTATGGAGCAGGACTCAAAAGGGGGCAGCTAGGTGGCCCAGTGAATGGAGTGCCAGGTCTAGAATCAGGAAGATTCATCTTTCTGAAATCAAATCTGGTCTGAGATACTTATTAGCTGTGAGACCTTGGGCAAGTCACCTAACCCTATTTGCCTTAGCTCCTCATTTGTCAAATGAGCTGGAGAAGGATATGGCAAACTACTCCAATGTCTTTACCAAGAAAACCCCAAATAGGGTCAAGATGGGATTGAAATGACTGTTCAACAACAGGAGAGCTCAAAAAACACTATTCCTTCCCTTGGGGAATGTCGATTCCCCAGTCCACAGGGGAATGGCCATAAACACATAAAGGTGATAGTTCCCTGACTGGGTCTCACTCAGGACTCACCCTAGTAATTCTTGCCCTTGATATCTACATTGGAATGGTGGTGGGAGTGGGTTGGATTAGGTTGGGACAGGAACAAAAGAGTTTAAATTATTTTATAGTAGAGGCATTAAGGCCTTTTATGATGCTGACTTCCTTAAAGCCTCACTGCACACCATTTTCAGGGTTCACCCCATGAAATCTTCTGAGAGGTGGGACTGTTTCAGTATTATCTCCTATCCATGAGATATTTTACAATATACTAAATACTCTCCTCATAACAACTTTGTGATGTAGATAGTACAAGATTTATAATTCTTATTTTATAGATGAACAATCTGAGATTCAGAGATGTTAAGTCATCTGCTTATAGTCACATGGTCAGTTGGCATATGAACTAATATTAAAACTGAGCTCAATGCAAAAAAACATTCAATGGAATAATGTAGTGAGAAAAAGTTGAAATATATCATTTCTTCTAAATTTGATGTGCACTCTTCCATAAAAATATAATCTATCACTGGGGAGATTGGCCTTTCTTAGGGAGCATGCATAGAAAGGGATGTGTAGAGAGGAACATGTGGCCAGAATTCATGGGCAAGGGGATATAGAAATATGGAATAGTTTCATGTGCTGAGGGGTAGCTCACACATCATATACCACCTGAAGGAAGAAAACTGGGAATTGCTGTCTTTTTGTGATGTTATCATGATGTTCTCCTTGGGCCTTCTTCCTATGACTTCATTTCTTTGATGTTCTCTCAGTTGTGGGAGCCACAAGGTGGTTTTTTTTCTTTTGGAGAGGCCATCTCTGAAAAGAAACTCTCTTCATATATATAGAAGGCTTGATTCTGGAATTGTTGAACCCAATTGGGGTTGTTAGAGGGACAAATCAAATAAGAAAAGCCAAGATCTAGGAGCTTTTACCATCTAGACAGCTCTCTACAGCTACTTTGTGGTTGAGAATGTTTTGTGTTGTGTGTTGTCTCTGTGGGGTTAGATCCAGGAACACTAGATACTCTACTGCAACTCTGGTTACTATTATCTCCAAAGTATGTGGCATGCGGTTCCTTTCTTCATGGTTACCATGTGTTTAGAGCAGATAACTTCCACGTGACTTTTCCAAAGCCAGTCATTAATGGCTCCTAAGTGGGGGAACCTCTTTCCTATAGGACATCTTTCCCATTCTAAGTCTCTTGAAGTACCCTTGGTTGAAGGGTTAAAGGGATTTGTGGGCTTCTATTTGTAGATCAATGGGAAAAGTGGTTTTTTTCCACAATCAGTCCTTCCAGAGTTCACATGAACTAATTCATCTGTAGTTATGACTTCAATCTATCTACTAAGAGATAACTGATAACTTTGTACCTTTTTTTAAAATTTTGCAACAAAATCAATACATTTACATTTGTAAAAGCCCTCTGAAGGAGGAACTTTCCTAGACATCCCTGAATTCAGATGAATGTTTTTCTCTTACCATCCAATTATGCATTGGAATCAACATGGCAAATACCAGACCAGTTCAGTCATTGGCACATAGAGATAAAACATTTGGAAGAGAAGCACAGTTAAGTTGTAGGAAGGGGCAGGTAATCATCCAATGCACCACATAACCCTGTTAAAGTGGCAGTATCTTTGGCACTAACAATCATCAATCAAAATTTTTGGACATTGAGCATTCACACAGGTCCTAAGTACTGAGATTTAAAACCACAGAAGCATTACAAAAATGTATACCTTTTTAGGAGCAGCAAAATCAGTACATTTTTGGACACTTCTGAAAGCCCTCTGAATGAGGAACTTTCCTAGACATCCCTGAATTCAGATGAGTGTTTTTCTCTTATCACTCAATTATGCATGGGAATCCACATAGCAAACAGCAAAACAGTTCAGTAATGGGCATCCCAGTCTCTATGCCCATTGCTGCAAATATTAGTCACTGTTCTGCAAGAGAAGAAGAGACTTCCTCCATGGAAGTAGTTAAGAGAAAATTTAAAGAAATAAACAGCAAACCCCCAAAAGCACATTATAGGAACAGATCATTTCGGCAAGATATGGGCTGATATACCCAATATATTGGCTCCAGGAAATGCTCATGTGACAGGATCCCAAACCACCACACCTTCACACAGTTACTTTCAGGTACTCCTCAGAGGCTGGCTCATAGTCACTGGCATCAATGAATAGTAGAGAAGGGTTATTGGCTAGATAATCTAGGAAATCTTGCAAATGGCTCAGCAGTACATTCATGATCCTGTCATCCAGAGCAGTGCAGATGAGCATAGGGCCCAAATGTTGAAAGAGGTGCAACAGGCAGACACCTCCATAGAGCTGGTACATTTGGCTTGATGGGTAGTTGACCACCAATTAATCATACTGACTTCTCGAAATCATAAAGCAGCTAGGTGCTTAGGAGTATGTTAAAGTATTCCTTGACCACAGCCACCAGGCCCCAGACAGTATAGCTTTTATCGCTGGTATGACAGTTCAGAGGGAAGGCAGCATATTCAGACAGGATGGCATCAATACTTATCTTGGTTGACAGGTTGCAGAGCTTCTTCCTGAGGTTCACCATGTCCCAATCTTGCACAAGCAGGGACTTCAGGGACTTGGGCAGGTTGAGCTGGACTTCAAGTCTGCCTGTAGTGGAATCCTGTTTGGGATCCCCAGCATCACCTTGGCAGCTCACTCCCCATGGTCTGGGCTCTCATTGGACCCTTTCAGGGCAGCTTCATTTGGAGGGTGGTGGCAGCATCATTCCAGAGGTGCTACCTTCACCTGGGTCACCATAGTTGCCTTTATTGCTACCACCACAGGTGAAGGAGTATCTGCTCTTGAAGAAAAATTGTTTCTCTTCTTTTCTGGTGGACAGCTGAATAGCATTGTCCTATCCTGCTTCAACTGGTCACAAGAGCAGCAGAGCACTCAATTCTTGGGGATCCACTCATAGTCCCAGTCACTGAGCGGCTCTTTGGAGGCTTCTTTGGGAGCAGAGGATTGTGGGCCACTGGTGCTGACTCCCTCCACTCCCTGAGAAATGGTGGCCCTGTGAACCTTGGAACCCCCTAGGGGCCTAGGGGGCTGCTGCTGGTGCTGCTGCTGCGGCCCTGGCTACCTCAGCTTGTACTGAGACCTGCTCTGCTGATGCTGATGCTGGGGCCTGTTTGACTGGTGCTGGTGCTTTCTCGGCTGGTGCTGTCCTTGGCCTTGGAACTACTGACTCAGACTCCTATGCTGAGACCCAGCCATGGGACAGGTAGGTCTTCCAGGGCTTGGCACAGGGGGAGGGACAGTCACAACTACTAGGCTGACCCCAGTCCCACTTTGGTAATGTACCCGATATTTCACTTTCTTGTCTTCGACGGTCATGCTGATACAGTGGCCCTGGCACATGTTCAGTCTATGGAAGGTCAGTACAGGCTCCTCTTCTGGGAGCTCCTGGGCTGTCTTCCTCTTGCACTTGGAAAGCAACATCAGGACTCACAGTTGTGGGCCTGGAACACCCCGTCTGTTTGTGCAGCTTCAGGAGGAGGCCTGACTGAACAGCAGGTGGCCTGGCTCACACCTCTTCTGGTCTTGGAACTGCCCAACCAACCAATTGGCTGGAAGGTTGACTGGCCTCTTCTCTGGTCTGAATGGAATGTATGGGCTTTCAGGACAATGAGACACAGGGTCATCAAAAACTGTGGAGAAGTTACCAGAATGAGACTCTTCCTAGGAATGTGGCTTTTTGTGCCTCTCTTGAGACTTGTGTTTGAAGATCAAATTTTCTATTAGACTCTGGCCTTTCCAGCAGGAATGTCTGGAAATCCCTTATTTCATTGAATGTCCATCTCCTTGACTGAAATACTATGCTCAGTTTTGCTGGGTAATTGATCCTTGCTTGTAGTCCCAGCTCTTTTGCCTTATAGAATATCATTTCAGTCCCTCTGATCTTTTAACATTGAAGCTGCAAGGTCCTGTGTGATCCTGACTGTACTCCTCAATATTTGAATTGTTTCTTTCTGGCTACCTGCAGTATTTTCTCCTTCACTTGATAATTCTGGAATTTGGCAATGATATTCCTTGGTGTTTTTAGTTTGGGATTCCTCTTGGGAGGTGATGGTGGATTCTTTCAATAACTATTTTGCCTTCTGGATCTAGGACTTCCAGGCAGTTTTCCTTGATAATTTCTTGGAAGATATTATCTAGGCTTTTTTTTTAATCACAGCTTTCTAGTAGACCAATAATTCTTAGATTTTCTCTCCTGGATCTATTTTCCAGGTCAGTTGTTTTTCCAATTAGATGTTTTACATTTTTTCCTATCTTTTCATTCTTTAGATTCTATTTGATTGACTCAATGTCTCATAGAGTCATTAGCTTCTACTTGCCCAATTTTAAATTTTATCAAATTGTTTTCTTCAGTTAATTTTTGCATTTCCTTTTCCATCTGTCCAATTGTTCCTTTTAAGGAGTTATTTTCTCCAGTTAGTTTTTGTACTTCCTTTTCCATTTGTCTAATTTTCCCCATTAGGTTTTGTGCTTCCTTTTCCATATTTTCCTTTTAAATTCTTCTGTGATTTCTTTTTTCATATTTTTAAAATCATTGGCCAGTTTTTCTTCTACTTCTCTAATTTAGCTTTTAAAATCCTTCTTGAGCTCTTCCAAGAATACTCTTTGGGCTTAAGACTAGTTCATATTTCCTTCTGAAGTTTCAGATAAGAGTACAGTCTTAATGCTGACGTCTTCGTTATTTTTGGTCCTTATCCCCATAGAAATAGTCTTTTCTGGTTTGCTTCTTGCTTATTATGACCACCCTTTTCCTGGCTTTTAAAGTGGATTTCTGCTTCTGGGGCACAGGAGGCTCTGTCCCACGGTTCTTGTGCTTAGAGTTTGAGGCTTTGTGTATTGTGGCTTCTGGTTCTCTCAGTTAGAAGCTATAATGCTGTAGCTTACCTGGTACTGAACTGGCTAATGTGCCAAAGCAGAGGCCAGGTGAAGCCTTTCTGAGTTTCCCCAGAGTTACCCTGGAGTTAGCTGCATTAAGTGTGGAGGAAGCTGCGTTAAGTGTGGAGGAAGGGTGATCTAGCCACAGGAGGTCTCTTCTCCTGAGCACAGGCAGGCTCAGTGATTGATGAACCCCATTTGTACTGGTATCTTCCCTATTCCCCTGACTGTGCTGAGGCACACCTGGGGTCCTAGTGTTGACAATTGCAGGCTCCACTCCCCTAGGGCTCAGAATCTCCTCCTGGTTCTCTGAGGTGGGGTTGTCTGGGACATCTTTGGTCCTGCCCTGGTCCCCTTCAGCCACAGCAAGAAGGGCCCCATTTGTGATTTTCCTAACTTCACAGGCTAAGAGACTGTTTATCCCTTTGGCTGATTCCACTGTTCCAGGATTTTTCCTGGGGAAATATTCTCTGAGTTTTTCAAGGTCAACAAGGGGAGGGGCAGATCATTTACTGATAACTTCACCATCTTGGCTCCCAGAAGTTACAGACATATAATCTGTGGGCTGATAGTTTTAGGAGTGGCTGCTGCATTTGCCTGGGGTTCTGTGGTTCTCTCTTGCTCAGTTCTGCTGGACTCTCATCCTGGGCTGATATGTTTGAGATTCCATAAGGCTGCTGCTGCTTCAAATTGCCTAGGGTTTCCTGCATCGTTTTGCTATGGTGGGATCTGCTCTGGTACAGCCTGGGCACTGTGTCTCCTCCAGGCCTGTGCAACAGATCCTTTCCATTGACCTTCCAGTCTGTCCTGGTCTGGAAATCTGCCAGAGTCTGTCTCCTATTGGATTCTTCCCCTCCAAAATCTGTTCAGATTCTCTTTTTAGAGGTATCTGAAGGAGTTTGTCTTAGAGCTTAGGGGAGTAGTTGCTCTCACTCATCCATCTTGGCTCCACCCTCCCTAGAATTCCTCTATAGAGTACAAAGCAGAATTCACCTTCATATGAATTCTTCAAGTTGATCAGGAACTCCCATAATCAACCTCTTCCTGAGTAAACTGAGTGAATAATGCTTTATAGCAAAGTTCTATTATATGAATAAAATTAAATGCTGAGAGCCAATGCTTGAGGAAACTGCTTCCAAATATGTACAATAGAGGATATTGCCCTATGCTTCAGGGCATATACAAGTATTCTCTTACAGTCTCTTTGTCTGCTTACTGTGTGGTAAAGAAAAAACCCTTAAGTATATTGTTAAGTTGGAACTGGCCATTCATGCCAAAGCTACAAACAAGTCAAATCTTTCCTTTTCCATCCTGCTTTCTACTAAATATAAAAACACCTAGTCTTTGAGATCCAGAGGGTTAGTGGGGGAGGGAGGAGAGGATCATCTTTCTCTTCCTGGGTCAGCCTGAGAGCACCTGGCTTCCTAGACAAGTCTGTATCTAAACCATGTTCTGCTTGTGTCTTCTTTCCTTTGGTGCCAGGTTTTGTGATGTCAGGCAGAAAAGATTGCAAATATTTGAAGAACTGGGTTCCTATTGACCAGCCCCATATTAATTAATATATTGACTCAGCCCCCACCAAGCTTTTTCTGTTTAGTAAGGAAAGACAAGCACAAATTATTATAACATTTATGATAAGGGCATCAGTGCCATGTGAAATAGTGTCATGGCAACTGAGGTTGTTGGCAAACCCATTATGTGGAAATTGTGGAAGACATGATGGAAGAGACTGTGTGTGAGACAGGCTTTAACAGATAGGAATTCAAGAGACAAAGATGGAGATGGGGGTGATGGAATGAACAAAAGTACAGAGGAAGGCATATGTACTGTGTGTTCAGGAGTATGAGAGTGGTAGAGTTTGGTTGAAGTGTTCAGAGCATATAGTGGAAAAGAGTAATATGAAAACACAATGGCACCAGTTGCAGAAAATCCAGTGGGACAAGGGTGCTGCCAGAATAGAATGTAAGCTCCTTGGGCAGGTACTAACTCATTTTTGTTGTTGTATCCCAGGTGCTAAGCACAGGACCTTGTATATAGTAGGTGCTTAATAAATAATTGAGTTGAGTTAAGTAGGAATAATTGGAGAGGAAGGTTTAGGAAGACCTAAAAAAGAGAAGACCATTCAGGGCTAGAAAAGATTGAGTAACCCCTCTTCATGATACACTTCTTTCCCACCCACCTGTCTGTCTATGACACTTAAAAAAATTCTTTTCAGAACAGACCTCTGCCTTTCCTCTAACCTTGTGAGCCTTGCTGCCTCAGGAAATAAGGCATCTACATTTTAAAATAAAGTAGGTCAACTCCCAAGTATTCATTTGTGAATTGTGACAAATACTTAATCCAAGATTGGCTTTCCCCTGCCTCTTAACCTGCTTTGGGGGCTTCCTCCCATTTGTTCTTATGGGAACAGTTTTCTAATTCTAATAAAAAAAAAATGACTGGGCAGGGCTTAGAAACACACTTTGGAAGCATTCCTGAATGTCCCAGGGGCTCTACCATCCCATTTCTCTCTCAGGCACCCTGTGGTGGGGTATATTTGAACAATTTTACCAGAAAGCCTGGGGTCATTTGGACCAGAGATTAGGTTCCAAAATAGAGCACATAGTTCAGAACAGAATTAGCTCTAGGCAGCACTTTTAAGCCTCTACATGCTGCCTTTCTACTTTGTACCTTTGGTCACAATGGATGAAGGAATACGGATGATGTAGTGTGGACTATTCCCACTGCTTCTGAGACAATTCAAAGAATAAGAGTGACAATCTAGAGAATTTTTTCTTCCTTCCTTCCTTCCTTCCTTCCTTCCTTCCTTCCTTCCTTCCTTCCTTCCTTCCTTCCTTCCTTCCTTCCTTCCTTCCTCTCTTTCTTTCTCTCTTTCTTGTCTTAGACCCTCATGGTTCACAGACCAGAAGTTGCTTCCATTTTGCACCTACTCCTCTTTCTGCTTTCCCCTTTCCTACCCTGCCATTTTCTGAAAACTTCCACTCTTTGTACTAATGTAGATGGGCCTCTCCAATCAGTCTCTAGTGTCTCCTTGGTTTTGAAGTCAAGAGACAGAAAACCAGTCAGGTGAGCCTGAGGCAGAACCACTCAAAACCGATGACCTCCAGCTGCATCATTAAATTTCTCTGATGTGCTTCAGGTCCTTAGCACTTGCTGGTTGGTCTCCCTGCCTTAATCTCTTCCTTCTCTAGTTCATCCTCCACTCAGCTACAGAATTGGTCTTCCCAAAGCATAGGTCAGACCATATCATTCCCCATATTCAATAAACTCTAGTGATTCTCTGTCACTTCCAGGATCAAATAATAAAATAGTTTTTTAGAATTCAAAGCCCTTCAAAATTTGGTCCCCTCCTATCTTACACCTTATTCACCCTTCAGACTCTGCAATCCAGTATCACTGACTTCTTCGCTGCTCCTCAAATATCTCCCAGATCTAGACATTTTCACTGGCTATCTCTCATGCTTAGAACACTCTCCTTACTCATCTGTCTACTCACTCCCTTGGCTTCCTTGATGTCGCAGGTAAAATCCCATCTTTTAAGAAATGCTTTTCCAGATTGCCCTGGATCGAGAATGCTAGTGCCTTCCTTCTCCAAGGTGTATATCTACTGTGTATGTCCTTTTTGGTCATAGTTGTTTTCATATTGTCTTCCCTTTTAGATTTGAGTTCATTGATAATAGAAACTCTTTTTTTCCTTTGTGTCCCTAGTGCTTCACACATTGTCTGGCACGTAAGCTTAATAAAATCTTATTAACTTGACTTGGGTATCTCAGGACACTACACATCTTCTGCAACATCTAGGCAAACATGATAAGTCCAAGGGCAACCCAGGACCATCACTGACCTCCCTCTTCCTTTTTCTCCTGTGGTCTAGAGACTATTGTACCCTAGGTTCAGTGACTTTTCTCATTCTGTCCTTCCCTCATTACTTCTGAATCCATGTCCTCCCCTCCTCCTCACCCCTCCCAGATAGCCCATGTTAAACTTTGGTCCTTCTCTTGTGTGAGTTAAAATGTACCATGATAAAAGTCTATTGCCTTTTGCATTACTAACCTGTCTGACTTGATATTCCCAAACTGCTGGGACAGCAGAGGTTAAAAGAAGAAATAGAGAATACATTTGGTCCCTGCCTTTGGCAAGATTGCATCTTATTGGGGAGACTACACATTGACTAGGGAAGAATTGGCAGAGGCAGGTGTAGGATTGAGATGCCATGGGAGAATGGAAGAGACTCCACATAGGAACTGCTAAGCACCGTACTGGTGGGCAGAAGACCCAGCTTCTCAAACTAGTCTTGACATTACCTAGCTATGTGGTTTTAAGCAAATTTCTTAGGACCTCTGGTTCACACTTTTCTGCTCTATAAAATTAGGTGCCTGACCTTTTGCAGCTCAAAAATTCTTCTTTAGGTGACTTTTTATTATAAGGAAATAGATTCAGGAAGAAGTTAAAGCAAGCATTCAATTCCAGCATACATTTCAAGTGCCAATTTTATTCCTAGCACTGGACTAGAAAGGAGGTAAAAAGATGAACATGGGGGATATATTCTCCTCTTTCCAGATGATAAAGGAGAGACAGGGAAAACAATCATGGAATCATCCAGTAGGGATTTATAAAAAACAGTTCCATTTTCCAAGGAAAGTAAGATAAAAACATAGATTAAACTTTATTTCAATTCAATTCAAGAAACATTTATTAATTCTATGGTACATGTGAGGCAGAGATATTTCCTTCTTTAAGACTTATCACCCTTCCTTCTTTACCCAGGTTATCTCAAGATTTCGTTTAAACCAGGCTTCTGTCTTTGATAGGAACAGGGAGTGGCAGTTGAAAGTTGTAATGGTTGTTTTTCTTAATCCAAGATTCAGAGGCTATGCATGTTCCCCAAAGAATCAGAGAATGTTAAAGCTGTATGAGACTTAGAGATCATCTAATCGAGTCTCCTCTTTGTAGAGAGGAGAAAATCGATGGAAAGTATTCTAGGCATGGTCATGGCAAAACACAGAAAGAAAGAGTGGAATGTTGGGTGAGGGATAATCAAAAGCCAGTCTGATGACTCACAGAGTATGTGAAGGGGAGCAATATATAATATATTAGGAAATGTAGGCAGGAGTCAGGTTGTGAAGTATTTGATTTTACTGTATTTTTTATAAGCTTAAATCTCCCTCCCACTTCCCCTACCTCCAAATGAACAGTTAAAAAGAAAATAAAACAAAAAAGAAAACCTTTTAACAAACATTTATATTTTAACCAAACAAATCCCCACATTGGCTATGTACAAGAGTGTATTTATAGCAGTTCTTCTTGTGGTAGCAAAGAATTTGAAATTGAGGTATTGCCCATCAAATAGGGAATGGCTAAACAAATTGGGATATATTATTGTAATGGAATATTATTTTTCTATAAGAAATGATGAGCAGATGGATATCAGGCTGGCATCCCTCAATTTCTTTTTTTGTTTTGTCAGCATATAGTATTTGCATAATATGTTCTGGCTATTCTTTTTATTTCTTCTGGTTATGTTGTAATTTCTGGTCATTTCCTATTTTGCTGATTTGGTTTTCTGCTGCCTTCTTTTTAATCAGATTAACAAATCAGCTATCAACTGTATTAGTCTTTTCAAAGAATCGACTTTAAGTTTTATCAGTTCTATGTTACTTTTGTTTCCAATGAATCATTTTCCTCTTTAATTTTCAATATGTCCTCTTTTATGCTTATTTTAGGTTCATTTATTTGTTGACTTGCAGTTTTCCAAAGAGTATATTCAGTTCATTAATTCTCTCTTTTTGTATTTTGTGTGTGTTTGTATGGAAATGATTTCTCTCCTCTCTCCCTCCCTTCCTCCATGTGTTAGCTGCATCCCAGAAATTTTGGTGTGTAGTTATAGCATTATCATTTTCTTTTAATTAGTTATTAGCTGTTCTTATGATTTGTTCTTTTGAGTCACTCCTTATTATAGATTTCATTGTAAAGTCTCCATCGGGGTCTGTATCTTTTGTTTGTGGTCATTGAATTCATGACTGTTTTTATTGCATTATGATTTACAAAGGATGTATTAACTACTTCTGTCTTTTTACATTTGTTTTGCAATATCTGTGTCCTAATGCATGCTTAATTTTTGTGCTCCATGTGGTGCGCAAAAATATGTATATTCTTCTGCCATACCATTTAGGAGATGTCCCAAATCCTTTAACTCTAGTTTCTCCAGTAATTTGTTCAGTTCCATATATTTCCTTTTATTTATCTTTCCATTAGACTTGTCTAAAAGATAAAAAAAAATTTAGTTGCTTAACATTGTTGTGTTACTATATCATCTTGTAGCTCAGATAAATTGAAAGTCTGTTTTTGTTTTATCAGGTAGTATGATTGCAATTTCTGCTTATTTGCATTCATTTGAGATATATATTTATATAAAGGGATATATATATATATATATATATTTGTTAAATTCATTACATATAAAATTCATATATATAACTCATTTTATGTATAATTCATTATATATTTTATTCATTTCATATATTTAATTCATTTCATATATGTATACACACACACACACACATAGTCACTCCCCCCCCCATATTTGGATTTTGTGTTTGTCTTTGTTTTCTAAATGTATTTCTCACAAGCAACATATTGTAGAATTTTATTTTCTTACACAATCTATCACTCTTTTTTGCTTGATTGGATTGTTTAATCCATTCACATTTAAATTTATAAGTTAGGTTTAGATTTTCCTTCATCTGTTTCTAAAGGGTTTTTAAAAAGTTATTTTTTTCCTTCATCCGATGCAAACACAATGTTATGCTCCTTCAGTGACTTACCTTAATCTTTTTTTTTTAAGGTGCCCCTATTCCCATTGCCTCTCTACCCCTTACCCCAATACTTTTCTTTTATTTATTACCCCTTTCCTTTGGAGGTTTTGCTTTTTAGTTCCTATTTATCTCCTGCTTTTACCTGGTTATATAATGCTTCCTTTCTTTTTTCCCCATCGGTATTAGTCAAATAGATTCCCCCTTCCTTTCCTCTTCTTCAACTAGTTCTGTTAATTGCTTTTATTTTTTTAATTTTAGTTTTTGAGCCCCTTTCCAAAAAACGATTTCTCTCGGTCTTTTTACTCTCCATCCTCTCTTTATTTCTACTCTAGACCCTCATTCTCTCCGATTCATGACCCATATAATTATATTCTCTTTCTTTCTTTGTATTCCTCATGTAATCAGAACTTCCAAGGTAATCTATTCTAGGCTCTCCCCTCTAGGCAGTTTCTATTACTGCCTTGTAGAGCTTGCTGCATGGATTCCACTGTGGCTCACTTCCAGAAAAATGTCAATTATTGCCCATGTCAAAGAGGACACTGCTCTATAGTAGGTTCCCTCTTCCCCACAACCCTGATTATGCAACCCACCACTGATCTATACCTTTCCAGGTTACTAGGTTATCCCCCATTTGTTTCAAAATCTCCTCTCTGAATCCACGGTCTTCTGCTTCTCCGGGTGCCAGTTGCTCTTAGGAGTTCTTTCCCAAGGGAGGACAAGTGGAATTTCCAAGCACCAAATCCCCTAGATCACATCCAGCACAGGTCTGTATCTCCTTTCAGTGATCATCTATCTCTCTTCATCCATGGGAGCATTTGCCAGTGGAACCCCATCCTGCCACCAAAGTAAGGCTTCTTTCTTTTCATCCCCTTTCAATCCTTGCTCCCTTCTCCTCACCCACTTTCATGTAAACTTTTCTCTTACTGAGACCACAGAGATCACCTTACCTTCATTGCTCACCCTTGATTTGACCTACATATATTGCACATTCTTCTCTATCTCTCTTTTCCCTTCTACGCCTTTCATATACTGTCCCATATTGTAAATGTAATGCCCTCAAATCCCCCAAAATGTCGATTCACCTGTAGGCAGAGTGTTGCTAGGTTCTGTCCATAATTCCCCAGGTCCACCTCTTCACTGTTACCTCTACTGTGTTAACGCCTTGATCCTGGTCTCTTTGTGTGCATTTAGAGAGATGTTTCTTACTTGCTTCTGCTATTACTGTCCTTGTTACTCCATTTATTCACTCCACCTGCATTTTTGTTGTCTGTGATGTTTGAGAAGCAAACAATCTCTCCATTTCTGTTTTTTTTTCCTGCAGATATTTCAAATGTCTCTTTATTATTGAAGTGCATCTTTTTCATTTATGGTTAAACTCAAATTTGCAGTGGAGGTCATTTTGGGTTGTATTCTGATCTTCATTGTTTGGAACACATTATTCCATTTGTCGTTTCTGAACTGAATTGTTAAATTTTACCCCTATGTGTCTTGGAGTTTGCAGCCTTTTATTTTTCTGGAAGTAATCTATGGATTCTTTGAATTGGTATTTCATTTTCCATGGTCAGTTAGTTCTAGGCAGTTCTATCATTTTATGCATTATGATACTAAGGTTTTTGTCTTGTCATGTTCTTCTGGGAGACCTGTGTTTCTTAGTTCACCTCTATGGCTTTGAGATCAGTATGTTTTGCTTGCATAATGAGTATATTTCGAGTGTTACTGTTTTTGCTTCTTTTCTTCTATATTTTCCTTCACTTCTGTATATTCACATTCTTAATTTGTTGGGGTTTTTTTTGCCTGTTTGTTTCTCTGATAAGAATTGTCATTGCCTATCCTACTTTTTCTGTTCTGACACTTGTTTTTACTATGCAAGCCATAAATCCTGCTCTCATAGTTGTATTTTTTTTAATCTCTCAGAAGCAGTGTGTTATGGTTCTATATTCTCCTCACATTCCATGGGATCCTCTATTTCATCAAATGTTGGATCATTTCCATTTATTTTGCAGTATTTATTTATTTATGGATGCTTAAAATAATGTACTAGATTTGGAGACCATATTTCACCTTGTTGTTAATTTTTTCCCTATTGATTTATCTACTTTACTCAAGGTCTCCAAGTTTTCTTCACCCTGAGATTTTTCATAATTTCAGCCTCTCCTTCCCCTCCACCTTTGCATTCTTACCTTATTGGTCACTTTCTGACTCTATCTCCTCTGATGGTGGTTCACTTGGGGAACAGATCTCCAAGTGACTCAATCTCATGCCATGCTGGTTATTTCACTGTTCACCAGCATAAGATTCTGCTCCAAATGACTTTTAGATGGTTAGAATTGATCCTAGCTCAATGCTGCACTCTTTCCCTCAGGCTTAGTGGATGTTACACACTCCACCCCACCCCCTTCAACCCCCAATATGATGCCTTATTTACTCCCCCTGTTCCTCAGTTCTCTGGCATAGTAGTGGCAATTCAAAAAGCTGCCATGGTGATATTATAAGATTATCCACCTTTGCACTGGCAATTCAGAGCTTTGCAGCACTGGTACTATGGTGTTGTCTGCTATGGAGCTGGCTGGGCACACTGGTTGTCTGTCAGGACTTGAACCAATTTTCTCACCCTGGAGATGTAAAGAAGGCACTGTAAAGAGGGAAAGAAGACCAAATTGTAGGGTTTAGCTTTGTTACAAGTCTATATGTTAGATCTTTGCAACTGTTTAATGCAGTCTTACTTCTGGAAACATGAGAGGTGGATATGTAGGGGTACTGAGTGAGCTCAGAGTAAGTGTCAATTCATTTTTTTAAACTTCTTTTGGATTCTGGGTGTCCTAGATGAGGGAAAAAGTTAAAGTTGTTTTATCTTTGGCTCATAATTTCTATTTTGCAGAGGTTAGACAGGCTATGCAGATCAGATAAAATGTCTACTGCTCTATTTTGTTGTTTATGTGATTCAGAAGTCTCTCTTTTAAAAAAAGTTTGTTGAGGTTATTGGTATTGGTGGATCAATGGACATGGATAGTGCAATGAATTTTAAGGCATAATTTTCAATTGCTTTCCAGGATGGTTGCACCTATTCACAGTTCTGTCATCATTTACGTGCTTGTTTTTCCCTCAACCCTGAAACATTTATCATATTCCTCATTTGTCATTTTTGCTAACCTGATGGGTATGAGTTAAAAGCAGAGGTCCTTCAATTTGCCTTTTTCTAATTATGAAGGATTTGGATAATTTTTTAAATTTTGTGTTCAATAGCTGGGACATATGAAGGGGCTATAAATGCCAGGCTGAGAAGTTTATATATTATCTGAGAAGTAATAGACAGTTCCTGAAGCTTCATTAGCAGGGTCATAATTTAGGGATATCATTTTGGCAGTTGTGTGGAGTATGTATTAGAGAGATTAGAGGTGAGGAAATTATTTGTGCTATAACCTAAGAAGAGGTGATGAGGGCTTTAACTAGGGGCTGACTGTTTTGGTGTGGACAAAGGGATGCATGTGAGAGATGTGGAGATAGAATAGATGAAATTTGGTCACTGATTGGATAAGGAGAGTGAAAGTGAATAGTTGAGAATGACCTTGAGTTTGTGGATCTGGGTGACTAGGAGGGAAGTAAGGAAAAGGGGTGGGTAAAAGGAGTGGGTTGGGGGAGAAAGATAATGATTTCTACTTTGGACATATTGCATTTGATATTTCTATAGGGTGGCATAGTAGAAATGTTCAGTTGGTAGCTGGTGATGTGGGGTTGGAGCTCAGGTAGGTAAGGGCTATGAGACTAAAAATACATTTCTTTCCATTATTCTATCTTGTCCATCATCTCCACCTTGCTTTATTATTCCAATATGGTTTTGTTATCTAGGAATATTTCTGAATTTAAAAACAAAGCCTCATTCATATTTTCAGTGCTTTCTCCCTCATATGCATATCAAATGATATGTAACTCTCCCAGGACTGAGGTGCAGCACTGAGTGAGGTATGCACACCTGTGTGATAGGATAGAGGAGGGACTGTAGAAGAAATCTGGAAATGAGTAACCCCAGGATAGGGATTGAACCTAGAAGAACAGATGTGCTACTCAAAATGAGAGTATTGGGAGGATGCAGGAGAAGATTTAATCTTTTCCCTGTGGCCTTTGATGAACCTTATTAAAAATCTAGGATGGCTCAGTCTGAAATCACTCCTAACTCATTATAAGTGGGCTGTGATTTTTTTTTAAATTATTGATATCTTTTGTTTATATCTAACCTACATTTCCCAATGGACCTCTTCCTAGCTTTCCCAACCTTCCTCTCCTCACCCCTCCCCAAGATTATCCTTCAGAAAAAAGAATTTGGAAAGAGGAAAAAAAGAGTTCAGTAAATCTAACCAACATAGTGAAAAAGTCTGACATTATAAGTAATGTTTTATACCCATAGTCCCCTGCCTCTTCAAAGCAGCAGTGCGATCTGTCATTTCTTCTCTTCTTTGGGACAAAGCTTAGTTATTATAACTTATATTTTGTTATACTATTTGATCCTGAATCAAACACCAAATAAAATTAGGTCATTCTCTTCTAAAAAGTAGAGTAAAAGTAGAGTAAAAAAGGAGGATTATATATGAAGCTGAGAATCTTTTATGTGTAGCTTGGTTTTACTTTTAAATATATAATAATTCAGTTTTTAGCTTTAGAAAGTGTCCTGTTTGTTTCCTCCTGGTCTTCCTCATATTCTCTTCTTTACATCAAATATGCTTCCCTTCTTTTTCTTGACAATCTTATTGATACTTCCTCTTTTTTTCACCTTCTTCTTTCCTCCCCCCTCCTCCACAAAGAAAACCAAACCTCCTTATAATAAAATTTGTATTTTTGAGGAAAATAAGTTCCTTCATTTGTCATTTTACCCTGAGTTCATCTCCTTTCTGTCAGCTGGTCAGCAGAAAGCTTCACTATTGATCCTCTGGAATCCTTATTGGTCATTGCATTGATGAAAGCACCTAAGACTTGCAAAGTTGTTTTTCTTTATAATGTTGTTATTATATAGAGTTTTACTGGGTCTGCTCCTTTTACTCTGCATTGATTCATATAAATCTTGTCGTGTTTCCCTGGAATCATCCCTTTCATCATTTATTAAGTATTCTATTACATTCATGTGCCATAATTTGTGCACCCATCCCTCCATTTATGGGTATTCCTTTATTTTCCAGTTGTTTACCATAACAAACAGATCTTATAAATTTTCTTAGCACATGTAGTTCTTTACTACTTCCTTTCATCTATTTGCAATATTGGCCCCCTCCTTATATTGCTGAGTTAGAATATGTGCATAGTTTAGTAACTTTTGGGAGATAGTTGAAATTTCTTTCCAGAATAGCTAAACCAATTCACAGTTCCATCAACGGTGCATTATTGTATCAGTTATCCCACAACCTCTTCAACAATTGCCATTTTCTACTTTAGTCTTCTTTGTCAATATAGTATGAGGGAGAGCTTCAGAGTTATTTTGATTTGCATTTTTCTCACTTTAAGTGATTTGGAGCATTTTTTTTCACATGGTTGTTGATAACTTTGTTTTCTTTTTTTGAGATTTACCTACTCATATCCTTTATGTATTGGGGAGTGTCTTTTGTTTGTGCATATCTGAATCAACTCCTTACATGTCTTGAATATGAAACTTTTATCAAAAAGATTTGCTCCAAAGTTTTCCTCCCAGTTATTCCTCTAAATGAATTACTTTATTACTTTTTCTAACTCTATAATGTAATTCTTTGGTAGTTTAACATGACATTGAACAATATGGTATTTTTTAAATTTTGTGGTTATTATTGTAGGTTTTTATAATGTTGGCTCAGCCAATTCATGATCAATGAACATTTCACTAATTATTTCACTAATTATCTGTCTTTACTTGTGTAAAGAACATTTTAATTCATGCAGTTCCAGTTAGTGTCTTGGTACATAGACTCTTAGTGTTTCATATGTTTTATAGTTATTTTAAACAGAATTTCTATTTCTCTCTTTCTTCTATGTCTTGTTGGCAACATAAAGAACTATGATGATTTACCTGAATTTATTTACATCTTGAATATTTAGTGATGTGATTGTTTGAATTATTTTTTCTATAGACTCTCTAACATTCTCTAAATAGGCTATCATGTCATATGCAAAGAGTAAAAGTTTTATTTTGATTTTGTCCGTGTATTCACTCAATTTCTTTTTCTTTTCCTTTTGTTATAACTATAATTGTTAGAACTATATCAAATAATGATGGTGATAATGTAAGTCTTTCTTTTTTACCTTTGACCTTTCTTCATAACATATACATATATATACGTATATATATACATATATATATATATATATATATAAAGTTAGGCTTTTGAATTTAAATAGATACTATTTACCTTATTAAGAAATGATGCATCAGTGATTTTAAAAGAATAAGGTATTAACTTTTACTAAAACCCTTTTTTTCAGAACTAGTTGATATAACTATATGATTTTATTGTTTTAGTTATCAATATGATCAATTATATTCATAATTTTCCTTACATTAAACCAACTTTGCATTCCTGGTATTAATTCAACCTAGTCATAGTAAATTTTCTAATAAATTGTAGTCATCTTTTTGCTAATATTTTATTAAATATTTTTGCATCTAAATTCATTGGGGACATTGGTCTATAGTTTTCTTTCTCTTCATTTTCTGTTTTAGGTATCAAGACCATATTCTTATTTTTGCGAATAGCTTATATAATAATACAATTTTTTTGAATGGTACAATTCACTTGTAAATTCTTTTGGTCCTTTAACTTCACCTTTCTTCTCTTTGAGAATTAATTTATGACTTGTTCAATTTCTTTTCCTTGATAGTGGGTTATTTAAATAGTCTATTTTTTGTTCTATTAATCTATATATTTTTAAAATTTTTATAAGTATTCATACATTTAAGCTACCATTTTTATTGGCCCAGTTAAGGATCTTGAGTTTTAGTTTTGCTTTCGTTTTTTGGTAGTAAGTGCTACGCTGTCATCTATCCTCATTATGAGCAATATTAAGTCCATAGTCTGCATAGCACTTTTTATTTGTCTAAGTGACACTCCACGTATTTTTTAAAATTTGGTTTCAAGAATAACTCTGAGAGTTGGCTGAAGTAAGTATTACGGTGCTGTCCCCATTGGAAGAAGAGAAAGTGAGGAGTAGTAAAGTTGAATAATTGGTCCAAGATCACACGTATGATCAATGGGAGAGTGTGATCTGGAGCTCAGAGCTTCTGAGTCAATTACTCATTATACTGTAGTATGAAAGCCTATGATTTGGATGTGCATGAGGGTTAGTTCTTGTTAACCACTCTAAATATTTCTATGCTTTTACAACTTACAGATCTCTTTCTTTATAATTTCCCTAACGTATCCAATTCTTGTGTTTTCATCCCCATTTTATAGACAAAGAAACTGAGGCTCAGCAAAGTTAAGTGACTTACTCATACAGTTAGTATGTGATGGAGCTGGGATTAGTGTGTAGATCTCATTTCAAGGCCTTTGTTCTTTCTACTGTATCGTTGTTCTGTCATTTCTTAGTTGTGTCCAACTCTTTGTGACCTCATTTGGGGTTTTCTCAACAGATAATGTAATGGTTTATCATTTCCTTCTCCAGCTCAATTAACTTGTCCAGGGTCACGCAGCTAACTAAGGCTCGATTTGAACCCAGGAAGAAGAATTTTCATGACTTCAGGCCCAGCACCATGCCACCTAGATGCTCTTATCCTACTGTCTTTTTAAAAGACACCTTAATGATTTATATGAATATACCTATATTTAACTAATCAAAGCAAAGGGAATAAGCATTTATTGAGTAGCTATTCTGTGCCCATTATTATGCCAAGCATTTTACAGATATTATCTCACGTGAGCTGATGACTCATGATAATTTATGACTGCTATCTTGCTCGGGATACCCCCAACACAACTTTGTCAGACTCATTGCTCTACTTATGGATTCCCTCTCACAGATAACTTCAGGGCAATTTAAAGTTAGTGGAAAAATCTTCCATTGTGTTTTCCAGACTATGCCCTGCAATGGATATATAACTGATGTAATATTGTAGTAGTCTCTTGGAATATTTCTGTCACCACTTTTATGAGTTACTATGGATTGTAGATTTGTAATTCCTAAAGGCATAGAGATGACCATATTTCACTGAAAAAAAATCATTGGTCTTGCAAATGCAGATGCAAACACCCACATACCCTAGAGAGGAAATGATTGTCCTGATTTACTGGAAAGTTGGGATATTAGATCTGTCTCCCATGAGAGACCTGCAGACAGTTTCCAACCAGAAATCATTTTCTTTGAAAAGGTGCTAGATTCTTGCTAAACAGAACTCAAACTTTAAATTTATCTTTTGTCTCAGATGTTGAGGAATTGATTTAAAGTAAGAGACAAGAAGGAATTTACCTTTTTTATCCAGGAGAATAGACCCTATGACTGACTGCTTAGGATTAGAGATTTAGAGAAGTAGACCTTCAAAGTCATCTATTCCAGTTTCCTAATTTTAAAGTTGAGTAAACTGAGGCCAAGAGAAAGTGACTTCCCTAAAGTCACACAGGAAGCGACAGAGGCAGGATCTGAACCAAAGTCCTTAGACTCCAAATCCAGTGATCTTATTATACAACACAGTACATCCCAAGCAGAACTGATTTTTGGAAAGACAAGTCAGGCTACCATCCATTTAGAAAAGTCAAGTCAAGAAACATATATTAAGTCCTTATATGTGCCAGGCATTACGTTAAATGCTTTACAATATTATCTTATTTTATCTTCTTAACAAACATGGGAGGTAGGTACTCTTTTCAATCCCCATTTTATCCTGGGAGGTAGGTACTAGTATTATCCCCATTTTATAGTTTAGGAAACTGAATTAGACAGAGATTAAGTGAGTTGCCCAGGACCACAGAGTTAGAGTTTACCTGAGGCTAGATTTGAACTCAGATCTTCCAAACTCCAAGCCCTGTGCTCTATCCACTGTACCACCTGTTGTTGTTCAGTTATTTAGTCCTGCCTGACCCTTTATGACCACATCTGGGGTTTTCTTGGCAAAGATACTGGAGTGGTTTGCCGTTTCCTTCTCCAGTTCATTTTACAGATGAGGAATTGAGGCAAACAGGGTTAGGTGACTTGCCCAGGGTCCCACAGCTAGTAAATATCTCAGGGTGGATTTGAACTCATGAACTTGAGTTTTCCTAATTCGAAGCCTAGTGTTCTGTCCACTGCAACACCTAGCTGCCCCACTGTGCTACCAGCTAACTCTAATCACTAACATTTAACTAACATAACATTAACATGTTAGCTAAAAATAGCTAAAATTTTTAGCACTTAAAGGTTTGCAAAATGCTTTACAAATGATAACTCATTTGATTCTCATGATAATACTGTGTGGTAGTTGCTACTAATAGCTCCATTTTAAAATACGGAGAAACTGAGCCTGAGAAAAGTTAAATGTCTTGCCCATGGTCACACAGTTAGTGTCTTGGGCAAGATTCATTAGCTCATTCTGACTCCAAGTCCACTGAACCACTACCTGGGAGAGGTGATCATGTTATAGGCAATGGGAAAGGAACAAGTTGATAGACAGAGATTGAAGTTCAGAGACAGAGGGAGGGCATGATAGTGGGAGCAATGCTCTGGCATTTAAAGTATACAGGTGAATCATGATTGCACACATAATGGGCTACAGTGGACGATTAAGGAAGGGTGCTGGTGGCAGGGAGGAGGCAATTCTTAAAGCCTGCTTTATTTCAGCCTTCTTGAAAACTTGAGGGAATCTATTTCTGGCCTTGTGTGGTTAAAGGGTTGGCACTGTATGAATATGGAGTGTCTTTTTATTGGCTGCAGAGATAGAAGTGATGATGCAGGGGTTGCTGACTCTGAACTAAGTGCATACCAACAAAAAGGATGAACCCTCTCTTTTCTTCTTCTCTCTTTAGCATCTTTCACTAAAGAGGATGACTCTGAACTGTCCATATGGAGGGATTGGGAAGGGTTCCCTTTCCTATTCCCAGGTTGCAAGCCATGAGCACACGAGTGCCTCTGCTTCTTTTCTATGTCTTTCCCCTGAGATTACCCCAAATTTATCTTTCACATATCTTGTTTATACATTTTTTTGCATATTCTCTCTCTTGAGAGTAAGGATTATTATTACTTTGGCTTTTCTTTGTATCTCTAGTGCTTAACACAGGGCCTGGCACATACTAGGTCCTTAATCAATGCTTGTTAACTTAATGAGTTATACTCATTTGAAGAGAGAATTCTTATTGTAGAGACAAATGTTGACTGTGGATTCAATAGAGTTGACCCTCAGAACCCAATCGAGTTTCCCATCCAGCAGGGAGCTATACCAAAGGGGAACTTCATGAGGACTCTATGACAGGAGAACATATCAAACCTTGTTTAACTATTCTCCAGTAGATGGGCACCTACTTCTGGTGACTACAAAAGCTAATGAGAAAATAGCAGCCAGGCAGTTAAGATTAAATAGAAAATCAGGATGAAGGTCAATATTCAGCAATTGGAGAGTCAATTGGGTTTTAATGTAAATGGGACCTTTTTATAATTAATCTACTTTAGGTATTGGCTTATCAGAATCTCTGGGTCAAAAGGCAAGCAAAGTTTTTAAAATCACTTTGTATGTATAATTCCAAATATGGTTGGACTAGTTCACACCTCCACCAAGAATACATTAATGTGCCTTTCTTTCTGCAATCTCTCCAGCATTGAAAAGTTTTACAGGTGTGAAGTTGCCTGTTTTGATTTACACATCCTTTATTATTATCAATTTGTAGCTGAACTCTCTACTTCTATTAATTTAGTTTACGATCACATTGGCTAGATTGGTTGCCATATCATTGTGTTGACTCATGTTTAGCTTGTAGACCACTAAAATCCTCAGTTCACACAAATTTTTGTATATCCTCCTCACCTTCATTTTACACTTATGTGACTGATTTAAAAAAAAATATCAACTATAGGATTTTACATTCTTTTTTCTTATATTTCATTTTATTAGATTTAGTCTATTTAAAATTTTTAGATGCTGACTCTCATCTCATGTATAACCTTTTCCTTTTTACTTGGTGTTATCTAAAAATTTGACAAATGTATCATGATTTACAATAATTATCCTTTACATTTATGTAGCATTTAGGGCTTTCACAAATAATATCTTATTTAATTTTCTAATATTATTAAACCAATTTCATTTGATAGATGAAAAAGCTGAGATGTAGTGAAGTTATTTAACTTGTCCAAGCTCTCACAGTGTTGCAGCCCACTTCTGGGCAGCAGGAGATAAAAAATTAATAACCAGTGATAGATCCTGTGGCTTAGTATGTTTTGGGATCAAAATGTGCTCCATTTGGGAGCTTATACATCCAGAGCCTGGGTAGTTGGGCAGGGCTTAGCGTAGGGAAATAGGGGACCAAGTAATGGTGCATAGACTGGGTCAAAGCCAGGCAGTTAAGATTAAATAGAAAATCAGGATGAAGGTCAATATTCAGCAATTGGAGAGTCAATTGGGTGTTCATAAAACTCAGGAAGAAATAGGATGCCACCCAACAGTCAACCTAATGTTTAAAAAAATGGTTATTTGTGGCATTTGGGCCACACATTTTCCTTTGCTTTAATGGAACTGGGCAAATTTCTATTTAGTGGCAAAAATGAACTCAAAAATGAATTCAGAAATGAACTTAGAACTCAGGTCATTTGTGCATTGGTTTACCATTCTTTTCACTATATCCTACTGTGTCACCATATCTCAGAACGTAAGTTGGTCCATTGTCCTTGAGTTGACACTTTTTCCTTCTTAACTCTATGGTATATATATTTAACTTATAGTATCTTAAGCCCATGAACAATTGAGATAATGTTTTTTAAAACATGACTGAATGAAATTTAGGTTCATTGCTTTGTTCTCAAATCTGATTTGAGAGGGCTGGGGCTTGAAAATCTGGTTTGATATGCTAACAATCTTTAATGGGGAAAGCTGCCCCATAAGTAAAAGGTGGTTGAGAAGAATGCATCAGTACAAATAGAAAATAATTGGGTAACAGTAATCATAAATTATATTCTATTACAATGATTGAGCTAATGAGAAAATAGTAGACAAAGAGGATAGACAGAACCCTGTCCATCCGTCCCTCCTCCAGTTCACAAGTTGCAACATATGGAGGTAGACATAAGATTTCAGTTGACACTAGTTCCACCTTTTGCCTAAGTGACAGCTTTACATTGATCATTCAAGACTGAAAATTTTCATTCCTACTCTTAAAGGCCACTAGCGAAGAAGATTCCACATATCCTTCGGTCAACTGTAGCAATATTTAACAACTCAATGTCAGGAAATTGTCCCTGACACCTAACCTGAATCCTTCTTTGTCTTCTTCCTCTTTGATGACCTCAATGGAGCACAGCTGCTAATCGTACTTCATCTGATCACATTGAACTGCACATGAAAAAGTGCCCCTTATTCTTTCTTCCAGGTCCAGCAATCCTAATGCCTACAATTTCTGTTCATAGATCTTGTTGTTTTTCCCTTTCTTAAACTGGGAATTTAAAAATTACCAACCAAGATAAACATTCAAGCACACACAGGATAAAAAGAGGATTTTATATAAAACTGTGAATTTCTCTTATATGTAGTTTGTTTTAAAAGTATATGTTAAAATTTATCAAGTTATTAACAATTGACAAATTTGATTCTGGCTCCTGGATGGCTTCTTGTTTTCTCTTTAACCAGCCTTCCTTCCTTCCTCCTCCTTCCTTCCTTCCTTCCTTCCTTCCTTCCTTCCTTCCTTCCTTCCTCCCTCCCTCCCTCCCTCCCTCCCTCCCTCCCTCCTTCCTTCCTTCCTTCCTTCCTTCCTCCCTCCCTCCCCTCCCTCCCTCCTTCCTTCCTTCCTTCCTTCCTTCCTTCCTTCCTTCCTTCCTTCCTTCCTTCCTTCCTTCCTTCCTTCCTTCCTTCCTTTCTACCATTTCCCACTAACTTTCACTCCCTAACCCCCAAGAGTCAATGTTTGCATAGTTAAAGAAACCGAATCAACATATTGACCATTTCTGAAAGTGTGTATTTCATTCCATACTTCTAGTTTTCTTTTCTAACTGCTCAAAATCTTCTGTACCCACCTCACTTTTGAGTTGTAAAGGCTTAAATGAAATTCCACTATAGTGAGTGTATGATCTCCCAGTTTACATGCCATATGTAATAATACACTTATACAGTGTTTTCCATATGTTATTTCTTATGATATTCACATAGATCCTGTGAGGTCAGCATTCTTATCTTCATTTTACAGATGAGAATATTGAGTCTCAGAATATATAAGTGACTTACTAAAAGTTATACAATTACTAAATGGAACATCTGGGATTTGAACCCAGGTGTTTCCAGGATACCAAGGTATAGAAATGTTACAATTATTTACTTTAAATATAAATTTTTAAAGGAACAAAACATATCACTCCAGTCAAGAAATTAAACATTTGTGTTTCAGTATTTTAAGGTTCTATGTTTTCTGGTGGGAGTACTCCATTCATGGAAGTAGAGTGAAATCCCTTTATATTTTAGGAGATCATTTTTAAGAGTTTCTGTGACCAAAAATACTAATCTGGTAATGTGGCCAATCTGGTAATAAGTTCTAATCATAGGGTCAGAAAAAGAAAAAAAGTGAAAAAAACAGTTGGAGCAGAAGAGAAAGTTCTGAAAGAGGAAATTAGTAGTATTTCTTCACCATTTTACCCAAGGGCCAGTGATGACTTAATCTGCATAATGAGAACCATTAGGGAAGCCAAAGAAAAGAAGAGATAAATCAAGGGCAGAAGCTGATTCCTTTTTGACTACTGAATTGTCAGCTCTTTCTGCTCAGTCACCAAGCATTTTCATTATAACACCTAGTGATGGTGACCACAGGGACCAATCAGGAGCTACTGACTGAGCACATACTTTAGCTTTGAATCTAATGAAAGATGATGGGAGAAGGCTTACCTCTTTAGGCTGGCCCCTACAAGACCTAGTCCAACAGATTAGGAGGACTCCTTGGCAGCCATGATTCAGGGGAGCAACCCCTGTGGAGAAGGACCTAGTCATACAGAATTACTGTAGACGAAAAACCATCTATAGGTAAGGCAAGTCAGTCTAGATGAAGCTTCAGGGAATGACAAAGAAGAGAGAGGGGTCAGAATATTCTGACAAGTCAAATATCTTCTACCACCTCTACTACCATCTTGTCTCAGACACTGACCTCAAGATTAACAGTGCCTCTTAGACCACTGGTCCTGTTTCCAGCACTGAACCTGTAGCCATCATCTAGGGCAGGGGTGTCAAATGCATGGTGACTGGGCCACATACAGACCATAATACTCCTAAATTCAACCTGAACCAGTGTAAAATGTAATTTGAAAATATTTAACAAAATACATAAAAATACAAAACATAGATAATACATTTAAAAACTGACAGTATGCAGTCAACAGGGATCCGCATGTATGGATTAGTGGCCCCTTTTCTATTAAAGAGTGTCATCACTTATGTAGAGAATCAGTTCTTGTGGAAATACAACATGGTACTTGCTTTTGGAACCACACAGCTACTAAATACTCAGAAAAGAAAGTTGTCACCACCAAAATCTTTGACACTGTCAAATGGTTCAGTAGCAGAAATGGATAGGGTTTCATCACTGGCAAACCATTAAAAAGAAGCATTACCATCTTTTTTTGTCACCTGTTGACTAAGGCTCATGGGCCTTTCTATTTGACATGTATCTGAAACTTTCTGTATGTGTTATGTCCCTTTATCAGAATGTGAGATCCTTGAGATCACAATCTTGCTTTTCTAGTTGTATCTTCTCAGTGCTTATTACAGTGTTTTGCACACAGTGTTTAATAAGTGTTTTTTTCCATCCATCCATCCATCCATCCATCCATCCATCCATCCATCCATCCATCTATCCATCCACTCATGCATATCTTTCTGTAAATTCACCATGCGTAGTCTATCCAACATGCTGGGAGTCATTTTTGAGTTCTTTTTACATTGTATGGATACCAGTACATATTGTTCCTCAGCTTTGCCATGTAACTCATGCCTTTCTGATTTTCTTATCCTATTCTCTCTTCCAAGAACTCTATAAAATAGGTACCCTAACTTCCATGTTGAACACAACAATCCATCATCTGCCGCTATGCCTTTTCATGTACTGTTTCCCATGCCTGGAAAATTCTTGATTCTCACTTCTCCTTCTTAAGATTCTTAGTTCTGTTTTCCTTTAAATCTGGCTTCAAATATCTCCTTCTGAAGAAAGCTTTTCATGCTATCTTCTTCTGCTAGAAACTTCCCTCACAAGGTTATCTTCCATCTATTTCTTTGTATACCTAACTGTTTACACACTGTCTCCTCCACTAGAATGTAAAATTATTGAGAGCAGGGACTGTTTTTATCATTCTTTATATACCTAGTGCATAAGTGCCTGGCACATAGTAAGTACTTAATAAATGCTTGTTGATACGTCTATTGACTGAATGATCATTTTCTAATCGCATTTTTCTTGGTTGATATCTTTATATTATTTGTCCCATGAATATCTTATTTGCAACTTGTTGCAACCTGCTTACTGTGCCTCCACTATGAATTCTCTCCATTATGATCTACATGATTCTTTCCTTCAGTTCTTTAGTGACATAGTCAGATATCATTGAAACAATAATTGTATTCAAAAGATAAGCCTTTGTTTCAGTGAGAAGTTTGGGATTATTAAAGGAACTGTGTAATCTCCAATCTACTCTTTTCCTAATCTACAATTCCAGGCCCAGCCCATAGTCCATTTGCAGCGTCTGTCCTAGAGATGTACTGATAGACAAGCTCTGTAAGGTGTTGATCAAACTTCATGCCATAATCTGGACCATTCGCTTGGTTTTTCCTATGTGGAGAGTTAAATCAAACTCCTGAGTGATAACGGAACTCATTTAGTAGAATAGTATGTTCTAGGACTTAATGAAATCAGCACAATATCATCCAGAGAGATCTTGTCTCTATTTGACTTGGACTTTATTTTGGACCTCCACTGTACCAGTGATGAGCACCTTTGGCAAGCATGTGTTTCATTTGATATTAATAACCAGAGTGTCATTGAACAAAGTTATTTATGCTACTCTATCTTTCAAGATTCCTTGGATGATTTTGACATATCCATGGGAGGCATCTTATTAAGAGAAAGTCTTTTTGCTCTACCAAATAAAATGTCACCAAAAACAAATCCAGTGGGAAGTTAAAGATTCTACACATTACAATAAGTTGTGTTATTTTGAGATATTGCTTCCAAAAGCCTTCCAGTTGTTTTCTGATACCCTCATTAAGGATAACCTTGACATGTGAACATATTATTTTCATAAATTTTTTTATAGATGGGAAAATATGTGTATGATTAGTATTTATTGGCATTTTCTAGGTTGCCTATTTTGGAAATTAAAAGCTCTGAAATTTTATCATGATTTTGACATCTCTTTTGAAAAATATACTTTCAGAAACAATTCTTCACCAGCCTTAATCAAGCCCAGATCTCCCGTGAGTATATTTGTTCTAGTTGGGCTTCTTTGTCCATCTTTATTCTCTTAATTGTTGTTTTCACTTTCTCTAGCAATACACACTGAAATTTTCATTAAAGAGTGCTGAGAAATTAATAGCCGTGTTGCTTTGGAGAGAGAGAGAGAGAGAGAGAGAGAGAGAGAGAGAGAGAGAGAGAGAGAGAGAGAGAGATGAAGTAGATGTAAAGAAGTTGAAGTACCTCAGATAACTTACATTATCCATTACTACAATAGCAAGTCTCTGTACTGGGTGAGTTGTTTTTTTCCCCAAACTCTTATTCTTCTTTATATCCAAGTGGTCTCATGTACTCAGATGACATCATCTTTGTTTCTGTCTCCATTGATCTCTTAGAAGATTTTGATACATGGATGAGAGTGGGGCAGCTAGGTGGTGCAGTGGATAGAGCATCAGTGCAGGAGTCAGGAGGATCTGAGTTCAAATCTCACCTCAGATACTTGGCACTCACTAGCTGTGTGACCTTGGGCAAGTCACTTATTCCCAATTGCCTCATCCTGGGTCATCTCCAGTCATCCTGATGAATATCTGGTCACTGGATTCAGATGGCTCAAGAGGAGAAATGAGGTTGGTGACCTGCACAGCCCTCCCTCACTCAAACAAAGTGCAAATCATGTCATCATTTCTCTGATGGCATGGTCTTCTTCGGTAACGAAGGATGAACACATATGGATGAGAGATGCCCTATTGAAGAAAGAACCTTTAAGTAGCATTTTGCTCTACCAAGTCAAATACTTTTTCATAATTTTTTTTTAAAAATTGTGCTTTCCCCAATTACATGTAAAGACAAATTGTAACATTCATTTAAAAAATTTTTGAGTTCTAAATTTTGTTGCTCCCTCCCTTATCTCTTTCCTTGTCTAAGTAAGCAATTGATACAGGTTGTATATGTGCAATCATGTAAAACATATTTCCATATTAGTCATGTTATGAAGGAAGAAACAGACTATAAATGAAAAAAGCACATAAAAAAACTGGAAATAGTAGGCTTCAATCTGCACACAGACTCCATCAGTTCTTTCTCTAGATGAGGATAACATTTTTTCAGTACAAGTTTTTTGGAATTGTCCCAGACAACTATATTGCTGAGAATAGCTGTTATTCCCAGTTGGTCATTGTACAATGTTGCTGTTACTGTGTACAATGTTCTCCTGGTTCTGCTCATCTCACGTTATATCAGTTCATGTGAGTCTTTCCAGGTTTTTCTGAAATCATCCTGCTTGTCATTTCTTATATGTTTTTACATAATTAAAAAAAAATAAGCGTAGTAGGACCTTGTGTTCTTTACATGTCCCAGTCAATTGTGAGATGGTAGAGATGTGCTCATTTTAGCATATTACTTACAGATGACTTCGATTGGTATACAGATGAGTCATAGAAAGGTTTTGTATAGATGTAGGTTGGGAGTTTTTGCTGGTTTCTTGGCCTCTTTTTTTGTTATCAATAAGTTCTGAGACTTTTTTTCTATGCCTGTGTTGTTTTCCCTTTTACTGGATACCTGTGAACAAATCCTTCAATGTTCTTATAACTGTGAAATCTCTAGCATGGGTCTTCTCTATGTATACTTTGTTTCAATCCATCTGTCTTCCCTATTTTTGTCTTTTTAATTGTCATTTCTGTGTCCCTTATAAGCCCATCCAGAATTTTGATGTTAAAGTCTAAGTGAGGCCATTCTAACTGCTCTTCAAGGCGAAAATAATTTTTATTAGAAATCTTTGCAGAGATTTTAAATTTTCTTTTTGCTGGTTGTCCTTCTATTTTCATTCTCTAAATGTCCTTAAGATGCTTACACTTAATTGGCTCACCTAACAGCCGTTTGAAAAACTGGTTTTATCTTCCATTGGTGCTATCTGCTTTATGAGACTATATTGCTTATTATAATCTTTCATAAGTTTCTACAAATTGAGTTTACATTCTAAAACCACTGGTTTTTTTGCCTTCATCTGGGGATGTACTATAGCCAGGTTAAACCAGTTTGACAGCCAATTGTTAAATTTTCAGTGTGAGAATTTATACCTCAGAAGTTGGCAAACATTATAAATCAGGACTTGTTTTATTATTTTGTTGCTTTTGTCTAGACAAAATGTGATGGAAAAATGTTAATAATACAGTATATTTAAAAGTATATCTTGCATACTTTTTTTTAAAGAGCTGGTTATCAGTATACCTTTGATGACATCTCTTTCTCTATACTTAACAACTAGCTGACTAAGCTACTTTTTTGGTTCTTTTGGTTTTATGACAATTTATTTATAGTAAAAGTTCTGTATAAATAAATATCTTAATTGGTATTGATATTATTTTTTTCTGCCCACTACTTATTTATTTAAGTAAATTAGGACTGAACTGTTTTAATTGCATGCCCCATTATTGTCTCCTTAGTCTTTCTTATTATTTTGTACTAATTCTGATCTTGGTTCTGACAAGTTAGTGGTTTGTCTTCTTTCTTGTCTATTAAGATATAATCAGTCCTCTTTGTCATGCTAGTTGCCATGTCCAGCGTCTACTGCTTTTTTCTTGAAGATTTTCATCAAATAAAGTCATGAGGCTTCAATGTAATCTGCATATTCTACACATTCCTTATTTCTGAACTGTTCTTTTTACTATATTTCTCTCCATCCTTACCCATTTGCACTTTTGAAATCCATGGGTATCAAAGACGTATGTGGAGATTTAATTTTGAGGGTGTTATCAAATCATTCGTAGACTTTTTGTATTACCTCATCCTCTACAACTGATGTTTCAGTTGTTGTCATGGTGGTCTTTATAAAAAATGTGTATCAAAAATACTACAATATGAGATGAACAGAAATTCCATGAAATAATGATTTTTATTGACTTTGGGTATATAGTAACACCATTTAGCTACAATTTCCTTCTTTCTCCTGATTTAATTTATAGTGAAAGAGTCAAAATTGATCAGTTGGCTACTATGGCAATAGGTCATTAGATAAAAATTTCACATTTACAGTACCAAGCTGAAGTCTGTTGATGATACAAGACCACATGTGGCCCTTTAGAGAGCCACTGGACAAATGTTCTGTGAAGTTCGGATTCAGTCAAAGGGCCGTGCTTGAGGACATAAAGGGCCACATGTGGCCTTGAGGTTGCAGATTTCTCACCCCTGTACAAGACTATTTGACTCATTACTTTCTGCTGCCTTTTCCCAACATTATGCTACCATCATTGGTGAAGCTGACTGTGTAAGAACAAGGGCCATTTTGTACTTTGCTTTGTTTACTCTTCTCATTGCCAAAGAATTTAACCACCAGTGACCATCCTCCTGCATATGGTTCTCTCCATATCTGTCTATGTTAGTCCTTGGAAAACTGACTCTGCATCTGCTGCCAAACTAATAATCATTAGATTCAGTTCTACCTGTAACTCACCTTCTGAAAAACCTTCAATGTTTTCCCTTTGCCTCTTGGCTAAAATACAAATTCTTCATCTTGGTATTTAAAGCCTTCCACATTCTGGCTTCCACATACCTTTTGAGACATTTCAAATTACTTTCCTCTACCAGTTGTTCCCACCAAGCTAACCGAATAACTATTCTCCAAATTTGACATTCAATCCCCTTTTTTAATACTTTTTCCATGTCTCCCATGCCTGGAAAACACTCCTTTCTTATCTCTACCTCTTAAAATTCTTTCCTTCTTTCAAGACTCAGCTTAGGTTCTATTTCCTTTATGAAGCCTTCCTTGGTTCCTATAATTATTAGTATTCTTCCCCTCCTGAAATTATCAGGCATTTACTTATCTGTGTATGTGTGGTGTCATCTCTGTGGAATGTAATTTCCTTGAAAGCAAGGACTGAATTTTTTGGTTTTGGTCTTCATGTTCCCAGTGCTTAGCGCTGTACCTTGGACAAAGTAGATGTTTAATAAATATTTGTTGAATTACTAAATTCAATTGAATCTTCTTTGTAGACCTGTTCTTTCTCTTTGAAATGAAAGGTATTGTCCTCTGATTGTAGAATTTTAAGCTTCAATGAGGATGGGGCTGATTCGTGGTATTTGGGAATCAAACCAAGTAGGAGGAATACTATTTTTGTCCATATACAAGGCTCCATACATACTGTCTGTTCTCTGATTCCTCTTGGTGGATGTGTTGGCAGCTAGGGCTTTCCAACTACTTGACAGTTATGCTGTGTGGCTCTATGTTGTGATTTTATACAAAAGTATAAAAAAAGTTTCTTTCCCTTTGACAACTCCATAAAAGAGAATAAACCATGAAACACACATGAGCACATGTATATACACACTCACACACAACAATAACAGATGTTGTTTAACAGGCTTGTAGGACATTCCCATTAAGTTATAAACATATCTTTCAGTGGTTGCTTAAGATAAACAGATATCTCAAATCACATATCTTTAGGTACAAGAAGCAACTTGTTTGGAAACTAAGAAAAGATTCTGAATGTGAGATGCACCTGAAAAAGATTAGGAGCTCATATAAGAGTTATTAACATTTTGATTAGATTTAACATGCTATTCTTAGGATTGGGTTTGTTTCGACAGAAAAGTGCCATTGTTTGGAGTGCTTTTCATCAACATGGACCCTTGAAAACAGGAAAAAATCTCTTTTCCTCCACTCTCAGTTGTGAGCTGTCTGAGTGGTAGCATTATGATACCAACAGTTTTCAATTACTTTGAATTACTGTTATATAGAGAGGCGTTAGGGTGGTGGGCAGTGCAGTGGATAGAGTACTCCACCTGGAGTCAGGAAGTCTCTCTTTCTTGAATTCGAATCTGATCTCAGATACTTACTAGTTGTGTGACCCTGAGCTTACTCATTTAACGCTGTTTGCCTCAGTTTCCTCATCTATCAAATGAACTGAAGAAGAAAATGGCAAACCACTCCAGCATCTTTGTCAAGAAAACCCCAAATGGGATCATGGAGAGATGGGATGTGACTGAAAAACAACTGAACAAAAACAAGAAGACAAGAGTTAGATTTTTTTGCATGCATGGCTTCTGAAAGCAGAACTGAGAACAATGGAGAACAGATTTTGGTTGAATGTGATAAAGATAGACATAAACTAAACATTATCTGACAATGGAATGAGTGGCTTCAAGTTCTGCATTACTGGAAGTACTCAAGGAGAGACTGAATTGATAATTTGTTAGAGATACTATTAAAAAGCATCTGCTATTATCTTAAGGTCTCATCCAGCTAAAAGAGTTGATGATTCTAAAAGATTGCTCTAAGTCATGTAATCTAACCTTTTGATTTTACATAGAGTTATACTTAATGGATACTGAGCCTATAAGTGGCCATATATATAATCACCTTTAGTCTTATTTGGAAGATATTTAGGGAAGGGGATTCCATAATGGCATTTTATAGCTCAGTCAAGATTTTTATTAATGATAATAATGCCTCACATTTGGATTCTTCTTTGAAGTTTGAAAAATGATTTTACATAATATCATTTGATTTTCCCAACAAACCTGGGACAGAGAGAGGGTGGATATTACTCTCCCACTTTACAGATGAGAAGATAGAGTCTCAGAGAGAGTAAGTGATTTCCCCACTGTCTTTTAACTAGTTAAAGTCAAGAAATCAGACTTCTTGCAGAAAAGTCAAAGCCTTTCCTACCAAACCATACTCTAGATATTATGAAGAGTATTGCTTCCACAAAATATTTGCCTTCAAAAATATTCTCATAATTTTATCAAGTATTGTAATATTTCTCCAGATTTTTTATTTCTCCCTTCTTCATTTTTATATTCTTTTGCATAATATGCATCATGTTTTTAACCAATTTGGTATTTATACCTTTGATGTTTCTATAATGTAATTTTCAGCACACATGACACACATTTCTATCATTGTGATATTAATCGAGAGGTTCACAAAGCATTATCCTAAATCACTCAAGATTCAACTGAGCAAGAAAGTGGGGCCTGGGTCATGGCTTGATATGGCAGTAAGATGTTAGAACCTCTGAAAGAAGACAACAACTCAAATTCTACTTTGGTTTTTTTTTTCTACAAAGGACAATGATTTTAAGACTGAAAAGTACAGAATAAAATGGTTAATAGGGAAGCAGAACATATAAAGAGAGAGTATATATAATTAGAAATCACTGAGCTGCCTTCAATGAATTCAAATAAACTTCCTTGACTGATATTTCATGATATTAAAAGAACTTGCAAATATATTTACAGAATCACCTTTAGTAAACCTTGAAAAATCAAAGAAAGTGAAAGCTTTGCATTACCAGAGATTGGGAAATATTACAGTTTTCAAAAAGAGAAAGAAGGTGGATTTTCCAACCTATAGGCTATTGATCTTGATTTCAATTCTTGGCAAGATTTTGGAATACATTATTGACTTGTGAGAACTTCAGAATAGGTTGACCACTGAGAACCAACATACATTCTTTTGAAATAAATGTCAGGCTAACCTAATTTCCTTCTCTCTCTCTTTTTGACAGTTATTTAGATGGTAGATCAGGTGAAGCAACAGAAATAACAGACCTGGATTTTAGTGAGGTATTCGACAGTATTTTTTCTACTAACCTTGGGGACAAGATAGAATGATGTTAGCTAGACCATATTATAATTAGGTGAGCTTGTAATGGTCTGAAAATAAATAGACCCAAACAATAGCTGTTAGTGAGTCAGTATCAATTTGGAAGGAGGCCTGATATAAAATTTCCCAAATCTCTGTCCAGGGCCCTAGTTTGTTGAACATAGAATGACGTAGATAAGGGCTGGGTGACATGCTATCAGATTGTTGGATGACATGAAACTGGGTACAGCTATTATGGTAAAAGACAGAACATAAGAAATAAAGACCTTCACAGATTAGACTGGGGGTCTAAATCTAATAAGATGAAATTTAATAGTATTGAATTTAAATTCCTACTTAGGTTCAAAAAACCAATGGCACAAACACAGGGTGGAGAACACTTGGCTAGAAGACAATTTATGTAAAAAGACCTGAGGGTTTTAATAAACTGTGAGTCAAAAATGTTACCTTAGCCCAAAATAGCTAATGTTATCATAGGCTATATAGAGCGTCCAGAAAAAGGAGGCAATAGTACAGCTCTACTCTACCTTAATCAGGCCAAATCTGAAGTATTGTGCTCAGTTCTGGACATCATATTTTCAGGAGCTGCGAATTAGAATGTGCACAAAAAGGGGGATTGGGGATCAACTGAGCAAAATAGAGACATTCAGTGTGGAAAAGATAAGACCTAAGGGAGACAGCAGCAATTCTCTAGTATTTGACAAGATAGAATATGCAAAACACTTTTGAAATCTTAAAAAGCTATATTAATTTTAGCTATTATTAGCATTACTATTTTTCTTAAAAGAGGACTTAGGCTTATCTTGCTTGGTACTAGAGGGATAAACTGGGAAAAACAGAATTCAAGCTTTTGCAAGGCAGGGACTATTTTAAAAAGTTTTATCCCTAGCACTTAGAAAAGTACCTGGCACATAGTAGGGACTTAATAAAGTATTTGTCGAATGAAGTTGCAAAGGATTGTCTTTTAGTTAAATATAAAGAAAAACTTGCCCACAAGTAGAGCTATACAAAAGTCACATGGGATGCCTTGAGAAACAGTGAGTTTCCTTTCATTTGGGGATCTTCATGCAATGGTTGGGTAAAGATTTTTCTGGGATATAACAGAAGAAATTTTTCAGGTACAGCTTGGACTACATGATTCTTGAGGTCCTTGCAAAGTGAAATTTTATATGAGGGACAGACTCGCTATTACCATTATGACTGAAGGAACTACCACTCCTGATCTAGCCTTTACCTCTGACTTTGCTGGTGGCTGTCCTCTAATCTTCACATCCTCAGTTGTCTTCATAGTTGTTTGTAAGCAGGGTGTGAGCTCTGGTGGCAACAGAGGGAGCTTGGTGGAGGATGGTAAAGATGAGTGAAGAGAATGCTCAGCTAAATTACAAACAACAAAAGTGATCATGAGTTGCGATGAAATAATAATTCCATCCATCAAACAGACAACTGTTTACTGAATACTCTCTGAGTGCCCAATATTTTGCTAGGCACTGAAAGGGATATGCAAACAATATAAGACACAATCCCTGGCCTTGAACATTCCAAGTATTTGGTAAACTGTCAGATAAGTACACACAGTTAATTAACAATACCAAGTGTTATATGTAAATGACAAATTAGTGGGGTTGACAAGTGCTAGAAGAGGTAAAAGAAAACTTATTTAGGACTAAGGTGGTCAGGAAAAGCTTTAAGTAGATTTGGGAAGTTGAATTGAGCCCTAAAGGCTGGGTAGGATTTGAGGAGATGGAGAAGGAGGGGGGAAGAAAGAATTTCAGGGGACAAGAAAAACATAAAAATTCAGAGGCAGAAAATGCAAGACGGGTGGTGAATAGTCAAAGTCAAGTCAACAGGCAGTTGTGAAGCACCTTCTATGTGTCAGGCACTATGCTAAGGACAGTGGGATACAAAGAAAGGCAAACAACTAGGTACAAACTAGATATATACAGGATAAATTGGGAATAGTTTCAGAAGGAAGGCACTAAGATTAAGGACACCTCAGAAAACTTCCTACAGGAGGTCTGACCTTAGATGAGATTAGGGAAACCAGAAGGTGGAAATGAGGTGAAAGTTCCAGGCATAGCCAGCGAAAACGCCCTGAGTTGGGAGATGGAAATTCTTGTACAAGAAACAACAAAGAGGCCGTGTTGTTGGATTGAAGAGTGCATAGAGGAGAATAAGGTGGAAGAAGACTGGAAAGTTAGAAAGGGGCCAGGTTATGAAGATCTTTAAAAGTCAAAGAGATGACTTTATTGAATGGAGGTGATGTGTGTGTGTGTGTGTGTGTGTGTGTGAGAGAGACAGAGAGACAGAGAGAGAGACAGAGACAGAGAGAGACAGAGAGAGGTGAGGGGAGGGAGAGAAAGAGAGATTACACATAGGTTCTGAGCCAGTTTGGTTGAAGTGGAGAATTTACTAAGAAGAGTACTGTGACATAGGGCCAGAAAGATTGTTTAGGATTTCATATTTGATCTTGGAGGATGCAGCGAGCCTTTGGAGTTTATGGTCAGACCTGTGCTTTAGGAAGACCATTTTGACAGCTGAGTGGAGGATAGACTGGAATGAGGAGAGATTTGAGACAGGAGAAATTTGAGACCAACTAGCAGTCTATTGCAGTAGTTCAGTTGTGAGGTGATAAGGGAGGGACACATGTCAGTCTGATAATTTTGAACTTGATCTTGTACAAGCAAGATATATTGCACAACGAATATCCATGAAGTATCTTGAACAGAGGAGTGACTTCTAAAGGGGACACCATCATTGGGACAGATTCTACTAGTCACACAAATCAGAGGATTTAGAACTTGACACCAAGGAGGCCTATAATTTTACAGATGTGGAAACTGAGTCCTAGAGGGGTTAAGTGACTTTCCTAAAGTCAACTAAACAGCAAGCAGCAGAGAAGAGTTTGAACCCAGGTCCTCTGACCCTAAAACCAGTACTCTTTGCACTGCACCATTTGCCTAGTCTTCACTTCATGACAAGGTTTTCCGGAATGCCATAATCTCATTTTCCATGTCATTATTTAAGTCTTCATAGGTAGGCATGAATATACATGAACATAGTTATTTTCCTGGACAGATATCCTCCTTATGATTAAATAATTATAGCTGAGGTTTTAATAATAAGTCTCTCTTTTTGGACAAAAGTTTAAAAAAAGACTGCTCTTTTTTTTGGTGGGTCAGGGGGAGGGCAATGTCAGGGAAGGAATCCAGATCTGTGATGATTGTAGGGTGCTAACAAGTGAAAGGACATCCTTTACCAATGTAGATTTACAATGTATAGTCTTACGCAATACTAATATCATTTATTGCTTTATATGGTGTAAATAATACCATTTATGTGCTTTAAAGTTTGCTAAGCATGACATATATACATATCATCTTATTTGATCCTTATAGCAGTGCTCAGAGGAAATACTTTTTGTAACCCCATTTTACAGATAAACAAACTGGGTCTAAGAGTTTAGGTTATTTGTCCAGGGTCACACAGGATTTGAGGCAGGATTTGAATTCAGACCTTTCAGATTCCAAATCTTGCGTTCAAGTCGTCATATCGCCTAGCTGCCTTAGAAAACTTTCTGGGTCCTTGAGAAGTTAAATGACTTCCCCATTGTCCTATTAGGTAGAATGTGAGAGGAAAGATTTAAACCCAGGTCTGCCTGACTCCAAGACAGGTTCTGTTTATGCTATGCCAAGTGGCCCGTATAGGAATGATTCATTACTTTGAACAAAATAGGGTTACCTACAGTGACTCGCATTGCTCAGTGTGGCTACGTTGCAGTGCTGAGAAAGACAGCTCTTTTAAGAGATTTTATCTAACGTCACTTTCATAACTGCACCTAAAAACTTGGCTTCATTGCTTCCTGGCAGCTTCCTACATGATCAGATTTATTATTGTACCAGCTATTTGAATATTTGCTCTTCCACACACCCATTTCATAGAACCATGGAATGGCATATATCACATTTAATAGTTTCTATTTGTGTGGGACTTGGAGGTTTATACAGTGCTTTCTCAACAATCCTGTGAAGTTGGTGGAGTTCATATATATATATTGCTTCAGTAAACATAGGAAGAAATAGAGGCTCTATGAGGGTTGGTGACTTGCCCAGGTTCACACGGATCATAAATATTAGAGATTTATAGCCTTTCTCACTAAAGTCTTCTGGCCTAAGATGAGTGCTCTTTTCACTAGAGCCTCCTCCCTCTTTCCCATTGGTCACTGAAAAAGGAAATCCTTTCATTTCCTCTTTGATTGACATCTGTACCTTTCATCTGCAGCTTTATAGGCATGAAGGTCAAAGGGAGTAGAAGGTGGTTGTGAAGTAAGGGGTTTATATCTTCAGAAGCCATTAAGTAGAGCAAGTTCTTTGGGACTAGATTGGCTATTGTTAACATTTAGAACTAAATGGCACAGCTACCAGAATTCTGAGACCACTTGCATTTATGCATCAATTTTTGTTAGGGACTTTTAAAAATAATTTTTACCCTATCAATTTTGATTCTTTGGAGATCATGGTGTTCCACATAGCATCACCAAGAAAAGAAGGTGTTGAAAAGATGGGGCACTTGTGTATGGGAACGGTTTGGGATAATTAAGAGCACTCCAGCCAGTTTCCCTTCTCCAGCTCAGTTTATTGTCTATCTGCAGTGCTTGTCCAAAATAATGTGCACAGGGATGGACAAGTCAATGCAAGTGGTCTATCCAGCTGCCTGTTATCACCTGGGAAATGAGCATTCGTAGGCCACTTTTTTTTTCTCCCCCTGTAAATTGCTAGGCACTTCTCATTTAAATAGCAAATGAACAACTAGTTTACATTGAGAAGTACTTACAGAGTCTGAAGGATCTGATGTCACCAATATGATGTTTTCTGCAAACAAGAGAATCAGGAGATTTATAGCAGGATCTCTTAACCTCAGGTCTTTAGACTCCAAGGGATTTGTAGATAGATTTTAGGGGCTCTGTGAAACATTTGTTTTATTTCAATATATTTTGTCTTATAACACTATAGTTATTTATTTTTTGTATTTAAGACATTATTCTGAGAAGAGATCCACAGACTTCACTAGACTGTCAAAGAGGTCCATGAGAAAAAAAAAAGTTAAGAACTCATGATCCATGGGATCATAGATTTAGAGCTGGAAGGGACATCAGATACCAACTAATTCAATCTAATAATTTTATCAGTGAGGAAACAGGGACTCAAAGAACTGAAGTGACATGTGCAAGGTCATACTTCCATGTGGACTCTGCACAGAACATTCTTCATGTTATTGCTTTATGCAAAATTAATTATGAGAGATCTAAAAAGTCTATATATCATTGCAGCAATAATGATTTGCTTATAAGGAGCAGCCTAAAAGACAACAAGGTCATGCATGATGAGAAAGGAGATAGCCTGAACATTCTACTTGTAGTCAAAAAATATTAGAAGACCTTGAGAGAGGTTTGGTATAGTGTTTGGCATATAGTAGATGCTTAATAAATGTTTATTGAATTGAATTTAGAATATTGGATAGCTGCTGTGTAGAGGATTTTGGAAGGATATGGAGAAGCACCAAATGCATGGAAAGGGAAGGTGTGCAGAAAGGTTGTGATGTATACCAGTGCGGAGGACAAGGTGAAATTATAAATGTACTAAAGTAGTAACTATAATTAAGATCATCATGTCTCATGTTTATATAGCATTTTTAACTTTTTAAAACACATTCACATTTATTCCCTCAGTAGGTATTCAGTAAATATTTGTCTGATTGTTGGATTGAATGATGATTCTGTTGTAATTCAAGGTCAATTTCAATGTTGGTCAATAGGTTTATTTTGTTCTGGGCCCGATTTTTCACTGTCTTCAAACCAGCTCCCTCTGCTTCTACCAGAGAACTCACATTCTGCTTGTAAACAGCCATGAAGAGAACTGAAGATGTGAAGACTATGGAACAGTTCACCAACAAAGTTAGAACCAAAGGCCAGGTGGTGGATGCTAGTTCCTTTGATGCCATGGTGATGACAGCAGACCTATTCCTCTTATAAAAACTCATATGAAAGGGACCTCAGGACCATTTGGTCCAACATGTAATTAAAGATAAATTTCTTCTATCATATCCCAGAAAAATGTCCACTCAACCTTTGCATGGAGTCCCTGAATAAAGGAGATCCACTATTTCTCAAGGCATTCCATGCTACTTTTGTGTAAATCTGGTCATGGGGAAATTTTTCCTTATTGTGAGCCAATATTTTTCTGTGACTTCTGAGGTAGATGAAGTAGGCACTGAAGAAATTAAATTTAAAATTTGCTAAGGGCCTATCATGTATGGGTCACTACACTAGGTATTGTGAATACAAAGATGAAAAGTAGCACATTCTTTGCTCTCATGGAGTCTACTATAATCTAAGGAGATTTTTTTAAAAAGTATAACTCTAAGTATGCTACTAGGTAGAATAGGATACCACTTTTGAGGAAGTGTACAAATGGAAAGGTCACTTTCATCTGGGTAGGTTAGAGAAGACTTCATGGTAGTGATGGCACTTAAGTGGGCCTTGAGAGAAGACAACGATTTTAGGAAATGGAGATGTGGAAGGAACATGTTGCAGACATGGGGACAGTCTTGAACATAGACTGTGTGAAGGGAAGTAGAGTGAAATAAGGCAGGAAAAGCAGATTGGGTTCCAATTGTGGAAGACCTTGGAGTCCAAGCTAAGGAATTCATGCTTTATCCCACTGGCAACAGGGAACCACTGAATAGTCTTAAGGACAGCACCATGGTCAGACCTGGGAACTAAGGAAGTTAGTTTTGCTTCAGTGAGAAGAAGAGGCTGCATGGTACAGTCGGTACCTTCGGAGTCAGAGGAACTGAGTTTGAATTACTATTTTGTTCCATTCTATTTAGGTTACCTTGGGCTTAAACCTTTCTAAGCCTCAGTTTCCTTATCTGTAAAATGAAGGGAATGGTCTCACTGAGCTTTATATCCCTTCCAGTTCGAAATCTATGATTTTATGAAGAATAGCTTATAGAGGGAAAAGACTGGAGGCTGGGAGACAAGCTAGGAAACTGTGAAGATAGAGGAAAGGAGACGGGATCAATATCAGAATAAAAGTGGTGGCTTTGTGAGTAGAGAAAAAAGGAAAACATATGAAAGATATTATAGAGACAATACTAAGGGGATTTGACAAACGGTTGCTATAGGAAGTGAAGGATCACAAGATACCATTGTTTGCATTAGAGAGATAGAAATTTGAGGCACATAAGGAGTTGCCTAAGATAACAACTTTCCTATTTCTGTTGGGAGTACTCCCATCTTCCCAGTAACCCAATTTTATAAACTCAGAGTTTTCATGGACACTTTGATACCCCTAAACGCTTATAGCTAATTAATTGCCAATAGTGCTGATTCCTCTTTTAAAGTATTTAATTTATTCCATTCTCTCAATCCATATGGCCACCATGCTGATTCAGGATCTAAGCACCTTACACCTAGACAATTTAAGCAACCTCCTAATTAGATTCCCCACCCCAGACCTCTAGCTTCTCCTGTTCTTCCATCCATCTTCCTCAGAGCTGCAAAAATAATTTCCCCAATATCAATTGCCTGTTCAAAAATCTTCATTGGATGTCTATCAACTATGATAATAAAAAGTAAATAAAAACTTAGTTTGACATTCAAGGCTGTCCTATCTACTCACTTTCATTTATCTTTCTGGCTTTATTTCACATTATCCAAAACCCTCTCCTCTTTCCCCTCCACATACTCACTATATTTACGTTCCAATGCACCTCTCAGTGAGACATTCATACAAACTGAACTCCATGCCTGAAAGATTCTTTCTTGATTTCTATCTCTTAGAGTTTTTATCTTCCTTCAAGGACCAGCTCAAGTGCCTCATCCTCTGAAGAGTTTCCCCTAATCTTCCTCTTCAGAGTATCTTCTCTTTCCTAAAATTACCTTGTATTTGTTCATCTTTCTAGCAAAATATCTCTCTAGAAAAATGTAGGCTCTTCAAGGACATGGAATGTATCTTTATTTATTTATTTGGTATCCCCAACATCTTGCAGAATGTAAATGCTTGAAATTTATTGAAAAATTGTGGCCAGGCTGAAGAATAAATACCAAATCTCTTAGATATAAGATCTCTTCGTTTTTCATTGTACAATGATGCTTCCCAGTGTTTTGTAAGGTTTGTTCCAGTGGTCTTCAATCCTTTAAAGGGTCTGGACACCTATATAATAATAAAATATTTCTTGGGCACCTCTCAGCCCTGACTATGATGGTTCATTGTATTGTGTATAGATTGAGAAAATATATGAGGACAAAACGCTACTATGAATTCAATAGTGCGTCTAACTGGAGATATAGTTTCTTTATCACAACAGCATCTCTCTCAACATGTATATGTATATATTTACACACATTAAAACAATAATACATGTATATATCTAGGTTAAGTATTACAGATTCATAACCTGGAAATAATTCTAAGGACCTACACCTCCAGGACCCGTGGTCTACCTATTGAAAACTATTGGTTTATGGCACAGGAGTGGAATTTTAATCAAAAATCAATCCTTTTCAAATCTGAGAAAGTGTTTATGTATGAATGTTAAAAACTTAGTAGAGATTTCTGGAGCTTGAGTCAAACAAACGATCTGGTTCAAATATCTACTTTGTTATTGACCTTTGGGACCTTGAACAAATTATTTAATGTTTCTAAGTCATAGTTTCCTTATCTGTAAAGGGAAAAGGTTGAACCAGATGACTACTAATAGTCTATGATCCTCAAAAGACTCAAAAATTATTTTATTTGGAAACTATTTTGTTTGGAACTATTTATCTAGTTCCTATGAGATGAGGCACCTTGAACAGTGTTTTTGATAACTGGGGAGTTCCTACCTAAAGGCAAACTCCTGAATTAATGAATCATTCAATCTCACCTTTTATGAGTCTAGAACTGTATAAAGAACTAAGTGAGGCAGTGAGGAATGGGAACTGAATGTGGTTTTTTTGGATAAATTAGAGTTTTGTTTCTCTCTCACTGAGGACTCAAAGGCTGCATCTCGGCAATGCCAAGCATCTGGATGAAAATCGAAACATGTCGTGCAATCATCCAGATGTTTTGCAAATATTCCAGATGACCAAGTACATGTTTCACTTCCCATCTGGATGTTTGGGTTTCAGTAGATAAAGAATGTTTTTTTTGTTTGTTTTTTGTCAATCAAATTTATAAAAACACACATTAACTGAAATACTGATGGGTGGACAATGAGTCCAGATAAATGCTTGAGGAGAACCAAGCATATAAGAGCAAATGGACTAAAAAATAAAACACCCAACCCTCAATTATTGAGATATCTTCAAACTGGAGCAAATCCTTATAATGGGGAATACAGGATTTTTTTTTAAAGTTTCATCCGTGTGTTTGGGGTAGTATAGTTCACTGTCTGTGACTGAGTTTCCATTGGCTGAGTGAAGTACAGAGCTGAGTGGTTATGTAGTGAACTGGAACAGCAGCCTATCTGTAGACAGCCAGCCTGGATTGTCTGAGCAAGAAAAAAGAGAAAGAGAAATAAAAGGAAAAAAGGGAAAACTTGCTAGTCACAGGCATTTTGACTTGAAATATCTGAATGGCCCACTCTTTGCCACAGGACCAGAGTGACCTGGAAGTCAAAAGGCCTAACTCATGGAAAATGATAGCTTCTGATTTTCCCTCAGACCCTGGTTTGAGCTCAGGGTTGATCATTTCCCATCAGTCTTCTTAATCACTGTTTTTGGCACACAGTGACAGGCCAAGCAAGATCAAGTGAGGGTTACCACGAAGGAAGAACAGGGACAGAGAAGACTTAGAGGTCATTTACTGGCAAATTTAAATGCTCAGAGGAGGAGAAAGAGAAGAAAAAGTTATTGTTAGAAGCTACTTGATAATTTGATTTGCATGGCGAGTGTGAAGGAGGGGTGCCGAGGAAAATATCCCTCATGCACAAAAAAGGGTAATTTAAAAATCTTCAGATTCTGAATAAAAAAAAACCCTTTATATGTTATCATTTCTAATAGCAGAGGAGCTTGAGTGTCCAATGCTGGAAAAATAGAGGAAGAAAATGATTAATTAAAAGAAAAAAAAAATGTGTGGGCATGTGGAGACTTACAGCACACAACAGAATACTGCTGGGTTTCCAGAATGTTTGTTTTCATCCAGAGACATTTGGGCAGAGGAAAATAATTCTTAATTAAGTTTCTATCAACCTACTAAACCTTCCTGATTGGAATGTTTTACACAAAACATGAATACTTTGCCCCAGTTAGAGCAGCCCAGACTACTACAGTAGCAAAACGTTTGCAGAACTCTTCTTTTAACATGGAGAGGAGAAAAAAAAAGAGAGAGAAATGAACTTTTTTCTCCCCTCCTATTCATTTTTCAGTTTTGTGATTTCTTTATATCATCTTTCAGGGCCACTTACCACTTTAACTATTATAGAGAAAATGTCAGGCAAAGGGCACTTTGCAGCTTACAACATCTGCATCAGGTTGTGAAATCCTAACAATGCAACAAGAGAGTGCTGTGTAAAAATGCCTGCCGCCACTGCTGTTGCATAATTTGTTATGATAAATAGCTTGGACAAATGCTAATCAAAATTACATTTTGGTTCTACCTTATTTGGCAAGACGAATGCATGACACGGCCGGAGGAGCCGGGTTTTGTTAATTTGCAGATGTCTTTTCCCTCTCCTCTCTGCCCCTGTTTGCAGCGTCCTTCATCCCGTGAGTTTTCCCCTCCTCCCGGTTCTTTCACCTGCGTCGACATCTCTATAGTCCCACGCACACACAAGAGGCACGTCCATGGGGGAATCGGGGCTACGGACTACACACATGCGATAAATTTACATTCCAGAAACCAAAAGTGATTTAAAAGATTTGAAGACAGCCACGATGACAGTGTCTTTTACTGTTCTCTTCCCAAGCTCTTTTTGTGAGTCAGACTGGTGAAAGTATGCAGTTTATTAGCTTGGGAAACAACAGGGAATCCTTATTTATTTGGCACTTCGAATATGCGTTGGGTTCAGAAAGGGTGCTGCTGGTGGTGATTGTGGTATGGAGTTGGAGGGGGAGCAGAGAAAGGGCAGGAGGAACCTGACTGGAAATACGGTCTGAAGAATCATTATCTATAGGACACATTCTTTGGTTGGCGAATTTCCTAAACAGATCAGCTAGAATGATGTCACCCCATTTTATGCACTGACCTTACTGCGTTGGAGCGAAGAGATGAATATTTTCACCCATGTGAATCAGGGAGCCAGTGAATAAGGATTTACAAGCCAAGACCACCACATAAATGATTGGGGCCTGACTGCCTACTGTTTTCCTTCCTCCATGGGAAGACAGCTACTGAAATCACCAGAAGGTCCCAAATGAAAGGCCTCATTTACTTACACCTTCCCCAATCGGGCAGAGGTCGTTTTTAAGTGTCCCTGACACAGATCACCATGTATGGAAAGTATTAAAGTTGGAGGTGTTGCCTGAACGCAAGATTTCTGGGGTCGGAATGGTCTGTTCTGCCTCCCAGGTCTTAACCTTTCATAGTTAGACAGACAACCAGGGAAGTAGGAAATCGAAACAAGCTATGTTTAGCTGAATTTTACATACCATAATCTCTTTACCATGGTCAAGCAAGGCAGGAATTCTCAAGATGATCTGTTCTGGTACAAATCCATTCCAGAACAGAGTGATTTACAACTTAGCACCATTCTGTCCTTTTCCCCGAGAGTGAAGTTAAATGACCCAGGAATAATATTGCTTTGGTCTAGGACTAGCTAGAAGGGTAGGCTAAAGGGTGGTCCCAGGCATTGGCTTTCAACCGAGGAAACTCAAGCTCAGACGCTGCTCCCAAACCATAGTAAGGGTCAAGTACCATTCCTATTTTAAGAGGTCGACAATGTATTGAGTTATGAGGTCTGAGAGGGAAGCATTGAGTCTGCCCTGTCGTGTCTCAGGTCTGCCTTCCCTTATCTCTTCCCAACTTTTATGTTTTGACTCTTAAATAAAACCAGGTCAGGGATGTATCTTTTGTTCTGCTGGTCTCACTTTTCTTGCCTGCCCCTTTTGTGGCAATAAGCCCAATTTAAAAGACTTACCAGGATGGCTAGTCCAAGTTATTGTTTCCTTCTTGTCTCTTATTTGATCTAAAGAGATATCAAGTTATTAATGGTGGATGGGGAAAGTTGTGAGAAGAAAGGAGAAGAAAAAGAAACCTTGAGTATACCCCCCATCCCAGTCTACCTTGAAGTTAATATAAGCTCTCTAAAATATTTCAACAGTTCCCAAAAACATCTGACAGAGCTATAAATAGAAAAAAATAAGATGTTGAAATTATTTTAAGACAGATGCCTTTTTAAACTGTATTAAGAACACCTATCAAGGCTTCTAGTTGCACAGTTCCTCAAACAGGAGGTATTTTATCTTCACAACATCTGGAGCTGTCAAAGAGGTAATGCTGTAGACCTTGCCAGATGCAGGCACTCCATACATAAAAGTGCACTAACAAATCATGCCCTTAATAGCACTACAACACAACTGTTTCTTATACATCCATGAAGAAAACTAGGGCTCTGGCACAGGGAAGACTCACTGTCCTTCTTCCAAATCCCTTCCCCAAATCACCTTCCTTGCACTTGCAATTTTTGAAGAAGAAGCTAACTGCAAGTCAGTTTATTTTCTTGGCTTATTAGAGGTGATTGACAAGAAAGCTTTTTTTCTCTTCAGGGTGAAAAAAAACCTCCTTGCCCTGTAAATTGGTGTGCTTGACATATCTGGGTAAATTTGTATCTTTGCTCAAAGGAATCACTGCTTAGTCTCTTTGGATTTTCTACCTGCCCTATTGTGGAATAAGGTGAGGTGTGGGGAAGGGAGCCATTCATTTTTTTGAAGGGGAATGTGTGCAATATTTTATATTTCTGTATGTTTTATAAAACTGTGGTATGACCATGGTCAAACCCATAGCAATTAAAAAAAAAATAAAGAAGACCCAGACTGGTTCTGAACAGGTGTTATATGTACAACCACTGGACCTGCCTGATTAAAAAAAAATACCTCAATTTAAACAAAAGTTGAAAGCTATTTTAAAATCTTTTTAGGGAGAATAAACGTTCTCGTAAAAACAATGGTTCAGATGATCATCTGGATTTTTACCTTCATATGAAGGTGCTACAGGAGAAATAATAATTTTTAGAATACTATCTTGAAAGGGCTTAGTTAGAACTTCAACCCACTTCCTTCTAACAGTAACGAGAAGACCACATTTATTTCCCCTAAACTGTTTTAGAATAAGATAGTAAGGTTTTGTAGCAGTAATGACAGAAAGAAAATATCAGTTTAGATCCTTAGGAGCTGATAGTCACCATATCTTCTGTCAGCATAATAAGGCAAAGAAAATCTGCCTGGGGTGAGGGAAAAGCTAGTGCTGGAATAAAATTTCATTTGTTGTTAGCATTCCGGTGTGGTTTTTGCATTGGAAAATCGGGATATGTTTCTATCCTTTGGTCCCTCATAATATACTCTTCCTAACTTAATTTTTCTATAGACTGTAAGGCCATTCCCTGGAACCTCAACAATGTGCCTGGCCTGGCCGATATTTCCACTGAGGAAACAGTGGCTGGGTACGGCTGGCAAGGGATTAGCCCAGGGGTCAAATGTTTAAACATCTGGCTTTTCCATGAACCCAGATCTGACTTTGGACACCTCTGTTTCAGAAGGAAGCGGAGGCCTCTGACGTGGTTTACAGGACATTCTAGCAAGAGTTTTCTCCTTTATCTCCCCTAGTTCCCAGGGAAGTATACCCGAGTGGGAACAAGGAGCTGCGACTTCTACCACCCTGTGGTAACTTTATGCCATGACATACGCTCACTGGAATGGGGTCTTCTTGGCTACTCTCTGGAGTCAAATCCTGGGAGGTGGCTTTATTTTCAGGGCCTCCAGAATCATCTTTATTGATTCTGGTTATTGTTAGTGTTGGGCATCTCCAGGGACAGGAAATTGTTGCTTGGGAGGAATCCTGATATATTTTTAAAAACAACCAAAAATTATATGGGATCTCTGATACCCTAAAGAGAAGATGGGGTTGTTATTTTTTATTTGGAATAAGTCCAGTGAATTCTGACTGAGAGCTTCAATGAAATGGATTTCTAAGTCTCCTTTTAAATAATAGGAAAAAGAAGTATATAGGGGCATTGTATCAAAACAGAAATACTGGTGTGTGTATCATGTCCACATACAAGACCCTTAGGCCAATTTAAAATGGAAGGTGGTCTGAACCGATGGAGTCACAGAAAATATCCTTGCTATTTGCATTTTTTCCTCAGCCTGCACATTTTCCCAAATGTTCTCTTGCAACCCCCAATTTTATACATAGCAGATGGCCTTCAAACAAATCAAGGAGCAGAAGCTACAAAAGAAAAAAAAGGACAGAGAAACTCATATATTTCTTCAAACGATAAGATGAACTGCAGATGTTTGCTGAAGGGAGATGCTGATGCCGACAGCTTAAGAAACAGCTTAAAGAAGAGTCCACTTGTGTTGAACGTTGGACAACCACAGTAGCTGTCAAGGTGTGATTTATGGGGGTTGTTTTCAAGATTTTATGTCACTAGAGGAATTGCAATTAAATTGCTCTCTCTCCCCTTCCCCATAACGAATATAATAATTCGTTTATGTTTATTATGAGCCCTGAAAAGCCACTCGAACCTCATACTACCTTTCAGTCAAGTTCTGTTTTTGAGGGTGAACAAAGATATGCAGGCACCATTCCACAGGTCGATCAATCTTCTCTCATTTCTGACCAACAAACCTTCTTGCTTCTGGACTTTGTTGCACATGGTTCTCAGACTTTGCACTTCTTATCTGACACCTGCAGTCAAATTAATCTCAAGTTAAGCTTGACAAAGTTCCTAAAAGAGAAACAGTTGTCTGTTTCAGAACCCAAATGTATATAGAAAACAGCTGCTTGAAAGGCACTTTGAAAGAGATGCAGAAGAAAATAATCATTACAAAGCATTTTAAAATGAACTTCAAGGCTATATTGTTGAGGGCCAACTGAGACCTGTAATTAACACGATGGTACCCTAGTCAGTTTCAGCGCTACTAAGACCTCCATTTCCAGGGCTTGTTGTGACTTGGACGTAAATATTTAGTACAATCTGAAACTGGGGAAATAAGACCTTCCTCAGGGACTGAATTCTCTTCTTTCCTGCCCCTTCTTCCCCAAGGCTGAGCGTAAAGTCAAGAAATGGGATCTATTCCAGACACACACACACACACACACACGTGAACACATATTCACACATACACACAAGCATGTGCACACAAGGCCTGTCCCAAGCTGGGGGTATATGGGGGGCACCAGACAGCAGCAGACTTTGGAGTTATCTGGAGAAGCAGCAGGATGAAATCCAAGTTATCTGGCTCCTAGAACAGAAATGTGTGAAGCCTTTGAAGTAACCAAGTCTCAGGTGGAAACCCCTTAGAGCAGCTCGGGGGAGGAAGCCATCCGTTTTCCAAACGTAAGGGGTCTCTCTTGGCTCCTGAAGAAGGGTTTGGAGGGAAAATTCCTCAGAAGCATTGTGTTTCCATTCAAACTGAAGGCTCTGAAAAGTTATTATCCAAAGTATGGGAAAGCAGCTGTTCTCCATATCTTTAGAGGTCAAAGAAGACATGTACTTATGGTACAGCATGCGGGATTTAGGTGAGACATATGTAGGAGGTTTGGGATGTTTGATCTTGGGCACTTTTTTTTCCAATGTTTCATTTACCTTATCTGTAAAATGGGGATAATAATATGTGTTTAACCACCAGGTGGCATTAATAGCTATTTATCTAATCATGTTTAGTGAAAGGGAACTGGGGCCTAGTGAGTTCCCTGCTCACCCTGGTGGTATGAATTTGCTTGCTTAGCAGAAATGCAAGTATTGTTAAGTAAGTGCTGTTTATGGTTCTCAGAGGATAATCACTTTTTCATCTTTAAGTCCCCCCTCTCCCTGAAGGGCAGCCTTGAATGTTGACAAGGCATATGTAGAATCATAGATTTACCCAGTCAGAAGTTAGCTCTTGAGCCCCTCCCCCCCGGAAAACTTCACTATCTTCTTTAAACTTGGTATAACTCGATGAGTCCTACTCACATGACCTTGGAATAATGATGTTTGTTGGCTCTACATAGAAGCAAATACATATGTTTGGATACTGAGTATAGCAGCTCTTACACTTATGGAATTTATACAAATATATAAATAGTACATAATAGCTCTCATGAATACCATTTTAAAGGAAATTTACCAAGTTCTACACCTGGAAGTCCTTCAAACATAGAATATCAGAGTCTGGAGTTCTAGAAGATGCACAGACTAAAGAATGTTTAGTTTCCCATTGCTGTGCTCCCTTTCCACAGGCAGAGGAGTATAAGCAGTAGTTTCCATGGGAGGTGAAGCTCATGAAGGCCAGGCTAAAGTTAAACATACATAAATTTTGGAGAAACTCTGAATCTAAGTTTCACCACACAAAGAACGGATTTGGGATCCAGGACTTAAAAGAAGAGCAAAGCTTCCATTGCAGGTAATATCCTTGGTCTTGGCTTTCTTGTTCTGTCAGGAACCTCTGTTCTCATCTGGCCACAGGTAGCCCGTCATTGAACAGGCTGAGTGGACCCAGCGGCTTCTGTTTCTGACCCTGAAACTTAAAGTGCTACACCATTGCTACAGTTACATTTCTCTTTTCACTTCATGTCAATAACCTCCACCTCCCTCATGGTGGAGCCAGCTCATATTGACTTAGGAGAGCTGATTGTTAAAATTTCATTGTGAGCATTTACCCTTGAAAATCAGCAAATGATACAAATGAGGACTTGATTCATTGTTTTATTGACTGTATAGGCTTAAGAAAGTGATGAGAAAATGTTAATAATGCAAATTAAATTTCAATTAAAAAAAATTTCCCCAAAGAGTTGGTTGTTAAAATTTGCCAGCATTGCCCTGGCTACCATGTACTCTGTATACTATAAAGTCTATATGAATGTCAGGTAAGTGCTGTATAAATGCTAGTCATTATTACTGTTGATGACTCAAATGACTATGTAGTTAACTTTTGCTAATTATTTGCAGAAATGTAGATGAGAAATCTGGAATAAAAATTTACCAATTTACAAAGTACCTTAACACTTAAAACTGAGATATATTATAGCATTTGAAATAAAATGATGGACAATCTGAGAATCCTCTATTTGGCTTTGGAAAATGATTTATAATTACAATTGTTCTTGGGTGTGTGTGTGAAGTTTCAGAGTATTCATGTCAAAAAAAGCAACAAAGCCTATTGTAAAGATTTGCCTCAAGAGTAGTTGAGAAATTGTCCAGTTTCTCCATTTTTTCTTCTCTTTTCCTTCCCTTTCTTTTTCTCTGCTCAGCTGATCTTTCAATTCCCTAGCTAGGAACAGAATATCACCTCTCAGATTAATGCCAGGTTTTCCCTCTTTGTATCCTTCTTTGAAGCTTAGGAGATTAAATGTTTAAGTTTCTCTGCCTTCAAAGTAAAGAAAGGGATGTTAAATATATTTATAAAAAAGAAAATAATTAGAAAGGTGCTTAGTGCTAATAAAGTTTAAAGTCAAAACTTCCACATAATTCTCCTAGAAGTCTCAAGCAAATGCTAAGGGGAGGGAACTTTGAAGGCTTAGGGGGCAGTAGTTTCTACAAATTAGCTCCATAGGGAGTCATGTAATGCTAATGAAACCACGGTTAGGAGTTCCATGCCCAAATTCTATCCTTTGGCCATATATTTTGCTCTTAGCCCCAGTCAGAAGTGAGTAAACATGTTGGGTTAGTTAAAAGGGAGAGGCTGTAGACAGCTTGGTGAAAAGTTCATAAATGGACAAGAAACACTGTGGTCATCAAGATGAACAGTGATTTATCACTCTCGTTGGAAGATGATCTAACTGTTCAATGAGATGGGTCGAGTGAATGGAGGTGAGGTTAAATTTCATCTTAAATATAGAAAAATAAACACAACACCTATTTACTCTAGAGTATTTGTTGCCAGTGACGGCATCCATCTGAGATAAAGATAGTGAAATCCCTGAAGACACTCAAGTCAAATTGTTCAGTACCATCACTAGCCCCTCCCCCCAATACAGCAAATTTGACTGACATGATATGCAACCATCATGAAAAAGAGTCAGAAGCTATTTCTACACATTTAAGAGAAAGCCATACCAAACAAATAAATAAAAGATATAGAAGTGACCATCGGTTAGAACTGGAAGGTATCATAGAGAGGGTAAATATTAGTGGACAAATAAATATGTAGATTGATAAGTACAGGTGAGTAGATAAATGATAGATACAAAGGTGCCTGGTACACAGTAGGTGCTTAATAAATGTTTATTGACTGAAAAATGGAAAGATAGGTAGATAGATAAATAGATAATCAGGTAATTAGTTGATAGATAAATGGATAGAAGATAGATAATAGGTAGTAGATGGGTCAATAGATTGGTGGGTAGAGAGAGGTAGATAAGTAGATAGGTAGGTAGGTAAATAGATGATAGATATATAGGTAAATAGGTAGGTTCCTGGCACATAGGAGATGCTTAATAAATGTTTATTGATTGAAAGGTAGATAAGTAGATAGTTAGATATATAAATAAATATTACAACTACCTTGGTCTGCAGATGAGGAACTGATGCCTAGACAAGAGAAAGGAAATGATAGACCCAAAGTCATCCAGCTATTTAGCACAGGTAGAAATAGATTGTGGGTGTCCTGATTCCCCATTCATAGGCTTTTCCATCTGAGATTATTGTAGACTGTAAAGAATAAAGCCAGCAAGAATCCTGTCCTTAGACAGGTCTCTCATCAGCTCTCAATTATACACAGTGTGAATTTTGTATAATAAATGTATAATCATGGAGCTTTTTCCTTTCCCCCTTTTCCTCTTCCCAGCATGCATTTTTTGGTTATCACTCACCATATGTCAATACATGCTCAGGGAATACCAATTTCTTAACATCAATTTGAGGATGAAAAAAAATTAAGAAGGCAAATCTGCTGAGGGAAAAATAACAAAAATTAATGATTTTCAAGGATAAATAGAAGTTATTTTGGATTAACCAAGTCCACTATTTTCTTCTGTTGTCAGTAAGCTAGGTGGTACAGTAGATAAGCCCTGGATTTGGAGTCAGAAAGATCTGAGTTCAAAACTGATTTCAGATGCTCTTGTGTGACCCTGGGCAAGTCACTTAACCTCTGTCTGCCTCAGTTTCCTCATAGGAAAATAATAATACCTACCTTCCAGTGTTGTGAAGATAAAATGAGATCATATTTATCAAGTGTTTAGAACAGAGTTCAGTACCAGGCACAGAGTAGGCACTTAATAAATGCTTGGGTTTTTTTAAGCCAGCATAGATAAACTGAGTTGGTTGCATGTATTTTTGTTGTTTAGTGTCTTCGACACTCCATAGGGGTTTTCTTGGAAAAAATATGGGAGTGATTTGGCATTTCCTTCTCCAGGTCACTTTACAGATGAGGAAATTGAGGCAAACAGGGTTAAGTGACTTGCCCAGGTTCGTATAGCTAGTGAGTGTCTGAAGAAGTCAGGAAGATAAGTTTTCTTGACTTCAGGCCCAGCTGTCTATCCACTGTGCCATGTAGTTGCCCCATAGTTGCATGCATACTATCATGCATATATAATATATGCACACTATTTTCTACATATAAATATGAAACCTCCTTCCAACTTTTCTTCTGTCTTATTTTGAAGCCAGATGAAGGCTAGCTTTTCTTTTAAACAGTATAACTCTCAGTTTCATTATAATTGCTTTCCTTTTCTCCACTAAATTCCTACTCTCAGTGGCATGAGGTAACCTCTTCAAAAATGTCTGTTCTAAACTCTGTAGACACCAACCAACATGAAAATTTCAATAACAAAGAGTAAGAACAGAGGATTACATTTGAAATTGTTAATCTCTATCATGTCTATCATGTACAACTAGTTTAAAATAAAACATATACACATGCACACATATACATGCATGTATATATGTACACACATATAAACACATATGTATGTATTACATTCAACATGTTGGTTCCAGATCAGTCCTGTTTGTCTAAATTTCTTTCTCTAACTTGTGTGTGTATGTGTGTGTATGTGTGTGTTGTTGTAATTGTGTTTGTCCTTTCTTCTTGAAGAGAACCATGACCTCAAGATGATGACATGACTTGCAGTTGACTTTGATTTGAGTGAGGGAGGGCTGCGCAAAGTCACCAGCCTCACTTTCTTCTCCTGTGCCATCTGGGTCCAATGGCCTGATATTCATCAAGACTGCTGGAGATGGCCCAGGACACTATGTGTATACACACACACACATATACGTACATATACATACATACATACATATATATATATATACACATATATATGTATATGTAATAGTCTTCTCTGTCTCTCTTTTTCTTTTTGAATCACTGTCCCTAATGATACTCGTCTCTTCTCCCCTCTCCAGAAATCCCTGCCTTATAACAAACAATCATAGATGAAAAAAAACCGAACCTTGCATTGGTCATGTCCAAAGAGGTGTACTTCTTTTTGTGCCTTATGGAAGCATGTTTTTCTTCTGGGATCATCACTGGTCATCATATTGATTAGAGTTCTTACACCTGGAGTTGTTCTCTTCACAATAATAGAATTGCTATAGGCTTTATTCTTCCAGTTTGCTCACTTCCCTCTGCAATATTTCATGTAAGTTTTCCAGTGTTATTCTGAAACTGTTTTTTGTCACATCTTACTTTGCCAAGATATTCCATGACTTTCATATATCTTAATGTATCCTTTCCCAAATAAGGGGTAATTTATTTGTTTCTGGTTCTTTGCTATAACAAAAGGGGCTGCTATAAATATTTTGGAGCATATGGGCTCTTTCTCACCTTAGGGTATGTGACCTAATAGTGGTATTGTTAGGTCCAAATTTTGCGGCTTTTGGATATGATTCAAATTGCTTTGAGGACTTGCTATACCGATGTATACTCTACCAACAATGTATTAATTTCTTTATTTTCCCACATTTCTTCCAATAAGTATCCCTTCAATAAAAATCCATTCCATTAGACTTAAATTTAAAAATTAAACTCAATTAAATTAAAAAATTAAATAACATTAAACATTATTATTCCCTTTTTTTGTAATCTTCCCCAATCTCATGGATCATAGGATCATATTTAGTTCTAGTACAGTTCTTAAAGTTCATTCAGTATAATCCTTTCATTTTACAGATGAGGAAACTGAGATCCAGAGAGATTAAGTTATGTGCTCATGTCCCACAGCTATTAAGTGTTAGAAGCAGAAATCAAACCCAGGTCTTTCTGACTCCAAGTCTATCACTCTATCTACTAGTAAGGTGGAAATTTAGTGTTATTTTAATTTTAATTTCACCTATTACTAGTAATTTAGAGCATTTTTTACTCTGGTAGTTTGTTTTTATTCTTTGAAGGACTGTCTGTTTATATCCATCAATCATTTATTCACTGAGGAATGGTTTATTTCTAGACATTTGAATAGGCCTCTGTAAGATCTTGCATATCAAACTTTTGTTAGAGAAATGATGCAATTTTTCCCAGTTTTTTTCCCTTCTAATTTTAGCTGCACAGATTTTGTTTGTGCAAAAGCTTTTCAATTTTATGCTATCAAAAACTGGCATCTAAATTCCTTTATTTTTTTCTTCCTTTTTTGGTGAGTTCTCTCTCTTTTTTTCATATTGGACATTTAATCTCTTAAAAATCAGAATAACTAATACTTTATTATTTTTAAAAAATCCTACTTTTACTTATCAGTCCTATAGGAGTATTGCTTTTAATTTCTTTAAAATCTCTGGTTTTTAGAATTTGCATTTTTGTGTTCAATTAAAATTATTTTACTTCTACTTTTTCTTTTATTGCCTGCTTTAATTCATTGGATTTGCTCCTTCTCTTGCTGATAAATGTGTTTAGTTATAGAATTCTTCCTGAAAATGGCTTTGTATTCCAGAAATTTTGGTAATTGTTCTATTGTCATTTGTCATTTCATTTGATGAAATTATCTATTGTTTCTATGATTTTTTTTCTTTGACCCATCAGTTTTTTAGAATGAAGACAAGTAAAGTCAAGGATTAAATTGTTTAGTTTTCATTTAAGAGGCAGTATGCTATAAGCAGAGATTACTGTTCCTGGTTTCAGGGGACTTGGGTTAAAATCTGCCTCTGATACTTACCACCTGTGTGATCTCAGGCAATGTCTCTGGCCTCAGTTTCCTCATCTGTAAGATGAGGAGAATAAAAATGAAAATAAAGAGCAGGTATTTGTATAGATTCTACTATGCGCCAGGCATAGTCCTAAACACTTTACAAATATCTCATTTGACCTTCATAATGTCCTTGGGAGGTTGTTACTATTTTTTATTTTTATCCTCATTTTAAAGTTGGAGAAACTGAGGCAAATGGTAGCTAAATGATTTGCCCAAGGATACACATTGAGTAAGTATCTGAGGTTTGATGTGAACTCAGGTCTTCCTGACTCCATGTCCAGCATTCTATCCACTATACCATCTAGTTTTCTCTGGGTTGGACTTGATGGCTTGTAAAGTCTCTTCTAGCTGTAGATTTAATATCCTAAGGTCAAAATCTGCTTCAAAAGCTTTTAGTTATTACAATTTATGTCAGTGAAGGGTGTATTTAATGTTTGTGCTTTCTTATTCATTTGCTTCTGAGTGTGCCTTGGGATGTGGTTAATTTTGTATGTGTGTGTGTGTGCGTGTGTGTGTAGGGCAGTCAGATAACACAGTAGATAGAGCTCTGGGCCTGGAGTCAGGTAGACCTGTGTTCACATCCAGCCTTATATACTTAATAGCTGTGTGAGCCTGGGCAAGTCACTTAACCCTGTTTCCTCATCTGTAAAAATGAACTGGACAAGGAATGGCAAAGTACTCCAGTACCTTTGCCAAGAGGACCCCAAAAAGGATCATGAAAAGTCAGAACTAACTAAAGAAATGACTAAACAAGAACAACATATTTGCACATGTATATATATATATATATATATGTGTATATGTATGTATATGTGTATATATGTGTGTATCTATATTTCTCTATATTATGTGTATATACACACATCTTTCTATTCTATTTAGCAATCACAAAAATGATCATATCTAACTTTTCTATAATTTTATTCAGGTTCTTAAGTTCTTTCTTGACTGCCATTTTGCTAGACTGGTATAAAGTTGAGAGCATTACAAGAAGGTCTTCCATAATTGCACTTTTTCTTAGGGATGTTAATGAATGTGCAGTAGTGAACTGGTCTAACCACTCTGGAGAACAGCTTGGAACTAGGTCCAAAGGGTTATAAAACTGTCTATACCTTTTGACCCAGCACTACCACTACTAAGTCTGTATCTCAAAGAGATCAAAGAAAAAGGAAAAGGACCCATATGTATAAAAATATTTATAGCAGCTCTTTTTATGTGGTGGCAAAGAATTACAAATAGAAAGGATACTTATCAGTTGGTTGTGGTATACGATCGTGATGGGGTACTACTGTGCTCTAAGAAATGATGAGGTTGCAGGGGGGGTTAAGGGGGAGTAAGGGAGGGAGTGGTTTCAGAAAAAAAATGCCAAGACCTCTATAAACTGTGATGCAAAGTGAAGTGAGAACTCAAGATCATTGTTCACAGTAACAGTATCATTGTAATGATGACCAACTGTGAAAGACTTGGCTACTTTGATCAATATAATGATCCAAGACAATTCCAAGACCCTCATGATAAAAAAATGTTATCCACCTCCAGAGAGAGAACTGAAGGACTCTGAGTGCAAATTGAAGTATAATTTTTCTCACTTTATTTTTCTTGTTTTTTTTTAAATATGGCTTATATGGAAATATATTTTTCATGATTTCACATGTATAATCGATATATTATATCTGCTTTCTCAGTGAGTGTGGGAGGGAGTAGGAGAATGGGAGAAAATTGGGAACTCAATATTTAAAAAGAAAAAATGCTAAAAACAAATAAATAATAAGTTTGGAAATATTTTTAAAAATAGTCATTGCAAATTTTCTATTCATCTCCCTCGATTATAATGCCCAGCGCTTACTACAGTGCCTGCATGCTAAGCTCTTAGTAGGTATTTAGTAAATACTGTTGATGGATTGATTCTTCCTGTAATTTAAGTATTTAGTTACTATTCCAATTGATGAATACATAATAAGTATTGATATTACTTCATTGTCCATGATGCCTTTTGAGACATAATGAAGATTTCCTGCATATCTCTTTTAAATATATCTTTTATGTTTTTATCATTGCTTAGCATCATGGCTGTTTTCTTTTTAGGGTTTGTGAGAAGCATAATAAACTCTGATCCAACCATGCATTTTAATTGTGTGAATATTTGTTTCAGCTGTATTTCTTGTAAATAACATATGGTTAGATTACTGCTTTGTAATGCATTTCTGCTATTCTCTTTTCTATTTTAGGGGGGAGCTAAATTATTCATATGAATGATTACTATTGTTAATTGTGCATTTCTCCCCATCATACCCTCTACTATCTTTTCCTCTCTTTGTCCCCTACTGGAATCTTTGTAAAGAAAAGAAAGTGGGGAAAGAGAAGAAACAACAGTAGAAGAGAAGAGAAGAACAACAGTAGTGATCTGTAATTAAAGGGGTCTGCTTCCACTTAACTGTCATTCCTCTGTTCCCCTTACCTAGACCTTAATCACCAGTTTTTAACTCTTCCTTTAAATTGCACTTCAATGATTCATTCTCCAAAGTTTACGTCTGCATTGCTTGTGAGGATTGCTTCCTCAGTTCTACTCTTCTTCTTAATTCCTTATTTCCATTTCTCTGTCTGGTTTTCTTCCTGTATTTTCATACTAAATTGTGAGTGTGTATGTATATGTATATCTGTGTGTGTGTGTATATATGTGTGTGTGTGTGTGTGTGTTTTCAACCCTCCGTTGTCCAGAGAAGTGTGAGGTTTATATTGATGCTAGCTTATTCCATCCCTTCCAAATTTATACCCTTTTCCTTCTCATTTCTTCTCTTTTCCCCTCTTTATTTTTTTCTCTATTAAGGCCATAAAATCAGAACAAGATCACCCCCTAGAACCTCCCTTTATTTTATTTAACTCCCTCTTGTGATCCTTGAAGAAACTGGGTTTCTGAAAGGATATTTGCTTCTTCTCCCTCATCATTGTTGAGCCCATTCTAATTGGTTAAATATATTTGCCTTGCCAGGTTTCTTTTGACTCCTATTTTCGTTTTCAAGTTTCTACTCAGTGGTAATCCTTTCATTAGAAATGTATAAAAGCCCACTATTCTATTAAAAGCTTATTTTTCCTGTAAAGGATTACACTTAGTTTTACAAATCAAGTTTTTCTTGATTCTAAGTATTTTTTCGTCTTTTTCTACCTGTTGGAATATTTTATCACCAAATCTTCTCTCTTCTGTAGTAGCTGCAGTCAAGTATTTTGTCATAAGGTGATACCTGAACTCTTTCTAAAAACTTGTGGCATGTTTTTCTTTGACCTGGAAGCTCTGGATTTGGGCTATGATGATTGTCCTTGAAGTTTTCATTTTGGGTTTTCTGTCAAGAGGTCACCAATGTTGTTGGTTTGTTTTTTTTTAATTTTTACTTTGCTCTCTACTTCAAACAAGTCTGGCAATTTCATTTGTGACTTCTTGAAATTTGGTATTCAGGACTTTTTTTGTAATTGTTGGAAGGGATGTCATGCTTTTCAGAAAATCAGGTAATTCTTAAATTACCTTTTGACCTATTTTGTGAGTCACTTTTTAAAATAGTAGGCACCTTACATTTCCTTCTATTTTTTCAGTCTTTTGATTTTGTTCTAATATTTCTTGTTTCATGGAGTTATTGAATTCTGTTTGCATAGATCTAACTTTTAAAGAGTTCTTTAGTTAAGTAAGTTTTCCACCTACTGTTTGATACAGTTTCTTCTCCTGAAGGCTTCTTTGGGGCGGCTAGAAGGCACAGTGGATAGAGTGCCAGGCCTGGAGTCAAGAAGCCTTATCTTCCTGAGTTCAAATCTGGCCTCAGAAACTTACCTTGAGCTAGTCACTTAACTTTGTCTCAGTTTCCTCATCTGTAAAATTACCTGGAGAAGGAAATGGCAAACCACTTCAGCATATTTGACAAGAAAACCCCCCGTGGGGTGACCAAGCATCAGACATGACTGAAAAGGACAGACTCAATGCAACAGGTTTCCGACTATTTTTTGCATAGTGCTGGTCTGGATGATAGAGTTTATTGTTGTTTCCCTTTGAATCTTTTGATCATTATTCAACCTTTGGCCGTTTTTAGATCTTCATTGGGGTGTATGTGGCAGAACTAGGATCCTCCTTGACCCTTCATACCACCATCTTAAACAGAAAAATGATCAGAGAGTTTCAAAAGCTATGCCAGTAGAATACAAGCTCTGGCAAATCTTACCAAGTCAGAAAGGCACTGACTATGGACATTTTACCTGATGACTAGACTAGCTAAGTCAGAGAAGCTAGTTTACCAGGTGGTTGGCTAATCACCAGGTGATGAATTTTAAGAGGTACAGGATCTCTTGAGACTAATTATAAAGGTAAAGAGGTAATGGCCACACTGATAAAAGCAGAGATCTTTGATGGTGTGAAGTGTATTTTATCTCTGAACTCTACACCTTCACAACTACTTATAGTTTATGTTTTACTTTTTAGCTTTTGCAAAGGGACACTTACTGAGAAGATATATCAAGAACAGAAGTCCAAAGAATTCTCCCTCCTCTATTGCCTCCAAACATCAGGGACATACTTTCCTATAAATATACTCCTGGGCTCCAAATTAAAATCCTTGGTTTAAGTCATTCACCCCACCAAATTTAGTACTTAATGTGGCATAGCTGCTGGACTTGTCACTCCCTTCCTGGAGGACATGTGATCATGGCATGGTTCATTTACTCCTCAGAGCTATGACAGGGCCTGACTTGGCTCAACTGCTAGGAAAATCTAGAATGGACTCCAGTTCCTGAACCTCTGGTGGCTTGCTCTTCTGACCTTTCAAAGTTGATAAGGTTGTAGCCATCTCCAACGGTCTACCTAGAAAGAGGTAGGAAGAACACAAAAGGCAAAGAGCAGAGGAGCTAAGTTCTCAGGGGCATGCCGTAAGCATTTAGGAGAGAGTAAGCCACTGTCTTCCCATCTGGAGGTTTCCAGCAGTTATTGCTTCAACTGCTACTAGAAGAAAAGAGTACTATAGTTTTTCTTTTTTAGCTTCCTTTTTCCATTCAAATGGTCATCATTTAATAATTCCAGTTTTGACTACTGCTCTTTTTCTTTTTTTCAGAAACAGAATTGTGTAGTTGTTCTAGTCAGAATAGCTGAATGATTATGCAAAAAAATGTTTTCTCAATGGGTTCTATTTGCATCTGTGACCAGCCAGGAAAATGGGTTCATTTCTATACCTCTGGCCCCTCAAATAACTGAAAGTAATAGCTTCTGTTTGCTGTATTCCCCCATTGACTTTCAGCTGATGGAACTGTTCCCCATCTTCTGAATGTGTTGATCAACTTTCTTCATTTGCAGCTAAATGAGATCATGGCTGGTTCCTGTTTCAGAGCAACACTGGTGGGTGCAGGCAGCGTGGAGGCTTTCAGTGGTGAGGCAGCTCCTGAAAGTCCCTTGGGAACTACAGATAACAGAATCTTCAACCTTCTAACTTTTCTATCCTCCAAAGACATGCCACAGAGAGATGTAGTAGCATTGAAGTCAGCAGATTTTGGCATGTGAAGACCACCTTAAGTTAGTGATCCTCAAATGTTTTGATTTCAGATGACTTTGTCACTCTTAAAAAAATATTGGGAACTCCTCAAAGAGTTTTTGTTTGTATGAGTTTTATCTATTTGCATTTACTATACTGGACATTAAAGCTGATTTATTTTTTAAAATATTTATTTATTAATTCATTAAAATAATAGCAAACATATTACATGATAAAATATAATATTTCTTGAAAATAAATATATTTCCCTAAATCAAAACAATTAGTGAGAAGGGTAGCATTATTTTACACATTTTTGTAAATCTCTTTGATATTTGACTTAATAGGAGTTAGCTAGATTCTCATATCTGCTTCAATTCAATTCAATCCTTTCTGATATATTATTTTGGTTGAAGTCTATGAGGAAAATTCAGCCTCACACTGAAATGTAGTTTGAAAAGCAAAAGGTATTTTAATTGGTAAATAATGTCTTAGGATTATTTTTAGATACTTTTTAGAATGACTATGGAAATAGTTGTGACCTCCAGGAACCCCTGAAAGGGTTTCAGGGATTCCCCAGGGGTTCACAGACTATTTTATTTATTTATTTAAGCTATAGCAATTAGACCACAATTTATGTAGAAATTATTACAAAATATAATTTGTATTAGTTGGAAACAGTCTAATAAAACCTCCACTAAAAATAGCCTCTATTGGATCCCAGGTCTGACCTTGAATTCTTTTTTTTTTATTAAATATTTATTTATTTAACTTTTTACATTCGTTTTCGCAAAATTTGGGGTTCCAAATTTTCTCCCCTTTTATCCCCTCCCCACACCCCAATACACCAAGCAATCTAATTTTCCCTATCTCCACTCTGCCCTCTCTTCTGTCATTCCTCCCTTCTCTTGTCCCCATCTTCTCTTTTCTCCTGTAGGGCCAGATGACTTTCTATTCCTCATTAACTGTATGTCTTCTTTCCTAGTTGCAACAACAATACTAAACAGTTGTTCCTAAAACTTTGAGTTCCAAATTCTCCCCATCCCTCCCTCCCCACCCATTTCCTTTGGGAAGGCAGGCAATTCAATACAGGCCATATCTGTGTAGTTTTGCAAATGACTTCCATGATAGTCATGTTGTGTAAGACTAACTGAATTACCCTCCATCTTATCCTGCCCCTCATTGTTTCTCTTCTGTCTTTTGATCCTGTCCCTCCCCAAGAGTGTTGACTTCAAATTGATCCCTCCTCCCTTTGCCCTCCCTTCCATCATCCCCCTCCTTGCTTATCTCCTTTCCCCCCACTTTCCTATACTGTAAGATAGATTTTCATACCAAAATGAGTGTGCATTTTATTCCTTCCTTTAGTCAAATGTGATGAGGGTAATCTATTTGGTTTTTTTTTTTCTCAGCTCTCCTCTTTTTCCCTCCACTAAAAAGTCTCCTACTTGCCTCTTAAATGACATATAATTACCCCATTCCATTTCCCCCTCTTTCCTCCCACTACATTTCTCTCTCACCATTTACCTTAATTTCTTTTAAGATATGGTCCCATCCTATTCAATTCACCCTGTGCTCTCTGTCTCTGTATGTGTGTGCATGTGTGTATATGTGTGTGCGTGTATGCGTGTACATGTGTGTGTGTGGTCCCATCAACTACCCAGATACTGAAAAGTTTTAAGAGTTACAAATATTGTCTTTCCATGTAGGAATGTAAACAGTTCACCTTTGGTAAGTCCCTTAAGACTTCTCTTTGCTGTTTACTTTTTCATGCTTCTTCTCATTCTTGTGTTTGAAAGTCAAATTTTCTTTTCAGCTCTGGTCTTTTCATCAAGAATGTTTGAAAGTCCTCTATTTCATTGAAAGACCATATTTTCCCCTGAAGTATTATATTCAGTTTTGCTGGGTAGGTGATTCTTGGTTTGAGTCCTAGTTCCTTTGACTTCTGGAATATCCTATTCCACACCCTTCGATCCCTTAATGTAGAAGCTGCTAGATCTTGAGTTATCCTGATTTTATTTCCACAATACTGGAATTGTTTATTTCTAGCTGCTTGTAAGATTTTCTCCTTGACTTGGAAGTTCTGGAATTTGGCCACAATGTTCCTAGGAGTTTCTCTTTTTGGATCTCTTTCAGGTGGTGATCGATGGATTCTTTCAATACTTATTTTGCCCTCTGGTTGTAGAATGTCAGGGCAGTTTTCCTTGATAATTTCATGGAAGATGATATCTAGGCTCTTTTTTTGATCATGAGTTTCAGGTAGTCCCATAATTTTTAAATTGTCTCTCCTGGATCTGTTTTCCAGGTCAGTTGTTTTTCCCATGAGATATTTCACATTCTCTTCCATTTTTTCATTCTTTTGGTTTTGTTTTGTGATTTCTTGGTTTCTCGTAAAGTCATTAGACTCCATCTGTTCCATTCTAATTTTGAGAAAACTATTCTCTTCAGTGAGCTTTTGAACCTCTTTTTCCATTTGGCTAATTCTGCTTTTGAAAGCATTCTTCTCCTCATTGACTTTTTGAACCTCTTTTGCCAATTGAGTGAGCCTATTTTTCAAGGTGTTATTTTCTTCAGCATTTTTTTTGGGTCTCCTTTACCAAGGTATTGACCCGTTTTTTCATACTTTTCTTGCATCTCTGACATTTCTCTTCCCAGTTTTTCCTCCACCTGTCTAACTTGCTTTTCAAAATCCTTTTTGAGCTCTTCCAAGGCCTGAGCCCACCCAACATCCCCCTGAGATGTCTGGGGTACCGAGGCCCCACCCTCCACGTCTTTCCCTGATGGCAAGAATATGTCCTCGTCATCAGATCCGAAAGTCGGAATTATTTGTATCTGTTCAAAAAAAATCTCTATAGTCTTATTTTTCTTCCCTTTTCTAGGCATTTTCCCAGCCAGTTCCTTGACTTCTGAGATTCCTGTCCACCCCCGCCTAGATCTGCCCAGCTAGTGCTTGGGGTCTGAGATTCAAATGGGCTTTCTGTGGCAGGCATGGCTGGTATTCAATGTGAGCTTTAGTTCTGGTGCTGGGGTGGGGGCAGGGCCACCTCCCAGGCTCAGTTCCCTCAGGGGCTTTATGCAGAGACCTTCAGTAATGGAGCGGGTGGAGCAGGGCCGGCTCCCAGGCTCAGCTCCTTCAGGTGGTTATGCAGAGACTTTCAGTAATGAAGATCCTGCCTGCTGCTAGGAGAGTCCCGGGCAGCTGCCGCTGCCTCCGCCGCTGCCCCCGACTCTGCCTCCGCCGTTTCCTCCCAAGGGGGCCCGAGTCACGGAGACACCCCGCTTCCTTCTTGGCCAGCCCAGCCATCTCTCTCACTGACCTGTAGAGTCTGTGGGCGGAGGGATCTTCCAGGCCACCGGAGGTTCTGTCCCTGAAGCCTGCTTGGATCAGCTTCTCTGGGGCCGCGGCCAGGGCAGCGCTGGGGTGGGGTCCACTTTCTGGGGTGCGACGGACCCTGGGGATGGCTCTCCAGGGCTCTCTGGAACGGAAATGTCTTCCGCTATGTTTCTGCACACTCTGCAGTGATCCAGAACTTCTGGGGAGCTCTTCTTACATTAAATCTATGGGCTGTGGGTTCGGAGCTCGTATACGTGCGTCTTTCTACTCCGCCATCTTGACCCTGACCATGAATTCTTAAAGTAGTAAGTGGAATGCATAGCAGCCCCTACCAAGACTCTATGTCTGAGGAGCAATTTAGCTAAGTTTATAGACGCTCATTATCATTGGCTGCATGGGGAGAATTTTATGGCCACAGAAACTTCTACAGACCTACAAAGTCATAGAAAGTGTACAGTGAAGGGTATACACACAGTGATGAAATAACCAGCAGTTAGGTATCTGTGATTTCCCCAGTGTAGTAACTACTTCCTCTCCCTCCAATAATAACCAGGATTAGTTATCAATAACTAGGTGGCACAATGGACAGAACGCTGATCTGGTGTCAAGAAGACTTGAATTCAAATCCAGCCTCAGATACTTACTAGATGTATGACCCTGGACAAGGCACTTAAACTCTGCCTGTGTCAGTCTCCTCATCTATAAAATGAGGATAACTGTGGAACTTACCTCCATGGGTTATTGTGAGGATCAAACGATAATATATGTATATTTTTAATTTTTATATTTTATTTTTTAATTACATGTAAAAACAATTCTTAAAATTCATTTAAAAAAATTGAGTTCTACCTTTTCTCCCTCCTTTTCCCCTCCTTGAGGAAGAAAGCAATTTGATGTAGATTATACATGTGTGGTCATACAAAAGGTATTTCCATATCATCCATGTTGTGAAAGAAAATACAGGCCAAAAACAACAAAAGAGAAAGTTTTTAAAAAAAGTCTGCTTTAATCTACATTCAGAATCCATCAGTTCTTTCTCTGGAGGTGGGTGACATTTTTCATTAGAAGAATTTGGAAACTTTTTTGGATCATTGTATTGCTGAGAATAGCTAAGTCATTCATAGTTGATCATCCAATATTGCTGTTACTCGGTTCCATTGATGGTCTCCTGGTTCTGCTCACTTCACTTTGCGTCAGTTCATATAAGAAAATGATAATATGTTTGTAAGCCCTTAGCACAGTGCCTGGTGTATAGTAGGCATTTGATAAAAGCTTGTTCCCTTCTCTTTCCCTTTCTAACCAGAATTTTGACATAGTAGAAAGGTCTTTGAAACAGTACAATATTAAAGATGTGTAAGTACAGAATATTGGAAAAGTTCTAAACCCATAGTTGTGAGGCTGAGGTTTGGCTCATCCCTGTTTTGATCATCTTATGTAAGCCATCTTTTCAGCTCCCTGGGCTTTAGTTACCACATCTGTGAAATGTGGGTTCAGAGGCCTCTAGATTCAGGTGATTTAGAGCTGATGGAGACCTCAGAGATCATCTAGCTCAACATTGTCATTCTACAAATGAGGAAAGGAAGGTCCATAATTATACTTCCCTTTCATATTTCTGGGAATCAAGTCAAAGTCAAATTTTCATGCAGATGACATGTAATGTAGATATAAAGTACAAAAAGCAGCTAACATCTAACCTTTATAATAAAAGTATAAGTAGAATAGGAAATCAGGAATGTTTTTCTATTCTCTCCATGTGTGGAAACTAACTGGAGTCTGACTTTGATAGAAAACAAAATTGCGTTTGTGTTGAGATTTCTTTTGCCAACGTCAATTATCTGTTAATATAAGCCTTCTGCCTTGATTATAAACCCCGTGTGAAAGGTATGTATTCACATTTGAAAAGTGTGTTTACAAGTCAAATTCTGCATTTCACACAGAAAGCCAGGTTCAGCAAATACATACATGGAATTTGAAGTTCTGGTCAGCCTGAGAACCCTGCCTGGCCAATAGGACATGCATGTGTGTTAGAGGAACAAAATGGAATGTAACATTTGGTTCAAGGTTAGCAAGCTATTGTAGGACTCATAGGTGGAAAATATCTCAGAGTAGTTATTACATGACCACCTTGGCTAAAGGGTGGTAGAGATGACAACAAACCAAGAGTCACATACAACAGAGGCTGAATGACAAGAGGGATTCTTGATCAGGACAGTGAGCATGGCTTCAGCTGTCTCAAGTCCTATTTTGTGAGTCGCTTTTTCTTTTTTATGCTGTAACAAGTACGATCCTCACCCTAAGCCTGAACCTATATCTTTCAACGTAACATTTATTTGAAATGAAAACAAATGTGTACCTTCCTAATTTTTCTCCTCTGTTAGGAAAATTCAAAGACAAGGACCTCTGTTTTAGACTTCCAGTCTTTTAGGCTGAAATTTCTCAGCCAGTAAACTGGTTTTTAAATTTTCAGTGATGCACATTTGAAGGTCATCTACATGAGTAGCACCTCACCCCCTCCTAAGGGGGGTGGTAGGTGGTTTTCTTCTTCAGGTTTCATAAACTGAAAATGCCAAGGTCTGCTGGTATGAATCCTCCTTTGATTATGGAAAACTTTTTTCTGTAGTTAGCACTCGGAAACAATGTAATAAATAACTTCCAATTAAAGTTTTTCGTAGGTAGCAAAAAATTGTAATGAATAAAATCAGTAAAGGCTGCATAATAGAAGTCTATTAGCTGAGTGAATATACTCTCTTAAGTGAAATTTCTGTACCTCTTTAGTATTATTTGCCATCAGAAGAGAACGTGCAATTACCATTTTTATCTTATCTTAGGCTTATTATTAAAGAGTAGTAAAGGAAACTTCATTCCAGTACCCCTAATGTGATTTTTGATTAATAGGGAGATTTTTATGTGACAAGAATATTTCTCCCAGGCTAAATGTGCACATGGATCTCTGCCTGAAGTGACTTGCTGCTCTTTCTCTGGAAAAAAAAAAAGGCTCTCCTACAGCTATATCAGCTATATGTACATGCCTACTTGGAAGTCAGATTTGAGACCTTCATCCTCTAAAAATACTTGAAACCTAGAAAGGTTGGGCCTGAAAAGACTGATGGGGCTCTGTAGATAAAAATTTCTCCTCTGCCCCTCCTCCTTCACCCAGCCCTCATGCATGCAGTATCAAAGAAATGATCAAGCAAGAAGCCCACAGGCTAAACAGGTTTGATGACTACGGGAAACAGCAGGTCTCTCTGTCTCTGCTTGCATTTTTTACTATTATATTTTCTGCATATGCCCATAGCTTCTAGCACAATGTTCAGCATATTGTAGGAATTCGTGGAGCACTTGTTCAACACTTATTTTTAATCCTCCTCTCCCAACCACACCCCCTTTACTCTAAGATTTTCTCCTCATCCCAACTCAGTAGCCCATAACACAAGTATGATTTAGATTCTAAGCCCACAAGTCAGTGTTCTGTCCTCTAGTTACACTTTTCCTTATAGAGAACAAATATACCACAAGGTGAATCAGAGGATTGGGCTATATAGTGCTGTAGACTGATTCAGGAAGAAAAAGTTGAGAAAGGTTCTCTGCTCCCTGCCTGCCAGCTGAGGCTAAAAAGATCGGTATATACAACCCATATCTCCAAAGCAAGAGGATGAGTTTATCTTTTGTTCCTTCTAGATACCCTTCAGGCTTCCCTGTTGTGACTTCTTTCACCTCTTTGAAGCTGCCTTTGTTAATTCATTATTATCTGAAGCAGGAATGCGCTGGTAAATGTTTAATCACTGGCTTTCTCTCCAAAGTGGACATCCTGTATACTTTTACATTTAAACTGCATTATTAACATTTTCTTCATCATTTTCTTAAGTCTAGAGTCAGTCAGCAAAACAAGAAATCAAATCTGGATTTGTAGCATTGGCAGATTTCTGAGGTGTAGAAAATTTAACAATCGGTTCTTACAAGCCTGTTTGGGCTGACTGAAGCATATCCCAGATTAAAGTCACTTTGCTAGTAAATTACTGTAAGTGAAATAGGGAATTAATATATTGCAAGTAAATTACTATAAGGGAACAGATATAATACCACGTACCACCTTGAATCCATCTAGCTATTTTCTTGGCTTGCTCTAGAATCTCCATAATGTTGTGTTTCTTCTCCCTAAAAAATAACTCTGTGTGAGTTTTTTGTGTGATAATAGGCTGGGAACATCAATTAGTAGGTCGCTAATCAAGGAGCTCTCTTTGGGAAAGAGCTCTGTAGTTCTAGCCATAAACTGAAAAGACAATGGGTGGGCGAGGTTTTACTAGGTCACCAAATGAAATCTACCACGAAGTGGAAAAAGGAGTTCAAAGCAGCTTTTCTGAAACTGTCATAACATGACTTATTTGGGAAAGTATTTTAAACTCTCTGGGCCTCAGTTTTTTCATTTATAACATAAAGTCCTCGGACTAGGCAATCTATAGCGGTTCCTTCTAGTTATAAAATCTGTGATCCTAAAAGTACTGCCAATATATCTATAAATCCACTAAAGTGAGAGTGTTGGTGAGTAATAGCTGGACCTATGAATCCAACCCTTTAAAATTGGATCTCTTCCTATGACTTATTCCATCATCTCTCCCTACCTCTCAAGAACCAATGTCCCAGAAGGGTAGGGTGATACAGGCACAGAAGACCACCTATGTCAAGGATACCAGTGCTTCTTTCCCTTCCCCTCACTTGCTGACTGAAGATTGGGCTTCATCCTTTTAGCTTTGGAACCTATGAAAATATAGATCCCTCTGAGAAGGGGTAGTACTTTCAGCTATTCTCATTTATTCTTCAGTATGAATAAAGGGCCTCAGAACACATTTTAATTGGGATTTAAGGACATAGCAGAAAGGCACTGAGATTGGGGTAGAATGAGGAAGGAGGTACATTGATGAGAGAAAAGGATAAAGACCTGGGAGGTGGAAGGAACTAAAGATAAATTTTTCAGACATTACAATTTTGGCAAGGTTTGTTTGTCCTGCAAAGTCCATCTGTAATTCTGTTCATACAAAAGAAATCTTGAGATATAGAGAAGGAGGAGGTTGATTTTACTTATTATGTGACTGGGCAGCTTACTTCTTGCTTTGGCTAAGCCTTTCCATTTGGCAGTGTCCAGACTTCCTGGCAAATGAGTACTTAAGAGGAAGTATAAATACAGCTGTGGTCTCTGAAGGGGTAAAGGTATAATTGTCTTTTTCCTTAATAGTATTTTTTTAAGGCCAAGCAATCTATAACTTAAAAACCCAAAACTCTAGCATTGAATATTCAATCCACCAAAGCAAGGACATTTTCAGGTTCTGGGCTAAGAATAGGGGTAGGTCATAGAACATGTTGTTAACATACCCAAGCTTGGTTTCATCTGGATTGAATTTTCTAAAAGGTTGGCTTGTATATGATCACCATACCCTTTCCCAATGATAACCCTTCAAAGGGTCTCCATTACCTACAAGATAAATACCAACCTCCTTAATCTAGCATTCAAAGTTCTTCATAGTCTAGACCCTGCAATCACCAACCTTAGCTCCTTGACATATGGATACTCAGCTGTAACTAAACTCATTGTGCCAGAAACATGTGCATTCTTGCCTCTGTTCCTTTGTGTTATTTTTGGAGTGACTTCTCTTACCTCCTTGTGTGTGCCTCATTACTGTTCATGTAAGTTGTAATCAGTCTTCAAGGTTCAGTTCAACTTTCTCAACTGCTCCAGCCCACACTGACTTCTCTCTTGTTCTCTTTCAGAATTTTGGGGAAGTTTAAAATGATCTCTGTTGTTATCTATTTTAGGGGCTCATACGATATTAATATGCATGTGAGACACTTTATTGGAAGAGAGACTTTAAGATAGAATTTTACTGAATCAAATGCTTTTTTATAGTTAAGAAACAATAAGTCTCATGAGATTTTGTGTTCATTATACTTTTAAGGTAATTTTGTGGTTCTATAAGATGTGACCTGATATAGAATATCATTTGAAAGAGCCGGCTTTTTCTCTTCTCAAACTGTCACAGATGAAAGATTATTTTCATAAATATTTTGTAGAGATGTGAAAGTGGGCATATTGATCAGTAGTTCTTGATATTTTCCTGGGCAATTTTTTTTGGTGTGGAGTAATAATAAGATTTATGACTTTTAAAAGTTTCTGATATCTTTGCTTTAGATAGCTTTAAAATTAATCTTTCAGTGATCTCAAAATTACATCACATTCAATGGGGACTTTGTGCATACTTGGTCCAGTCTAGGTGCTCTGTGTCTTTTTTTCCCCTTTCATTCTGTTTCACAAGCCTTTTGGGATTGTGAAAATAGAGGACAAATGTACTCTACAAATGTCATTGTCAATGTCACTGTCATTGATAGAAAAAATAATTTGTTATTTAATAGATCTTTTTTTTCAATTCTTCTCTGATTGTTGTACTCCAACCATTTTCGTCCATCAATCTCCTTGGAATAATTTGTTTCATTCTGGTTTCTTGCCAAACCTTTTGTAGACATGTCCTAGACAAGATCTCTTACTCAGTTTCTTTTCATCCTATGAAATAAATAGTATTAACAATCTTCTACCTTCCTTTTCTATATACTCCAAACTGATGTTACGCTTGACTATCTCACCTCTCAGTTTGACAGAAAACTCAATCATTGGATGAAGGAAATTGTTGTTAGGCTCTTTTGGTCTCATTGAAGTAATTGATTTATATTGATTAATCTTCCTTAGGAAAGGAAGTCATAGGCTATGTTGATATTTGTTCTTTTATCCATTTCCTATTTTTCAATGTCAACTGTGTCTTTAAATAGGTCATATTGGAGTTGCCTCAATCGTGCTTCACACTTCTCATTTTTATTCTTTCTTCTAATTTGATATTGATTTTGATCTTTGCCCAAGAAGTCAATGTTGCACTGCATATAGATGATTAAGAAATGATTCCCATATCAGTAACCAGTAATTTCCTATCTACTAAAAATGATAAATTTCATTTTGTGTAAAGTGGTTTTAGAGTTAGTAAAGGACAAAACCTCTTAATTTTCTTCTTGAAGAAGTATTAGTGACACAGATGCATATGACTGTGTGTGTGTGTATGTGTGTGTGTGTATAGTTTTTGAGCCTTTGACTTCTCATCTTTCAATATATTTTTCTTTTCACTGTTTTCTCCTATGCTCACCTCTGTATTGAAGTCACTGGGCATTGAGTAGATATTGATTTAGTTTAGGAGGTCATATCTAGATCTTCATAGATTTTTACTACTTCATCTAATGCAACAGATATTGGTGCATAAACTGCAATTATTTTCATGGTGGTCTTTTTGCAAATGCTTGTCATGAGTACTGAAATATGAGCTGAACAATGATGAAAGAATTTATATTTATTGTTGCCTTGGGATGTATAATAAAACCAGCATTACCAACTCCCTTATTTTTCTTTCCCGAGAGAACCCATGAGCCATCTTTTTTATGTGTATTCAACTTCCTTAGATCTTCTGTTTTCACTTATAGTGAGAATGTCAAGATTGTAAGAGTTCAGTTTTTCTAAAAGCAGGTCTACTTGTTCATTGGATAAAATTCTCACATTTAGAATATTAATAGCTATGCTAATGTTTATCGATGGTCTAAAATTGTGTTACTCTTAGCACCTTCCATATCTTTTTCTGCTACTGTACTGTAGTCACTTTAAAAGCATAAGGAAACTGCCTAAGACTGGGAGCTATTATACATATACATACATACCTGTGTATAATATGTATATGCACACACAATATATATACATGTGTGTATGTAATACACATATATATATAATATATGCATACCTATTTATGCATGTATATGTCTATATACATACATTCATATATGCACATGTTTTTGTTTGTTTCATGGGTGACTATGGCCAAAGAATTCATCACCAAGTAACCAGTGTGTTGGTGGTGAGACATTTTGTACTTTAATAAAATGATCTTCAGAAAGTTGCTTAGTCTGTTCAAAGCATGCTTTAAATTTTTCCTCTATTAGAGAACCTACCAAAGTTTGAGTTGCATTGACATCATTTTTGAGAACCCAAGGTCACTTCCAACATGATGAGCCATCAAAGTAGGACTTTGTAACTCTCCCTCATTATGATCACCACCTTTACCCCATTTCTTTCATCAACTATACATTTTATTTATACAAAATTCTTTTAATTTTGTTAAAAATCTCAAGTTATAAATGCAACAATAAACATTTATTAAGTGCCTATTATGTGCCACACATTGTACTAAGTACTCAGGATACAACTACAAAAAAAAAAAAAGACAGAACCTACTCTCAAGGAGTTTACAGTCTAATGGAGGAAAACAACATACAGAATAATACTGAAAGCCAGAGGGGGTAGCATAGCGGGAAGGAAGGGTAAGTACTCAGTATGTGGGCCTGATAGAGAAATCTAAATGAGTGTGACTGGATGGGTGATGAAGAGATGGCTATAGAGGGAAACTTCCTCAGATGGAAAATTTCCTCAGATGGAGCTCTCCACTCCATCTTCCATTCAGAGGAATCCAAGGGGCAGAGGGTGCTGATGGGATGTGACTACTGAGGCTGAAGTGAACTTATAGGATGATGAGGTTCCTTGGTGCAGAATGGATAGGTCCAAATGAGTACATCCTACTGGAAATAAATTAGGACTAGGAAATAATTGATCCTTCCTTTGTACAAGTGGAGAGACAAAGGCTTTCAAGTAATAGTATCCACTTTAGTCACATTTCCTTTTTTCCCTTTTCGTTCTTCAGGTCTCTCATTAGGATCTAAGTTGAGGGTTGTCAACTTAAAGTGGAGGACCAAGGCACTCCTGTTTGCTCAGTTGTCCTGATGGAGGGTGAAGTCGTACAATTGTACTTTCAGTGGTGACTATGTGTATATTTGTGAATATACCAAATGTGTAAATGAACAGGTATATTTTAATGGATACATCCAAAACTGGAGAAAAGGGAGAGGAGGGGAATGAGCACCAGAAACTGGTCCCAATGTCATCTTTGGCATTGGTAGTTAAGGCTGACAGTCATGGGCTTAAGTCTCCTTTTCCTTATAGCAACAGTTTGGAAACTTATGATGCTCTTGGATAATGTCACTAGTACAACCAGTTATTTCCAATAGCAATATCTGAGTAACTGTTCTATGTATAGAGCAACTGCTTTGTGTACTAGTCACTAGGAAGAAGGGGAAAGAGAGAGAAAAGATACAAAAGAAATAGAGACCTGGATCCCTATTCTGGAGGAACTTATAACATGGGCCAGAAGACATATGGGTACATTCATAGAGCAAATGCATGAGAACAAGTTCAAGTGCAAAGCAGCATGCCAGATATAACATGGTCCCATTCCAATGGGAGCTTAGAGGGGGAAGTTTAAAGAATTGATAAGAATGGGCTTAATGGGATTAATTAGGGAAGGCTTTTTGAAGAAGGTGAATGGGGTAACATTAGTAATGAGGGTCAGGGAGAGGTTCATAGTATTGTGGGATCAGAGCTGAAAGAGACCTTAGAGGCCATCAAGTTCAATCCCCTCATTTTACATATGAGGAATCTGAGGCCGAGAGAGGTTAAATGACTTGCCCAGGGTTACAAGAGCTAGTCATTGTCTAAGGAAGGAGTCAAACTCAGATCTTCCTGGGTCCAAGTCCCACACTCTATGCACTACACCACCTGGATGCTCTCCAGGTGGTAAAAAGAAACATACTAGTTATTAAATAAGCTTCCTTAAATCTGAATAAAATGTTTTTTTAAAATAATAACCCACCATCTTAGACATATTAAAAATATTAGGAGAAGAAAGAGAGGGAAAGAGGGAAAATAAGAGAGGTAGAAAGACCATTATAGAAAAGGAGAGGGAGGGAGGCAGGAATGGAGGGAGGGATGGGGGGGACAGAGAAAGAGAGAGAGAGGGAGAGAGAGAGAGAGAGAGAGACAGAGAGAGAGAGAGAGAGACAGAGAGAGAGAGAGAGACAGAGAGAGAGAGACAGAGAGAGAGAGACAGAGAGAGAGAGAGAGAAACAGAGAGAGAAACAGAGAGAGAGAAACAGAGAGAGAGAGAGAAAGAAAGAGAAGGAGGGGTATAGAGAAAGCAGTTTGGGAAATAAGTAGAAGGGAGAAAGTGGATGTCAATTAGGAGAGAGGGAAAGAGGAAGATAATGAATAGGGGGAGACAGGAAATGAAAGTGAAGTGGAAAAGCAAACACTTGCTGGAAATTTACAAAGAAAATCCTTAAGTACAGGAGACACCTTTTTGGTCTTTTCACGTAAGCATCATGGTTGGGTTGGTTCCTCTTCTCTGAGGATTCCACAGGAAAAGCATTGCCATGATTAAGATCTTTTAATTAAGAAAGCTGTTTGTGCAGGATGCAACAAGCGTACTGATGGAGAATTTGCCCCAAATAGGATTCTTCTTAATAGGAAAAAAAAGAGGAAATCTATTCCTGTGTGAATGACAGGGACTGTGTATTCCTTTAACTTGAAAGGACTCGAGCAGCAGCAACTGTGAATTCATTAAATCATTCATTCATTCAACTGATATTTATTGATTAACCTATTATATTATGTGAATAGATTTCCTTTGCCCTTTTAGGGGGTGGAGAGAAGGATGAATGATAATAATCATAGGTCGGATGAATAAAGTGCTTTAATGTTTGCAAGATACTTTACATATTTGTGAATGTGTAATTTTTTTTCTTTAGTTTGGTCCTCCCAACTACCCTATGAGGTAAACTTTGCCACAAAATGATGGTAGGAAATAGCAGGTGAGTGCAAATAGGAGTGGAAGAAAAGATGCATTGAGCATTCCCAGACTTTTTTCTCCAAAAAACATAGCCATTTCTCTATGCCCTATAGTAATTGACACTTTGAAAAGTAAGGGTTGGAGAAAATGGCAGAAGAAGTGATGAATAGTATTGATACGATATGACTTAGTAATATCTGCCCCTCCATGGCCACCCCTCCCCACTTCACCGGACTGTTGTGGAGGATCAGAAAAGATGCCGTATCTGAAGACTTTACAGTGTTATTAACTTCTAAAGGATTATTAGTTAATTAAATTCATTAGTATTGTAATACCATGCTCTCTGCATTTCTTTAAGGCTTCACTTATGTCAGGACTTTATCCACTTTATCCAGGACCTCTTCAGTGCTTCTTAAAGGGTGGGTCTGTGCAACCACGTTGCTTCTATTAGACAATAAGCCTTTGAGGGCAGGGATTCTGCCTCTGAACTTGCTGTGGTTATCACATAGAAAGTCTTTACTATCCCATGTACTTTTCCCCTCCTATCACTCCTTTCTCCCCACTTCTTTGATTGATTTTTCCCTTAAGAGATAGTGAAAGTGCCCTTGAAATTGGATCGGCTCAGGGGAATAAGTTTCAGGCAATTGGCATAGCTTCCTGGACTTTTACATGGATAAAAACAGCCAGGATGCACACCTCCAGTTCTTAATTTCCTTTTCCTAAGGCTTTAGACCATAGACTAGTAGCATAAACAAGCCTAGAAAGCTATACTCATCTGAGTCAATGCTTTATCCTGGATGAACATCCTTCACTGATCTGAACATCTTTTCCCTTCTATGGATAAGTAAAGCTTCTTTTGTCAACTGTGAGATGGATTACAAGTGTCTCAAGTCATTCCAAATTCAGGTCTTAACTACTAGAGGATTAGCCTGAGTCAGGCCCAGATAATTATACTCTCTAACATGATCCTAGAAATATGAGTCTCTTAACCTAGGAGCAAAATAAGTCCAGACAAAGAAATTTCTTGGAGGATAATACCAAAACATGAATGTTCTCAATTTTATTTACTCTAGGGCAGATTAATTCTGTAAATCCTCCATCAATGCCATACCAAACTATTTTCTGTTGTATTGCCTCCCTACTTTCAGTCATTCAGTCTTATCACCTTAGTGATAAGTTAAACTTATATCCTGCATTTTCCCTAATACTTAGCCTTTTTCAAAGCAATTCTCCTCCCTGGTTCCATTTCAACCTAGGTCATTTTAAGGCCCTTCTCTTCTCTTGGCAGACTTGACTATATCCTTGAAATTTTCAACTTTCTGTCAGTTTACAGTTTATTTTAACAAATATCTCAGCAACCTAGGAACTTGGTTCATAATCTTCCTCTTAACTCTATCCCATGCTATCATGATTGGGGCTTCATTATTTTTGTTGATGATCTTTTTTGAAAATTAATCACACAATTCTGTAATTTCCTCTACTCTACCTCTTCCTTAAACCTACTTGAGAAACATTACAGTTATCCCTTTTGACCTTAGTATCTTTTTATAATTGCACTGCATCTAAGATCTAAAATTTGTAAGACTACTCTTTAAGCATAATTCTTATCCTTCCACTTAAATTGATCCAGTACTCTCCTCCTGACCTCTACCACTATTGTTGTAACTGTTTGGTAGTTTTCCAGTGTTGTCTCACACAACCGCCTCTTGAGGTAAGTTGTACTCAAACGTGTCTGTGATCTCATCATCTTTTTGGTCTTTCAGAGATTATAATCTCTTTCTGGAGTGTCTTTAGTATCTTAGGGCCTGATGCAATCAACATAATGTAATCCACAAATGAGCATATGGAGAACCTAACCATCTACAAAGAATCTCTCTTTGACAGGCCTCTGTGCTTCGCTATCGTGGTCAGTACCTTTGTTGAGAATACATTTCCCTGCTTTATGCTTTGCCTGGTGTTAATTAAGAGAAGGCTGTTGGACAGTGTCATTTCTGTTCAACAGAAATCTTCATGTTGAGTGATTTGAAGATAAGATTTAGAGATACCTTATTGTCAGGAAGACTTTTACCAACTCATTTTTTTTCCATAAGCAAAAAACAATGAGCCTAATGGAACCCAATTTATTTTACTGCCCTTTTGTAAATCTTTTCTATTTTTATTCTTTTTATAATCCACCTAAGTGGGTTCTACGAATATTATTGTACTCATTTTTAAAATGAGGAGAGAGGTTCGGAGATATTAAATAACTTGCCATTGGATATACAGTTAGTAAATTCCACATGCACATCCAAAAACAAAATCATTGGCGCTTAGCTCAATGCCTGGCATATGATAAATGCTTAATAAATGCTCATTGATTGAAAAATTAGGCATTTAATATAAATATATATGGTTATACATATTCATCCATTCATGTATCCAATATCATCCATAAAATACCTCTTGAGAGCTTTGAGATATAAAAGATAAATAAGACATAATCCTTGTCCTCAAGGAGCTTGCATCATAATTGAGTCAGACAAGACAAATATACAAATAAATGAGACACATGGTGGAATATGAAGAGTGAGCAAAGATAGTTACAATATATTTATGTATATGCATGTTTATATAGAATATTTATATATTATATTTACATATTTATATGGACATAATAGAACATAATGGTTTCATACATTAATTTATTATGTATAGCTCATTAATATAACAAGATGCAATCTGACAATGTGCATCATATTATATCACATCATGCCATGTCAAATATATGTATATATATATATATATGCATATGTGTCTATGTATGGATGGATACATATCCAAAGATGTGTATACTTGGATAGTTCTGTGGTTTCATCACTGCAGGTAACCAATCACTAGGCAGATCAGAATTGCTCCACCTTTTCTTATCTTTTATAATTCTTGTCCATGTTTTTTCCATAAATCTGCCATAAACAATCCACCCAGCATGGAAGTAGCCTTGCTCTATTTTTTTAAAACATTTTGGAGATTTTAATGACCTGCTTGTGCTGTCCATTTATTGTCACTCATTCCTGACCTGCCCCATTTTCTGATGATATATGACGACGTTTTTTATGCCTCTTCTTCCACACGAGACTTAATTACCCCATAATGTTTTTTTGAATTGCTCTTTGGGCTATTTGTAATTTTGATTCTTTTAGAACCTGGTGCTTTATGATTCACATTATATAGCACCACTTATAGGCAAGAGAGATACTGGCATTAATAGGATGGGCTTTTGTGGCAGTGAACAGTTCGAGGTTATTGCAATAACTATTTCCAAATGTTCTCTAGCTCAGTTTTCTGCTCTTGCTTAATTTTTGTCTCCCTTCATCGTCCAACAGTAGCACCTGTCTAGGATTCACATGTTAGTGAACTAACTTGACGGGCTGGCTATCTAGGTCATAGGAGAATATATTTGGAACTAGAAGGGACCTTACAGGCCATCTAATCCAACATTCATTTTATGGTTCAAGAAACTGAGATAAAAAGAGGTTGACTTGTTCAACATCATATAGGTAGGTATATCTCATATCTTTACAATATTAATTTCTCATCTCCTTGCATTATCAAGACATATTCCTCATAATGTTATTTTGATTACTACTTGAATATCATTGCAAGTGCCGTAATCCATTTCCTCTGAAATCTTCTATAATCCATACTTATTACTAGCATTTCAGACCTAAAGTGATAGCTAATTGAATAAAGGGTTTATTGGAGTTATTCATTGATGGACAGGAAGGTTTCTACCAATACTGACATATGTTTGTCAACTCAGTATAAATCATCAGCCCTTATCAAACACCTTGGTAAACTCCAGATGAATATATGACATACATATAAAGGGCTGACATCATAAACAAATTAGAGGAGGAATTATCTTCTAGATATGGATAGGAGAGAAGTTCATAACAAAACGAGGGATAATAAGGATCATAATTACTAGAATTTTATCAATGGACTATCTTTACAAATTTTCCTTACAGTCAAGATAGGTCTTTTGGATCTGCTTACTTCACTTTGCATCAGTTCATACAAATCTTACCAAACTTTTCAGAAAGCATCCCCTTCATCATTTCTTACTGTATAATAATATTCCTTCTCAATCATACACCATAACATTTTATGTTATTCCCCAACTGATGGGCATCCCCTCAATTTCTCATTTCTTGGCACAATAAAAAGAGGTGCCATAAATATTTTTGTACATTTTCCTTTTTATTTGATCTCTTTGGGATATAGACTAGCAGTGGTTTTGTTGAGTCAAAGGATACACACAGTTGACCGCAATTTGGACATAGTTCCAAATTGTTCTCCAGAATGGTTGGATTAGATCACAGATTCACCAGTAGTGCCTTCTGTTGTTCAGTCATTTCATGTCTGACTCTTTGTGACTCCATTTCGAGTCTTTCATGGCAAAGATACTAGAATGGTTTGCAATATGGCACCCTGGCCCTTTCAGGCTAAGGTCTTACCACCTTCTCACTTTGAGTGAGACACACCCTTTCAATGAATAGGCTTCTTTAAGTAGTTACTCAAGGGATGGCCCCTTTTATTAAAAACAACAACAACAACAAAAACAGACCCTCAGGGTTTCTGGGAAAAAAGAGGAGCAATTACCATTTAGTAATTACATTCACTCCTTGCTGTATAGGTAGGAACTTGTTGTGCAGCCTGTGAGCTCCAGAGTGAATTGGGTTTATGGCTTGATCTTTGAGTAAGAAATGTAGCCAGTAAACCCAGAGAAAAACGTAGCTTTGGGGCATGGTAGAACAGCAGAGGAGAGGAAGAGAGGAGGAGGAGAGCTGCTACTCACAGGTCGTGTTTGTCCTTCGTTCTCGAAGAGGACCATGACATCAAGATGATGACATGACTTGCAGTTGACTTTCATTTGAGGGAGGGAGGGCTGTGCAAGGTCACCAGCCTCACTTTCTTTTCCTGAGCCCTTCTGACTCTTAAGTACCACTAGGGATGCCTACTTCCTTCTGTTTAGATACTGAGTAGGTCACTGTGAGGAGAGTGGGGATTGATCATACAAAATTTAGATAAGGATATTCAGATAACAGTCACCCCCAATGTTCACACCCAATGATGAAGACTGGCCCAATCAGACATCAGTTAATCAATTGTTCAGGGAATGGACGGTATCAAGGAAGAGCTGCCATCTGTTAGCCTTTAATGAATAAGAATTTCAACAAGAGGGGTGAGGGGATATCAAAGTGCCAGGAACATAATAGGCACTTAATAAAAAAGTATTTGTTGATCCATAAATTGTATAGGGTCTATGTAACACATTACACATTATTCCAATCAGTTTGGTTCAGTCCAGTTCAAGAAATAATAACTAATCTTTATATAGCATTTTAAAGTACTTCTTATACCTTCTCATTTAATCTCAACAGCTCTGTGAGGGCAAGTGCTCTTATTATGTCTACTTTACACATGAAGAAATTGAGCCTCAGTGATTTGTTGGGCCTTGAATAGCTTATAAGTGTTGGAAGCAGAGTCTAAACTTGGCTCTTTTTGACTCTGCCCCCAGCTCTCTGTCCACTGTGAATGAACATCTATTAGAGTAAAAGACACAGTCCTATGTGGAGGAGATTCAATATGAAAGTGATACATTCTCAACTTAAAGGAGCTCCCTCATTATTTGATGGAATGGATGAGACATGTACACAAGCACAAGTTTTAAAAATAAAAACAAAACCCCTCAGCTTCTCTGACATTTCTGAAAGATTTAATACTGTTGGTCACTCTCTTCTTCTGGATACTTCTCGCCATTGGGCTTTGGTGACATAACACTCCTGTTTCTCCTCTTTACAATTTGCTTCCTCATTCTCTGTCTCCTTCCCTGGCTCACCCTCCCACCTCCTCCACTGCAATTCCAAGTATGCACAGCTTTCTAGAAAGAAACTCTCCCTACGCTATCCTTTGGTGATTTCATCTTTTACCATGCTTTTGTTATCACCAATCACTCAACGATCAGGGATTGAGTATCTATTTTGTGTTTAGGCATCAGGATACTAACGATTCTTATCTTTCTATCTCCAGGTCATATCTTTCCTTTAGCTAGTATTCTTAGGTCTAGTAGGATGTGCATGTGTCACTGGCTCCTTAAATTCAATATGTTTTTTATACCTGCCCTCCTTTCAATTTCCTTATTTTGGTTGATGGCACCACCAGTCTCTCAGTCACTCAGACTTCTAATCTCAGAGTTGTTTTTTTTTTACTTCTCCTCCTGTTGTTGTTTAGTCATTTCAGTCGTATCTGACTGAATCGTATCATAAGCACCTATTCCAACTTCACACTATTATTAATAAGTTATTATCATAGTTTTTGATTGAAGTGTATATGTCAGATCAAACATGATTGCTAGGAGGGTGATGATGATGAAGATAATGACAATGAATCTGGACTTTCTGGGGACTTCCTCATGAATGCCTTTTTCCACAAATTTTATTAATTTATTTGCCTCCAGTTTTTGACAATCACTTCTATAAGTTCCAAATTTTCTACTCCTCCCTTCCTAAGATGGCATGTAATCTTATATAGGCTCGACACTTCTCTTGGTCTTTTCCAAACAAAATAATAGGGAATTGGGGTGAGAAGGTTATGAGCTAAGAGGGATAATAACGGGTTGAGGAAAGAGGTAAGAAATGGAGGTATAGTTGGTATATGAACAGAGAGCTTGGTGAGGATTGAAGGAGAGAATGTGGGGTCATAAGGTAACGTCTGTATAGAGAGAATGTGATGGCAGTCAAGGGAGGGAATGTGTGTGATGGGAGAAATTGACTGACTAGGAACTCTTTACTTCTTACCCCTTTTATTAGATCAAGGTCAGAGATGAGGGATGGGAGATGAGCAGGGAGGAGTTTTTCAGGCTTTGATCAGGACAGACTGCAGAGTGAGCTGGCAACACAGATGCTCCCCCCTGAGCTGGAATGTTGGAGTTGCCACATGGAGAGGATAGAATCCAAATGAAAGGAGAGACTTTTCGGAAGTCAGGAGGAAACTACCACCTCAGCACTTTTGAGAGGGAGGGAGAGGACAGAGAAAGGAGAAAAAAGGAGAAGAAAAAATAAAAAGAAGAAAAAGGGAAAGGGAAAATAAGGGAGCAGAGGACAAGAGATGAGCAAGAAAGAGAGGAGATGAGAAGAGGGAAGCAGAGAAGAGAGGAGAGGAATGAAGAGAGAAAAGAAAGATGACAAAAGGGAGGAGAGAAGCAAAGGAGAAGAGAGACCTAGCAGTTGGAGCTAATTTAAAATTCTCTTCTTGTTTAGAGTGCAAGAATCTTGAAAATATACAATCATGGCTGGGGGAACCCTGGCGAGTTGGGGGGGGGGGGTTGTCTAACATCTTGATCTATTTTCCTAAATGTTTTGGTTCGAGAAAACCCTAACGTCCCTGTGCCAAGCCATTTTCCCTGTTAATTTTTAAACCCATCTGTAGTTCAAGGGAAATCGAATCCATATGTTTTCAATTCATTTACACTTAACTTATTAAAATATTGCTTTGTAAGAGCTATTTGATGTCCAGGAAGCCATTTGTGTCTCTTAAATAAATCTTTTAAGGCCTTTTTTTCTTAGAAACAGGAAATTGCATTTTGCCAAATGCAAATTAACTTGCACCTCATAAAGTTCAAGTCCAGCTCAAAACATACAATGCGTGAGCTTAGGGTGGGTTTGAAACTTGGCAAACTATCTCAAGGTTTAATCTAAACCAAAAGACAGCAATTGGGAGACTCCAGGGTAGTTCCAAAGTATGGCATTGTTGAAATCTGCCAGTGGAAAGTAGGACCTTGGAACTACTTCACTCTCGATTATACAGCGGTTGATCACCCAAGATGGGGATCATCCGTCTCCCTAATTAGCAGTATAATGGGAGGGATGTTAGGGGGAACTGGTTGGTACCACACAAGGGGCATTTACTTCACATGGATCTTGACAGATGCAGGAGGCATCTGAAAGCAATATTATTCACTCCATCAGTGGTGGAATTGCTTGCAGGTTACAGAGAAGGGGAAGCCCAGCTACAGAGATTTGATGGAAATCGTGGAACTAGTTCCCCTTCTCCCCCTGCCCTTTTATTCTGTATATAACAGCAGAGTGGAGATCTGAGTATCTTGAGGACAAAAGAATGGGGGGCCTTTCACAAGACACACGGAAGCTGCCACACTATTTATGTTTCCATCTTTGTGGGTGTTCTCTAAGCCTTTCTGGAGTTTCAGTGGGGATACATGCCTGACTTTTGCTTTTCTGTTCAACACTTCCTTTTGAAGGTAGATAGGACTAGGACAAAGGTGAGAAAACTCAACTCTCTTGATCATGCCTAGTATAAGCAGAGCTGGGAAATATTTGGGTTGGGATGGAGGCTCCAGTCTTTTGACTCCAAATTTATTCAGATTTCTGTCACCCTATGACCAGTAATTAAGAGCTGACATCAGCAAATCATTTTTCAGAGGCATTATGTAGTGAGCACAATCTAGGTGTGAGGGGAAGAACTGAATCCATACATTTCATAGAACCAGAGGGGCAAAGTGAAGTCAGTTTAGCCTCCTTGCTCTCTTTAATCATCTCCTATTGATTGGCCATCTCATGGCAGCATGGCAAAATATATATGGCACTAGACTTGGAGTAAGGAAGAAAGTTCAAATTTTGCTGTAGATACTTCTTAGCTTTGTGACCTTAGCTTCACTGCTTAACCTCTCTGTGAACCACTTTCTTTATTTCTAAAATGAAGAGATCAAACTTCATGGCCTCTAAGATCCTTTGCACTCTAAATCTATTATCGTATGACTTTTGTGCTTTAAAGGTCCCTGGGATGGCAGACCAGGAATCAGTCTGGGGACAGTATGAAGAAGTAGATTTCTCAAGGGTGAGCATACACACCCAGAGAAACCCGGGTCAAAAGTTAAGTTAAGTGAGCCCCAAACACCCCCTGGCCTGAAAGAAGATCCATCTGATCATGCTGAAACACATACTTTATCTCAGGAAACAAGGGCCCTACTGACTGAGTTCTCCTAAGATGGATTCTCTGGAGATTTGGAAAGTCTATATTATCAGTGGTGCCCATTTATCACACATATGATTCAAAGTTCTGGATTCTGTGCTTAACCAATATTATACGTCTTTCCCCCTTCTCCTCCTGCTGCCCACCTCCCATTCAAGGTCTTGAAGGATGGGGAATTGTTGGACTCATGGGGATGGAGAAAATGCAAACATTCAATTATAGGATAAAGAAAGAGAATCAGCTCTGATACCATAACTGGAAAAGATATGCATCCAATGATGCTTTCCATTCCTCATCTAGGCAATAATTTATAAGGATCCATTGCAGAAAGAAATGGAAATTGAAGGAATGCCTATTAATTGAGGAGTGGCTGAACAAGTTGTTATATATGAATATAATGTGCTGTAAGAATTATTGTGCTGTAAGAAACGATGAGCAGGTAGATTTCAGAAAAACCTCAAAAAACTTGTAAGAACTGATGCAAAGTGAAGTGAGCAGAAGCAGGAGAACATTGCACACAGTAACAGCAATGTTGTGTGATGATCAGCTATGAATAACTTCACTATTCTCAGCGACTATGATCCAAGACAATTCCAAATAACTCATAATGGAAAATTCTATAGACATCCAGAGAAATAACTGATGAATGCAAATTGAAGCATACTTTACCTTTTTCGAGTTTTTGTTTTCCTTTTGGTCTGTTTCTTTTTTCACAACATAACTAATATGGGGATATGTTTTACATGATTGCACATATATAACCCATTTAAAATTCTTGGCTTTTTAGGAAAGAGGGAGGGAGAAAATTTGGAACTTAAAATCTTTTAACAATGAGTGTTAAAATTGTCTTTGCATGTAATTGGAAAAATAAAATACTATTAAAAATAAATAAAAGAGATTGAAGTAAAAAATCGTCCATCACAGACATGTCCCACCTCTAGTAGATATTGACTGAATAAGCCTGGGCAATTCAATTAACTTCTCAGAGGCCCAGGGAACTCTCCATATGATGCATAGCAGTTGCCTACCTGCCTTGATAGGGCAGCTAGATGGCCCAGTGGATAGAGCACCTTAGTTCAAATCTGGCCTCAGACATTTACTAACTTTGTGTAACCCTGGGCAAGTCACTTAACCCTGTTTGTCTCAGTTTTCTCATCTGTAAAATGAACTGGAGAAGATGCCCCACATCTTTGCCAAGATAACTATAAATCGGGTTATGAAGAGTTAGACATGACTGAAATGACTGAACTAAACAACAGACAGCAACAAAGTGAGAGCATATAAGAATATTTCTCAGGTATCTTCCAGGCCTGGCATCCTATGCAGATATGACTCTATAACATTAACATTTGCAACAACAAACAAAACCTGTCTTGATAGGAGGAGTTTCCTCACTGGAAGCTCCCTACACTAATGAAATAAAACAAGTCCAGATGAAAAGGAGAAAAAAATAAGAATCCATGGCATGGTTAAAAAAAAATAGTAAGGAGACTACAGCAAAATATCACAAAGATTCTACACTATGACCAGGTGGGATTCATACCAGGAATGCAGGACTTTTCAATACTAGAAAAACTATAGCTAACCATATCAATAATAAAACAGCAAAACATCATAATTTTATCAAAAGAACTTTTGTTACAAAGAATTCATGTCATGTATTCCCTGTTGCAAGTGATCAGTTTGGCCTAATTTTCTCTGCTTCAGTGGGGCCAAGACTTACAGACTAAATGTTCTCTATAAGAATCAGAAGGCTCAGAGAACCATGTAACCCAAGGAGTTCTTCATCTGCAATTTTGTATTACTGTCCTATATTTTCTGGTGGTGTGAGCTGACAGGTTTCTTTTAGAATCTTACTGGAACTTGGTCTACTGAGCTCTATCTTGTCTGTCTGTTCCAAAGAGGACATAAATTCCTTGGAATGAATTGCCTAGGGCTGTATCTGTCTAAAGACAGAAGGGAAGCAAGGACCTGGCCTGTGCTATTTGGACAGTCAGTGACTACTGACTCTACTTCTCTCCAGGAAGAAGTCTTTAGGAAATGACTATTTTGAAACTGAGGAGAGTTAGAGAGGAGGAAATAACAAATTTTAATGCTGAAAACTCTTAGCAGTCACAGAAAGGGAATTTTAAGTATATAGCACCTACTGGATGCCACGCTTTTTACAAATCTTATCTTATTTCATCCTCACAACAACCCTCCCATTTTACAGTTGAGGAAACTACATCAGAAAGAGTTTAAGTGAATTTGTTAAGGTCAGAGGGCTAGTAAGTGTCTGAGGCTGAATTTGCCCTGAAGTCCTCCTGACTCCATGTCCAGATCTCTATCCACTGTGCTAACAGCTGCCTCCAGATAGCTAGACAGCTCCTATGCTTTGTGGCACAAAAAAAGTCATAAATACTCTCTGATATAATCTTGATAGCCTATACCAAGTAAGAACTTTTAGTTCTAGTACATTCTCACCTCTGGATCTTTTATCTTATCATTTGCCACACTTGGCATATTCTTCTGGCTTCATCTTTGCTTGTTAAAATCCTACTCCATCCTTTAAGACCCAGGCTAAATGTCACCTCCACCAAGAAGTCTTTTCCAATTTCTGAAGCAAAATGTGATTTTTCTCTCCTCTGAACTACCAAAGTACCTTGTTCATTCTTTTATTATGACCCCAGAATCCCAGCCTTCTTTCAAATCTCAGCTCCAACTCTACCCTTCCACATACTAACTTTTTTTTTACTTTGGATGTATTTCTATGTTTTCATGTTCTTTTTCCATTCAAATGTAAGTTTCTTTAGATTGAAGACTGTTTCATTTTGGTGTTCATGCTCTCAGAATCTGACACTTGGTTAATTAATACTTATTGGATAACATTTTTCACCTCTTACCTTGTAGTAGAGTAATTTGTACACATCTTAGTTTCTCCTTTAGGGAGAATATTACAGTAAGTATACATGTCTTATCCTCCCCATTAGATCATAGAACATAATGTCCTTGAAGACAATAGCTACCTATTTCTAATTCATCTTCATAACCTAAAAAGTCTAGTACAGTTTTTTGCATGGGAAAATATTTGTTGAATGGATGAATTATAGATCTGAAGTTGAAAGAGACCAAGATTCCATCTAATCCCCACCCCCTTCCCCAATTTTACAGATTAGGGAAATGAGGCCCAAGGATGTTAAATGACATGCCCAATCTTGCCCAACGTCACACAGGTAATAAATTATCAAAAGTGGGATTTGAACCTTTGTCCAGGAGTGCATGGCTGGATGTATAATGCCCAAATAATTTCTCAGACTTCTTCCTCGTTTTGGGTGTATGTGGGTGAGATTCCACTGAGTGAGAGATACTCCCTAGTCTTGTCCTTGACCTTTCTTTGGCTTTAATGGAGAACTTTTCTAACAGCAGGTTTCTTTTCTAACTTTTCTAACTCTTCAGGTTATGGAGAAGCTTGCCATCTTTTAAATTCTTCAGGCAAATGTGATCTTGGGCAAGCCACTTAAATTTTGATTCTCTATTTCTTTACCTGAGAAATTGGCATATTTATTTCTGTTGTTACTTATTTTACAGATATGCTTTAAGGATTAAGTGAGACACTAGATATCTTTATCAGATTCATTAAGTGGTATGACTCTAGACCAGAGACTTCTACTCTCTGTGTGAAATATAATCAACAAATGTTTTAAAAAGGAAAGATGGGTGTAAAAATAGCCTCTCTTGGGTTATTTGGAATTGGTGCAAGTATCCCAATACTCTATCATAAGGACATATTTTTTGAGCATCTCTAATGGGCAGGGCACTAGCATGATGATTAGGGAATAACAGAAAGAGGATACATACAAAACTGTCCTGTTACTAGTCATCATAGTGATGGTATCCTTGGACTGAGATTGCAGAAGGCTGCTAGCATGGCCAGGCATGAAGACAGCTGCTTTTGGGCCCTGCTACTAGGGGAGGCTAAGGTTGTTGACTCCCCTTGGGTTCAGGGACTGAAGCAGGCCTGAAGTCAGTTGGATGTCTATGCTCAGTCTGGTGCCAATGTGGTGAGATGCCACCAGGCAGCCTGAAAAGGAGTTACTCAACTCAAGTCAGGAAAAACGCTGATTAAAACTTATGTGATAATCAGTACTGGGATTTCATCCAGGAATGGCCACTGCACTTCCAGCCTGGTCAAGGTAGGGACTCCCAGTCTACAAAAGAAAAAAAAAAGTTTCTGACCCCAGCCTGCCCCTTATATTGAAGGACATATTTGCACAAAAACTTGTAGAGCGGGTGTCTATGAATGAAAGCACATACCCAAGTGGCTGAGATGAAAGCTTGGGTCAGGATTGCCCTGGAGAGGCAGTGAGTGACGGACAGGATAGTATGGAGGATCTCATCCCATTTTCCTTCACTTAATCTGGGAAAATGTTCTATAGGAGGTATGGTTTCATAGATGAAAACTCTGAAAAACAAATGATCCATACTGTATTTGACTTTGTTGGGCTCACATAGCAAGTCTATGCTAAGAAATCCCAAACCCAAAGAGACAGGACAAAAAAATGAATTAATCATTTGGTTATGGAACAGAGGAAGGGATTCTTTGGAGGACAGCATTTCTATTTTGATGAAACTTGTTTCAGAGTAGGTTAGAAGCCTCCTCACAGGAATATTATGAGGTTCAGGTAAGACCATAAATCTAAAGTATATTATCTGCAAAGATGCAAATATATCTGTTTTTATATGGATTAATCAGGTAACCAACCATAGAAGAGTTTCTATTCTGTTTCAGCATTTTCATTGTGGTATCCAGGAGAAAAACAAATAAAACATAAATGAGCCTACTTCACCACTTCTCCTCCTACCTGTGACATGTGGGCTGTTGTAGACCAAATTGTAGGTGGCTGTGGCAGTCGAGGAAAAACTGTGGATAGTATAGATCACATAAACATTTATGCTGATGTAGAGTTGGAATTCAACCCAGGAGGCTGAATATGCTGAGCATGGTCACATAGCTTTGTATGCTATTTTATCTCTCCATCTGCAAATAACGGAAATGCTCCAGAGGATCTCAATCACAGGGGTGCTCTCCCACCATCTGTTGGTATGATGTAGGTAAAGGATCAGCACCAAACTCCACTGGTGGTTGAGGACTAGAAGAAAGTGGGCCCAATGGAAACTGCCCAGAAGACTGTCCTGGAAAAAAGAATTGGTGGTGAAGGGTGACAGCCTCGAATAGGAGGCCCAGCTAATGGAGGAGGAAGAGCATGATCAGGAGTTAGGGGATCTGAGAGACTGGGAGGGCCTGGAGTATATATAGGTGGGCCACCTCTGCCTCCAGCCTCTTGCTCATCCTGCCCACCTGACCCTTTGGGTCCACTCCCACACTTACTCCTCTTCCACATCTTCCTGGACCACCTCCAGGTGCCCCCCCACCATGAGCTCCACACGTGAAACTAACTTTCTTTCTTTCCCCCACCAACCAGCAGTGGCATACCAGTATCAGACATCTGGAGTTCACCACCCAGCAACCCTTATGGCTGACCTCTCCCATATGGTAGAGGTGATTATGGTCCACCTGGAAGAGAAATAGATGCTACAAGAATGCTATGGAGTGAAGTAGAGTTTGAAGAAATCATGACTAGTAACAGGACAGTTTTGAGCAGTGCCATTTCAAGAGATGTGTCTGATTCCAGTACTAGTGATTATGGATATGCTTTTGATGTTAAAGCAATTGGTAATTGCTGTTTCCTTAATTAAATAATCCAAAGTATTTGCTGATGATCATTGCAAAGTGCTTACTAATTCCTTGCAGGATTGCCTTCATGAAATTGAGCCTAAATCTTATGGTTCTGGACCAAGATGTGAACAATCAAGAGAGAGGGACCACAGTAAATCCGGAGAAAAGAGCCAATGTTACAAATTAGAGTGATAGAGAAACAGAGAAGAAAGACATTGGGACTGTGAACAAGACTGTTACAGAGATTGCAAGAGAAAGCAAGAGTATCGCCGCTGTTAAGAGAAGCTGAAGACTTTGAAAGACAAAAAACTTTTTTCACAGGGGAAAATGGCACTTGTCTAACAGCTTGCTTCTTGTGATTGAATTGAACCTGTAAGGATTCATAGATAAAATGAACAGGAACAGATCTGAATAAAGGAAATCTTCACCAATGGTACTAGTAACTGTACTTTTACTTTTTGTCTTAATTGTTTTATTTGAAGAACTTGAGTGATTTAAAGGTTATAGCTTTTGCAACTTTGCTTTTGGTTTTATATATATTTGGTCATTATAATGTACAAGCCATTGGGAAAATGTTTGTTTTTATAACTGTTTGTTCTGTTATAAATGTTTATATGATAATGTCTCTAAACAGCATCACTTTGATTACAATAGATGTAGTGTTGTAATAACTATCTAGTGGGGAAAAAAAGAAAGTGACATGTCTTGTCATCTTCATGATCAAGATATAGGATCTTCAGAAATACCAGAAAGGATGCCAGGGCATTCAATCAATCGGTTCACATTTTATTATATTTTTCTTTATGGCAAGAGCACCAGAAGGATCTCTAGAGTTTTACATATCCCAACCCCTAAACCCCACCAAGTCCCCTAAAATCTTATATGGTGCCAAATCCATTCTAGGCTATCCCATCATCACAGTCGTCTGTAATAAAGAGATTATAAGGGCTCAGACAATGGAGCAGTTGTTATGAGCCAAGTTTACTCCTCCAATCTTCCAGAGCAGCCAAAGAATGGAGACTGTCTCTTAGGGTTCACCATAATGGGCTCTTATCTGTGCAACTGTGGTTTATATTGGGAAAGAGATGCAAGAATGAGGTTAAAGAGAAGGAAGAGATCTATAACTGAAATGTAGGGAGTTTAGAAATGAGAAAGTTGGGAGAATGAGGCTGATTTCTTAAGAAGTTTCAGGTAGAGTTGACCTTTTAAACAATGAATATTGTCACAGTTTGGTTGTCTTTTGGTATTTCCTTACTGTAGTACTCTCATGCTTCCTCTACCCTTCCACCTCTGAGAAAATAAACTTTTTCTTTCATTAACAAATCAAATACCCATCATACCATAGCTTTAGATGTTCTTGACCCTAACAGAGATTCTTGTGTGCCCTAATTTTCACAAGGGTCTGTGGTCAACAATTCCCACCACCTAGTGGTCAATCTTCCCAGAATCACAGACTAATAGAATATGAAGGTTGGAAGACTCTTTGGCTGTCATCTAGTCCAACATATGCACAAAGAACCCTCACTATAATATACCTGTAAATGGTTATCAACCTGTGTTTCAATTCCTCCATGGAAGGGCAACCCATCACCTCTTGAGGCATCCTATTCCACTTTTGAACAGAAATAACTGTTAGAAAGGAGTTTTTTGTCCTGACATCAAGTCTAAATTGGCCTCTTTATAACGTTGAACCATTTGTTGCTCCTGATTCTTCCTTCTGGGAGCAAATAAAATAAGTCTAATCCCTTTTCCATGTGATGACTAACCAAATGCTTGAATACTTCCGGGCGCTCTGTAATTTATTAGGTATGGGACCTGTGATCTTAAGAATAGCACAAATGAGAAGGGATTCATGACTTTATGTGGTTATCCCAGTTCTGGGAAGCTGTTAGGAAGTTTCCTAACTAGTTTACCTCAATTCGGTAAAAATATACTTCCCTAGAACTTCTACTTATTGCTCATAAACTGTAGAATGTTAGAACTGAAATCATCTCTCAGGTATGATGAAGTCAGAATATTGCTATGGACTTTGTGCTTTGGGGGAGCCAAGAGTTGCTGTTGGATATTCAGTTATTACAAAGAAGCCATTGATTGAAGAGAGAAGCAGGATTTTAGCTTGTGCTTTAAAAAAAAAGGCCAAAAATATACACATACAAAACACATTCTGCTTGTGTGTGTGTGTGTGTGTGTGTGTGTGTGTGTGTGTGTATATATATATATATATATATATATATATATATATATATGTATCACTACTACCACCATCACCAAGAAAGCAAGACAGTACCTGCCTCACTCCCTAGGTTGTACTTTCGTGATTTATTTTTCTTTCTATGACTGTCTCTGATGTTCATTATGATTCAGTTTATCTTGGGTGAGTCCCATGTCCCCCAAAGGTGACCCTTTTGTCTATTCTCAAGGCAATGTGCAAGTTCTATTGAATGAAAAGTGTGGAGCACTGTACTATGTGCTTGGATTAGATTTTTTTAAAAAAAAATTAGATAAAATATGATTCATGCCCTCTTGAAGCTTATTAGTCTAGCAGGTAGTATCATAAGGAGTTTTTAGGTAGTATTTTATGAGAGCCAAGGAGAAACCAGGAGTCTGGGGGAGTGAAAACAAAGGGACACAGAGAAATATAAAGTGAGTTATTATGTATGAAAACTGAAAGGTAAATCTATCAGGGTTGTGTGTTCTTCCTTTGTTGCCAAAGAAGAGCATGCTATGAATGACATGATTTGCACTTGACTTTGTATTGAGTAAGGGTGGGCTGTACAGGTCACTAGCCTCACTTCTCCTCCAGAGTCACCTGAATCCAGTGACCAGATATTCATCAGAATGACTGGAGATGACTCAGGATGAGACAATTGGGGTTAAATGACTTGCCCTAGGTCACACAGCTAGTGAGTGTCAAGTGTCTGAGGTGAGATTTGAACTCAGGTCCTACTGACTCATGCACTGGTGCTCTTTCCACTATACTACTTAGCTGCCCCTAAATCTATCAGGGTTAAGAAAAAGTCAAACATCATTTCAAATCTTGGACATAGGGAGGCTTGTTTAGGTCAAGCATTAATCAGAAGATTAAATTCAGTCTGGTAATCAATCAGAGGTCCCTTTACTTCAACTAACAAGTCCACATACCACTAATATGTGAGTGCCACTACCTGAAGGCTAATGATATTTGACCTATGGGATGGCAAACAAATTGTCCAAAGATGGTGATGAGAAGTTAGGAGGAGAAGGAGGGACCTTCCCTTCCTTATTAATACACCATATCCTAACCTAAGAGTTGAGTCTTCAAGGTCCAATTAATTTCCACTTCTCCATGAGCAATCCTTGGTATATTTGAGCTCAAACTGTTGCTTTCTCTATTATGTTTAGAGTTCGTATCATAGACTCTCCTCCACCTTCCCCCATAAATCTTTTCCTTTCTATACATATAATGTTTGTCCCTCACCAATTGTATACATTCCTGAAAATAAGGATCCTATCATATATGTCTGTTACCTCTAGATCCTAGCGTGATGTGGTGACCATAACATGCACTACTTTAATAACTTGTTGGTGGCCTCTTTTCAGTGAATGGGCATTACCTCACCCTAAGTCAGTACCTGAATAGATATTGGCCTAAAGGGGCCAAGATCTCCCAGTGCATCCTGGTCATCTCCAGTCATCCTGATGAATATCTGGTCAATGGATTCAGATGGCTCTGGAGGAGAAGTGAGGCTGGTGACCTGCACAGCCCTCCCTCACTCAAAACAAAGTCAAGTGCAAGCCATGTCATCATTTCCCTGATGGTCTTCTTTGGCAATGAAGGATGAACAGAACAACAACTGGTTAGTGAACAAATGAATAGTAGGATTGTATCAAATCTTAATTCTTAATTCACTATCAAGTGTCACTCATCATAAGTCTGAGACAGGCTCTGAAGACTATCACTCAAATGCAGAGGCCAACAAAGTGCCTTATTTCTCCTCCTACCCATTAGGAAACTCAAGAAGGTACAGCTTCCTCTTGCTGTTTTATGGCTGTGCCTTTGTGTAACAACTGACCTGAAAAGTGATAGGATCACAGAACAGCAGATCTAGAGCCAGAAGAGATATATAAATACAGCTGTAATACATTCAAAAGGGGTCTCAAAGACACTCATGGGGGTGAATTTAAGGAAATTTCCAAATGAATAATTTTGAAAAGGAAGACCCATTCTTCATGCTACTTACCAATCTATCCTTCACACAGCTGCCAACATAATATTCCTAAAGCATAAGTCTGATCACATCATTCCTTTGCTTAAGAAACTTTAGGGTCAGGGGAAAGGAAGGAGCCAAGGTAGTGGAGTATATTGGGTATTATTCCCAAGCTCCAAAAAAAAGGTGAAAGTGAGTCATTTTTCTCAGGAGGATGTTAAAAAAGGAGATCTCTGGACTCTAGACTGTAGGTTGGCCAATCTTAGAGAATATAGTAACAGCAGCAGTAGCAGCAGCAGCAATGGTACAGTGAGTATTCAGAGTCAACAGACCATAAGAGAATTAAACATCTGGTCAAAAAGAGATTACAATGGACTGCTGTACTAGCACTAGGTGCAGCACTGGGCACCATTTTGGTAGAGAAGGGTGAGGAAGGGGGATGCACTGGGAGAAGGAAAAGGTAAAGGAAGGATTAATTCACTTAAAAAGAGGCATGCAAGCAAGATTTTTTTTATAATAGAGGGGAAAATGGATAATACTTCTTGTCTGAAAGTAGGGGGAAAGGGGATAAGTGGGGATGTGGAGAGATGATAGAAGGGAGGGCAAATGGGAGGAGGGGGTACTTAGAAGTAAACACTTTTGAGGAGGGATAGAGTCCAAAGAGAGAATAGAATAAATGGAGGGCAGGACAGGACGGAGGGAAATATAGTTACTCTTTCACAACATGACTTTTATGTAAGTCTTTTGTATAACTACATATGTATAGCATATATCAAATTGCTTGCCTTCTCAGTGGGTATAAGTGGGGAGGGAGGAAGGGAGAGGAGTTGGAACTCAAAGTTTTAAAAAGGAATGTTAATAATTGTTTTTACATGCAACTGGGAAATAAGACATGCAGGTAATGCAGTATATAAATCTATCTTGCCCTACAAGAAACCAGAGGAGATTGGGATAAGGTACAAGAAGGATAGAAGGGAAGGCAGATTTGGGGAAGTGATAATCAGAATGCATGCTGGGCAGAGGAGAGAGATGGGGAGAAAATTTGGAACTCAAAAACTTGTGGAAATGAATGTTGAAAACTAAAAATAAATAAATAAGCCTTAAAAAAGAAAGAGTATATAAAAGCAAAGAACAGATAGAAGAGAATAGAATGGAGAGAAATAAAAGCGATAATAATTGTGAATATGAATGGGATAAACTCACCCATAAAACAAAAGTGGATTGCATAATAGATACAGTGATCCCTTGTTAACAAGAGACACATTTGAAACAGAAAACACATACACAGAGTTAAAATAAGAGGTGGAGCAGAATCTACTAAACTTCAGGTGAAGCTAAAAGGCAGGGGTAGCAAACAGAATCTCAGACAGAATAGAAACAAAACTGTACTTAGTTAAAAGAGATAATCAGGGAGACTACATTTTGCTAAAAGGTACCATAAACAATGAATTAATATCAACACTGACTGAATGTCCACCAAATGACAAAGCATCTACATTCTTGAAGGAAAAGTTAAATAAATTAGAGAAGGAAATAGTAAAACTATACTCATAAGGGATGTTAATTTTTCCCTCTCAAACCTAAATAAATCCAACCACAAAATAAATGGAAAGAAGTTGAGCAGATTAATAGAATTTTTTAAAGTTAGATATGATAACCCTCTCTAGGGAGTATTGAATGGGAATAGAAAGGAAATAGAAATCTTATCTCAGCAGTATCTGTAACTATCACAAAAACTGACAATGTATTAAGGTACAGAAACCTCATAAACAAATATAGAAAAACAGAAATATTAAATACATGTATTTCAGACCATAATACAATAAAAATTAAATTCAATACAGGATCTTGGAAGCATAGATTAAAAATTAATTGGGAGCTAAATAATGTAATCCTAAAGAATAAATGAGTTAAAGAATGAATTATAGAAACAATATAATATTCATTAAAGGTAATTATAATAATAAGATAACAGATGGAGCCAAAGCAGTACTTAAGGGAAAAATTATATTTCAAAACCCTTATATCAATAAAAGAGAAAAAAAGAGCAAAACAATGAATTGGGCAGTAGCTTTAAAAAAAACAGAATAAAAAAATTAAAAATACCTAACTAAACACCAAAATAAAAAGTCCTAAAAATCAAAGGAGAGATAAAGAGAAGTGAAAGTTAAAAATGAAATAATAAAATTAGGATCTGGTTTCATGAAAAAGCCAACAAATTGGAAAAAGAATGGGTTATTTTTTTTAAAAAAGAAGAAAACCAAATTACTGGTATTAAAACTGAAAAAGTTGAGTACACAACCAATCAAGATGAAATTAAATTATTAGGAGCTACTTTGCCCAACTATACACTAATAACTAACAATCTAAATGAAGTGGATAAATATTTACAAAATATAAATTTCCTTGAATAATAGAAGAAATAGAATGCTTACACTCTTAGAAAAAGAAGCTGAATAAGCAATAAATGAGCTATAAATGAACTCCCTACCTAAGAAAAACATTCAGGACCAGATGTATTTACAAGTGAATTCTACCAACATTTAAAGAACAATTAATTCATTGAATGCCATATAAACTGTTTAGGGAAAATAGCTAAAGAAGGAGTCCTACTAACTTCTTCCCATGACTGGGTATGGTTTTGATACCTAAAGTATGGAGAGCAAAAACAGAGAAAGAAAATTAAAGGCTAATTTTCCTAATGAATATTGATGCAAAAAAATATGAACACAGAAATTATAGCAATATACCACAAAGATCATACACTATAATCAGGTGGAATTTATTCCAAGAATGCATGATTGGTTCAATATTAGGGAAACTATAAGCATAACTGACCATATCAATAACAAAAATGGTGAAAATCTTATGATTATATCAGTAGATGCAGCAAAAGCTTTGGGGAAAATGTAACAACCATTTCCACTAAAAACACTAGAAAATATGAGAATATTTGGAGCTTACCTTTTTTCTTTTTAAAAAATTTTATGTTTTCCAATTACATGTAAAAACAATTTTAACATTTTTTTAAGTTCTGAGTTCCAAATTTCCTCCTCATTTCTCCTTTCTCATTAAGAAGGCAAGAAATAAGATATTATTGTTATGCATGTGCAGTCAGTCAAAATATATTTCCATATTAGTCATGTTGTTAAGGAAAACTTGACCAAAAAGACCCCAAGCAAAACGAAGTTTTAAAAAATATGCTTCTATCTGCATTCAAATTCCTTCAGTTCTTTCTGTGGAAATAAATAGCATTTTTCATCCTTCAGAATTATCTTGGATCATTGTATTCATCAGAATAACTAAGACCTTCATAGTGGATCATTGTTATAATAATTCTGTTTCTGTGCACAGTGTTCTCCTTTTTCAGCTCACGTAACTTTACATCAGGTCATGTAAATTTTTCCAGATTTTTCTGAAAGTATCCTGATCATCATTTCTTGTAACACAATAGTATTTCATCACAATCATATGCCACAACTTTTTCAACCATTCCCAATTTATGGGCATCCCTTCAATTTCCAATTCTTTGCCATCACCAAAAAGACTTGCTGCAAATATTTTCTTTTAAAAAATTCTCTTTGGGATACAGATCTAGCAGTGGTATGCCAAATTGTTTTTCAGAATGGTTGGATCAGTTCAGAATTCCATTTTCTCATGTCCTCTCCAATGTTTGTCATTTTCTTTTTCTGTCATATTAGTCTATATGAGAGATATGGGGTAGCCCTTCAGAGTTGTTTTAATTTTCATTTCTCTAAGAAATAGTGACAGAGCATTTTTTCATATCACTGTAGATAGCTTTGTTTTTTCATTGGAAAGCTGCCTGTTCATATTCTTTGACCATTTATCAATTGGGGAATGATACAGTCTTATAAATTTTGACTCTATTCTCTATATATTTGAGAAATGAGACTTTAATCAGAGAAAATTGTAATTTTTTTTCACATTGGTGATTACTATGTATTTCCTTTCATCCTGTTTTCTTCCTGTTTATCTTTCTCTCTGCTTTCACCCTGTTCCTCTTCAAAAGTATTTTGTTTCTGACCATCACTTCGCCCAATTTTCTCTCACTTCTATCAGCTGCCCACCTCTTTGTCTTATCCCCTTCATATCCTACTTGCCTGTAAAGTAATATAGATTTCTTTATACAACGGAGTATGTGTTATCCTCTATTTTCAATTCTGATGAAAGTAAGGTTCAAGCATTTTCTGCCAATATATAGTATGTATGGGAAAAGAAAGAATAACATGTAAACAACTATTATTGTGCCTCATTCTAGGCTCTGTACTTTAAGGGAGGCATTAATGAGCCAAAGTGACGATGATTCTGAGGCTGAAGTCAGGAAACCACATAGTCTGAAGGATGGTTGAAGGAACTTGGGATGTCAAACATGGGAGAATACAACTGAGATGGAGTGTCTTCGAATACTTGAAAGAATGTTATATGAGACAGGAAACAGATTTGTTCTCTATAGTTCCAGAGGGTACAAACTGGACTAATGGGTAAAAACTAACAAGAGATATACAATGAATCATAAGGAAAAACCTTTTTTTTTGTTGTTTAAAATTGGATAGGGCTATTTCATTACACTAAATTTACCATCACTAGAGCTATTCAAACAAACAAAAAATGATTGCTTTAGAATAAGAGGTTATTTACCTGGGGTTCATAAATTGATTTAAAAATTTTGGAATACCAAGGAATGAGTGTTCCTTCCTGCATAAGGACCAGAGGGCAGACCAGGAGATCACTGATACACTTCTTCCCAGTTCACACAGCCCTAGAAGCACTGAAATCTCCAGAACTAACTCTGAAAACAGTATTGTAAAAAAGTCCAAAGTTTGAAATATTGTCCTGACACCACTGTTCCACTGCGGGAAATAGAACCCAACATTAACAGAAAGTTGCAAATTAAGAAAGAGGTCAGAAAAATGAGTAAACAACAAAAAAAGAACCCTACCATAAAAAGCTGCTGTGGTGATAGGGAAAATCAAGACACAAACTCAGAAGACACGAAATTAAGCAGTTACAAGTGAAGCTTCAAAGAAAAATATGAATTAGACACAAACTCACCAAGAATTCCTAAAGGAGCTAAAATTTTATTTCCAACATCAGGTAAGAGTGGTAAAAGAAAAATAAGGCAAAGAAATAAAAACAGAAGAAAAAAAACTTGTGAAAAGAAAATTAACAGCTGGGTAAAATGCAAAAATACTGAAGAAATAATATCTTAAAAAAGAAAATTGACCAAAGGGAAAAAGAAGTACAAAAATTCACTGAAGAAAAAAATAACTCCTTAAAAAGTAAAACTGACCATATGGAAGAGAATTGCAAGTGGAAGCTAATGACTCCATGAGACTTCAAGAAACAATAAACAAAATCCAACAAGTGAAAAATAGAAGAAAATGTGAAATATCTTAATGGAAAAATAACTGACCTAAAAGTAGATTGAAGAGAGATAACTTAAGAATTAATGGATTACCCAAAAGCCATTATCAAAGAAAGAACTTAGACATCATATTTCAAGAAATTGTCAAGGAAAACTGCCTTGATAACCTAGAACAAAAGGGTAAAATAGAAAAGGAAAGAATGAACCAATCACCACCTGAAAAAAATCCCAAATGGAAACTCCCAGAAATATTATAGCCAAATTCCAAAGCTCCCAGGTGAAAGAGAAAATATTAAAAGCAGCCAGAATGAAACCATTCAAATATCATGGAGCCACAATCAGGGTCACACAAGATTTAGCAGGTGCCTCTCTAAAAGAGCAGAGGTCTTAGATTATGATATTCCAGAATGAACAACCTATCCGGGAAAACTAGTTAAAATGAACTTTGAAGGGGAAAAATGGATATTTATATATAAAGAAATATATATATATTTAGAAATATATTTATATATTTATATATAAAGAAATATATTTATATATTATATTTATATAATATATAAATATATATATTTATATATAAAGAAATATATTTATATATTTATATATAAAGAAATATAAATAAAGAACTTTTAAGCATTCCTGATGAAAAGACCAGAGCTAAATAAAAAAAAAAACTAACTTTCAAACAATAAACTATAGAGAAGTATAAAGAGGTAAATATTATGGATAAATCATAAGGGGCTCAATAAGGGTAAACTGTTTACCTTTCTATATAGGAGGATGATACATGTATCTTTTAAGAACTTTATCATCATCAGGGCAGTTAAAAGAAGTCTCATCATAGACAGAGGGTAGAGAAGTAAGTTGGTTTTGTTGGGATGATGTAAAAAAAAAATAGATGAGCAACGAAGAGGGATCCTCTAGGAAAAGGGTGAAAAATGAAGAAAATGATCCCACAGAAAAGAAGTGTGCTAAGAAGAACTTGGAGGTATGGGGTGAGTGGCATTTGAATCTTGCATCTAAATTAATGCAAAGAGGGAAAAATATATAGTCAATTGGTAAAATAAATTTAGCTTATGTAATAGGGAAGTAGGAAAGGAAGAGAATAAGAGAAAAAGAGAGGTGACAAAAGGGAAGGCAGATCAAAGAAGCTAGTGGTCAGAAGCAAAACAGACTTTAGCAGAAGGATAGGACAAGAAGAGGAAGACAACTAGAAACAGAAGAAAACGGGATGAAGAGAAGTGCACAGTTAGTGATCATAGTTGTGAATGCGAATGGTATGAACTTATCCAGAAAACAGAAGCCCAGAATGGATTAGAAATCAGAATCCAACAATATACTTTTTACAAGAGACATACTTGAAACAGAGAGACATATAAGGGAGCAGAACAGAATTGATTATGATTCAGCTAAATTTAAAAGGGCAGGGGTAACAATAATGACCTCAGGCAAAGCAAAAGCAAAAGTAGACCAAATTCAAAGGAAAAAGGAGAGAAACTACATCTTGCTAAAATGAATTAATGGCAATACTAAGTCTATGTGCTGAATGGCATAGCATCCAAATTTTTAAGGGAAAAGTCAAATTAATTATATGTAGAAATAATAAAATTATACTAGTGAGAGAACTCAACTTTTCCTTCGCAAAGATAGATAAATATCATGAGTAAATTAGGGGGGCATGGGAAAATGTACCTGTCAGATCTGTGGAGAAGGGAAGAGGTGTTTTTGTTTTTTTTTTAACAAAATAAGAGATAGAAAAGATTATGGGAAGTAAAGTAGATAATTTTGATTGCATTAAATTAAAAAGCTTGTGCAAAAACAAAACTAATGCAGCAAAAATTTGAAAGAAAATAGAAAACTAGGAAAAATTTTACATTAAGTTTCTCTGAGAAAGGTCTCATTTCTCAACTATATAGAGAACTGTGTAAAATTTATAAGAATACAGGCTATTCCCCAGTTGATAAATGATCAAAGGATATGAAGAGGAAGTCTTCAGAAGAAATCAAAATCATCAATAGTCGCAGGAAAAAATGTTCCAAATCACTAGTGATTAGAGAAGTACAAATTAAAACAACTTTGAGATATCACTTTATGCCTATCAGATTGACTAGGATGACAGAAATGGAAAGTGACAAATACTGGAGAGTATGTGGAAAAACTAATGAACTGTTGGTGGAGTTGTGAAGTGATCCAACCATTCTGGAGACCAATTTGGAACTACACCCAAAGGACTATAAGACTGTGCATACCCTTTGACCCAGAAATACCACTTCTATGTCTGTATCCCAAAGAAACCACAGAAAAGATCAAGGGACCTATTTGTATAAAAATACTTATAGTGACTCTTTTTGTGGTTGCAAGGAATTAGAAATTGAGGGAATGCTCATCAATTGAGAAATGACTGAACAAGTTGTGGTATATGGTTGTGATAGAATACTATTGTGCTATAAGAAGTGATAAGCAGAGTGTTTACCTGGGAAGACTTATATGAACTGAAGCAAAGTGAAGTTAGTGGAACCAGAAGAACATTGTGCTCGGTAACAGCAATACTGTAAGGATAATCAACTGTGAAAAACTTGGCTGCTCCGATTAAGACAATGATCTAAGACAATTCAAAATGCCCCATGATGAAAGAAGCAATCTACCTCCAGAGAGAAAATTGATGGAGTCTGAATGCAGGTCAAAATATATTTTTTTCACTTTATATTGTTTTATTTTATTTGGTTTGTGTTTTATTTCTCAGTGTGGCTAATATGGAAATGTGCTTTGCATGAATATATATATATATATGTATATATATATATAATTGATATCAAATTATTTGAGGGGTGGGAGGTAGGTAGAGAAAATCTGGAACTAACCATTTAAAAAATGAATGTTATTGATTTTTCTACATCTAATTGGGAAATATTTACCAAAATATATAAAAATTAAAACTATTTTGATAACTCTATTTCAATATAATTGCTTTCTTCTGCAATCCTATTTATTATAATTTATTGCCTTAAAAACATCTGAAGTGTCCATAGGCTGCCTTAGACTGCCAAAGGAGTACATGAAAAAAACACTTGCCTTAGAATAAAATTTTGGAAGAAATTCTGTTTTCAAGCAGAAAACTGGATTTAATGCCCTTTATGGTATTTTCCAACTTGAGCATTCTATTATTCTAATGTCATCAAACATTTAAAAGTTTAATTTGATGAGGAGCTTCTCTTACTGTGATAGAAGAAGAATGACAATGTCCAGATGAAATTTAATGGGAAAAAAATGTCGTCTTACAACTTGAGTTCAAAGAAATCAACCTGATAAGTGCAGAATAGATGAAATGTGACTGGAGTTCTGTTTGAGCAAAATCTTGCTGTTTTAGTGCCCTGCAAGTTCTATTTGAGCAAGCAGCATGGTATGGTAGCCAAGCAAGTGATTTGGGATGGGACTATATTAATAGAGGAAAAGTATCTGGGGCCAAGGAGGTAACAATCCTGCTATAACTCTGCTTTTGCTCAGAGCTTGACTAGAGTATTATGTATAGTTCTGGATGCCGCAGTTTAGGAAGGACATTGGGAGGCTCAGGAGTATTCTTCAGATGATGAACCTCAAGATGATACCATACGAGTCTTAGTTAAAGGATCTGAGGAATGAAGATATATAAGCTGAAGAGAAGTTGTAGAACAAGGAGGAGGGCAAATAGGAGATGACAGCTTTCTTTAAGTCTTTGAAAGGTTGTCTTATGGAAGCATAAAATTGAATTTGATTGGTTTAGCCCCAAGAGACAGAATTAGGAATAAATACTGGAAATTACAGAAAGATAGATTTTGAATGACTATAAATAAGAACTTCCCAAAAGAGCCATCTAAAAATATAATGGGCTTTCCCAAGGAAGTAGTCAGCTCCTCCTCACTGGAAGTCTAGAGGTCTTCAATTAAAGATTGGATGATCATTTGCTTGTGATATTATGGAAAGAATTCTTACTCAAGTATCAATTGACTTAGATAAACTCTAGTTTGCTTCCAGCTCTTACATTCAGGGATGCTGTTGTGTGCATGTGTATTTGGGAGGATTACTGGATAATTTTATCAGTAGAACTTCTAAAATATGATATTAATGAAAGTGGTAGTTCTTTCTTTTCTGAATATTTTAAAGAAAAAGACTAAGCTTTTCACATTGGTTTGAGTGTAGTCTTATTCTGACTCACAAAACCCTCAAATTGACTAAAGATGATCTAAAGTATCATTCATATTTCCCTGATTATAGAATCATACTATAAAGGACCTTAGTGAGCATTTAGTTCATCTCCTTCATTTACACAGGAGGAAACTGAGAACTGAAGAGGTTTAGTGACTTAGCCAAAGTCAAATAGGTAGTAAGTAGAGTCAGAATTTGAACTCAGGTTGTGTGGCTCCAAATCCACGGCTCTTTCCTTTCTTCCATACAGCCTGGACCTGCCACCTGACTCAGATTTCCTTATTCACTGAACTAGTAACATGATTCTAGTGAGAATTTCAGTTATGATCACTGTTCTTCAATGTCCATTCTCTCAAAATAAAAATGGAATTGTCCAACTCATAATACCATAGGTATGGATAAAGTTAAATTACATTGAATCCTTTCTATGGATTCTGACCAAAAGAACTTGGGCAAACTAATTAATCTCTTTGAAACTCAGTTTCCAAACTTGTGTTGTGAAGAGTTTGACATAAATGATCTCAAGAATCCTTAATAGCTCTAACATTCTGCAGTTCTATGAATACCTTCTCACATAATGATAACAATTCTAACTCAATCTCTCATTCATTCTAAGCTGTGAGTTTCAGAGCATGAAAGGAGAAGGAAATCAAAGACCCATGGAACAAGAACTGGAAGGAGACCTAGAGATCATTAAAACTCCCTAATCTTACAGTGAGAAAAACAAAATCCACAGAAATTAAATGACTTAACCAAGGTCATTCTTCTTAATGGGGTGGGGGCAACTCTTAGTATGCAAACTGCCTTCCCCTCACAAATCTGAAACTTGTTCATAATTCATAATCTTAGAAAGTTGCTAAAGAACATGGAAAGGTTAAATGACAGGATCATAGGAGTATAGATTTAGAGAATGAAGCAATCTTAGAGGTCATCTGGTTGATTCCCTCATTTTATTGATGAGGAAGCTGAGGCCCAGAGAAATTAAGTATAGGTTCATCATGTTCACATAGTTTACAAGTGTTACAGGAAGGACTTGAACTGAGGTTTTTCTGACTCCGAGCATTACTAACTATAGTGGGCTCTCATTTCCACCAGGAACAGAGGAAGAGAAAAAGAGAATATGATGAAAGGCAATGAGGTGGTTACTCAAGTGTTTGGAAATAAAACATTAAAAAATTTTAAAAAGGGATAAAAAAGGAAACTACATTATATTGAAAGGAACCACAGACAACAAACCAAAATCAGTAATAAAAATAGTCCAAATACTTTAACATCCAAATTCACAAGGGAAACTTTATCTAAGCTACAGGAAGATACAGACAATAACATTAGTGACAGGAGACTTTAATATCCCTCTCTCAGCTTTGGATAAGTCTAACAGAAAAATATATAAAAAGGAAAATATGGAACTGAATAATTTGCTGGACATACTTAAAAGAGTTTTGGTGTCTTCTAAATAGACTGCAAAAGAATATACATATTCCTCACTAGTTCAGGGAACTTTTGCAAAAATTGACCACATACTATAACACAAAGATATTGCAAACAAATGTAAAAATGAAGAAATAGTGTACCCTTTGCAGACCATAATCCAACAAATATAGTTATTGATTCTGGGATCACAAATAAAAGATACAGATCCAAATGAGACTTAAAAATGAAATCCTAAATAATGAGTAGGTTGAAGAATAAATTGTAGAAATGATTAATAACTATGTAAAAGAAAACAATAATGTTGAAACAAAATTTCTGGGTTACAACTAAAGCAATCTTCAGGACAGAAATCCTATCCCTACAAACCTCTACGGTAAAAAAAAGAAAAAGAGATGATAAATAAACTGAATCTGCATTTTAAAAATTAGGAAGCCAACAAATAAAAAAATTAAGTAAGTATAAAAGAGAGATATTAAAAATTAGAGAGGAAATAGATAAATTGGAATAAAACCCATAGAACTGATAAATACAACTAAAAGCCAGTTCTTTGAAAATGCTATAAAGTTAATAAACCCTTAAAAATCTAATTAAAAATGGAGAGAACATCAAATCAATAAAATAGCAAATGAGCAAGATGAAATCACAGCAAAGTTGGAAGAAAAAAGAAATCAGAACATATTATTCACAATCCAAGGTTAACAAAACTCAGAACACAAAAGAAACAGAGGAATATCATCAAAATATAAAACCTTAGAGTAGCAAAAGACCAGATAGAGATCTTAAATAATTCAGTCTCAGAAAAGGAAAATACTGATGGAAAGAACTCCTGGTTCTCATGGATTCGTAGAATTCTATTAAATTTTTAAGAACAATTAGTACCCATATTTCACAAATTATTCTCCAAAATGGAGAAAGAAAGCACCCTATGTGAATTATTTTATGAGAACTTAGTCCTAAAACTTAAATTTAGTCCTAATACTTAAACCAGAGAAAGATAAAAAGTGGAAGAAAACTGTAAACCAATATCATTAACGAATATTGACTCAAAATTTTTTAACAAAACCTTGTCAAACAAACTACAGTGATTTATCCAAGAAATTAAATGGCCAGGATGATTATGAAATTTATTAAAAGAAGAAGTAATGTTATACCCACCCCCACTTCCCCTTTTCCAATTTCAAACCCTGAGGTTTAAACCAGAAAGGAATGATGAAGCTGCCTTAGTGACTCATGGGAAAGAGACTTTGTAGATGAAAGTCAACAATATTGAAAAGATGCTGAAGGAGAGAAAGAAAAGTGAATCAATGATTCGAGAATCTGATACTTCAGTCCTAGACCCTTCCTCCCTCACTCATCCCTCCCTGTCTCAGCATGAAGCTATGGAAAACATCAGAAACAGCTCTCCTTCCATGGTGGGAAATGGGACACTCAACAACATATTTAATATTTGTCTTGTCTTTTATCAAGCAGCTTGTTTTCTCTCTCTCTCCCTCTCCCTCTCCTTCTCCCTCCCCCCCCTCCCTCTCTCTCTCTCTCTCTCTCTCTCTCTCTCTCTCTCTCTCTCTCTCTCTCTCTCTCTCTCTCTCTCTCTCTCTCCCTCTCCCTCTCCCTCTCCCTCCCTCTCCCTCTCTCTCTCTCTCTCTCTCTCTCTCTCTCTCTCTCTCTCTCTCTCTCTCTCTCTCTCTCTCTCTCATTCACACACACACACACATACATATCAAATCCTGTATATTGAATTACTGGTGAAATGTTTCTAACTCTCAGCACTGAGATCAGATGACAGAATGCATGGGGGGATTGCTTTTTAATCTTGGCTGAGAGAAGGAAATGAAAATGACTTGCAGGATTCTGACACACAGATCAGAGATATTTTTTTTGATCCCCCTCCCCTCAAAAAAATGAGAACTTGTCAGATGCCATTACAAAATCATATAGATCAGAATTAGTTTCAGTTTTTCTGTGGGTCGGGGAGCAATAAAGACTTATAACCACATTCCAAGTTATGTTTTGATTACTGACGACTCTGTACCCTCAAAGAATTTGTTCAGCCTGAAGACTGATAAAGTTTTAGCCAATTTATCATCCTGAAAACGAGATGCTGAGCATTCATTTAGTCATAAAACACCATGGTGATCTTTGACCCCTACCACATTGGGTTCGAATCTTCAGATGGGACAAGCTCAGAGGGTAAATCCTTCAGCTGTGGAGAATCCAGGATCATTTTCCATTCCTGGTTCCTATTTATTTGAGGGGGAAAATACATTTTAATAAAGACCTCTGTCTGTGATGAGCAATATTCAAGAATTCTTTATTGTCATTTCTTGCCCATTAAACAAATGAATTGATGCTCTTCCTGATTTTTCATCAGGAGGCCTTTGACAGATATTGTATTGGGGACTTTAAGTTTAAAGTCTTACTTTGGTCAGAGTAGCTTCAACAACTGGGGATAAGGTGAGAGCTGTTCCTCTCCCTTAGGGGTGGGGGGACCAGAATTCTTCAAACCTTTTTGCTGGTGCCTTTTCTAATGAAGACAGATGCCATACCTTGTCTGGTTTATCCAGGTAGCCTAAGGTGTAACTCAACTTCCCAATTTATTAACAATAGTGATTCATTACTGTGACAATTGGGGAAAAACTGATTACCTAGAATTTCTGATGAGGTAATTCTGCTTCTCTCTAGCACCGTAATGAATCACCATTTTCCCTCCCTCCCCTGACCTAATTTTCCAAATCATGTACTTGCATAAGAAATTGTGCAGAGGAGTACATCTATTTATCTTGTAGGAGTTTTCTCCTTCTAAATTTGAGGGAGAAGACAAGCCTTGAACTGGGAGGGAAGATTCATGAATGTGAAGAGCAGTGGGTTCACCAAAGTCCAAAAATCCCACTAGCTCATTAATTTGAAGCTGCCACAATTCCTGTGGCAGTTACTCCCATCTCACTGGCTGGTTCTCAGGAATTAAACATGTGTACACATAGAGAATCTAGATGAAAAATAAAAATCTGCTTCCGTTCACTGTAACATGATACCCAAATCACAATGTTCAAAGGCTAGGATGTATTTCTCCTAATAACATTTTAAGCTTCATAACTTCCATCTCCATGTGACAATGTACTTACTCATAATTGTTATCTAACATAAATGATAACATTTAGCCCCCCCCCCGATTTGGTCTCAGAATTAATGGTCAGTTACCAGATTTCAACCCAAGCTCTCTATCTCTTTGACATGAGAAATATATCCCAGAATTTGTACCAGTTTGTTCTAATTTGATTAACCATGCTGGGTCACCCTTGGGACCCATGTTGATATTATCTCCCCACACATACAAAGGGCCAACTAATCAGCAGGTGTTTCCTTTCATTCTGTCACCCTTTGCTACTGTCCAGTGAAAGCTCAGGCCATTTGTCTTAGCAATTCAGACACTTTGGCATCATTTCCTGGACATGCCCATCAGGCAGTTCAATTCAATTCAGTTCAATTCAATTCAGTCCAAGTGAAGTCAACACTTATTAATTGTCTACTAACTGAGAAAGACAATGAAAGAGAGAGAAATAAATGCCAGAAAAAAAGATCATGGTGAATTAGTTAGGGAAGCTTTAATGAAGAAGGTTTAGCTGAACTTAGAAGAAAGTATAGACTTTGGATAAATAAATCAGAGAAGAGAGGCTATTTTAGGCAAGTGAGATGATACCAATAATGAGCAAGGCTGTTAAATAGCTGCTGTCACTGGTCATGACCTATTTTTACGATGAAATAATTGAAGAAATAATAGGCCACCGCACTCTGGAAAATCCCTCTCCGTCTGCAACTCCTTCTTCTGATTGGCTAGTTTTTCCCAGACCCTCCATCAAAAAAAGTCCCACTCACTTCTTCATCTCCAATCTCAGTTCCTGACTCTTTGGCCTTATTTCTCCATCAGCATCCCTCTTGGTACCGTTCCTCTTCTTCCCCCACTCCCTACTTTTCAGCTTATTTTTTATGTGTTGTCTTCCTTCGTTCAAATGTAGCTTCCTTGAGCACAGGGGCTGTCTCTCTTTGCTTTTTGTTTGTATTCTGAGGGCTTAGCACATTTCTTAGAACACCACAAGTGTTTAATAAGTGCTTGATGACTTGACAACACTCTGAATAGTTAAAAGGGTTGGCCAAAGATAAAATGTGGTTATTATTTTTAGATATAGTGACCCTCAAATGAGCCCTGTATGTAATCTTTCAGGGCTCTTCCTTCCTAGTTACCTGTTTTGTTTCTTCTACTTTCATTTCCCCAACAGTGCCTACTATTGTGTTGTCTGAAAAGTAGAAGGTGTTTCACAAATCAAGCCTTTTGTTCTTTTTTTAACAGTGATTCAATAGTATATGTGTGGTATCAGCGTATCTATGTGGTCTTCTGTGAAAAGTCAGAGCCATGAACAATAGTGGCTGTCAATCAAACCAACGTTCTGCCCCATAGATACATCACTCCCAAGTCCATTTTATCTAGAAATATGACTCATTCAGTTAACAGCTCATGGTCCCATCCTACTAACCACTCCCTTATATTCCTCTGTGTGCCATGTCAATCAAAACCTCAGAACAATCAGTTTAATTGGATTAGATATAAATGTAATAAAATGAAAGCAACTGACACATGTATCTCAGAAGACACAACCATATGAATTTCCCCACTCCACCTCAGGATGGTCTAATATTCCTTTTACCAGATCCTGCTGCTGGGTGAAAAAAAAACAAACCAAGAAGTACTTGTATTTAATGCAAACCTGCCAATACTGGCTGGGCACAAAGAGGAATCACTCGAAACAGTTAGCACTGGACAGGACCTAGTTTAAGTAGTTGCTGAAATCTTAGTCACCCCATCACCTGATTTTCCATAGTACTTGTTCATCAGCTTGTTGGTATAGGTACAGGGGTGGGAAAGCTGCATCCTTGAGGCCACTTGTGGCCCTCTAGATCCTCAAGTACAGCCCTTTAACTGAATCTTAACTTCACAGAACAAATCGCCTTAAAAGGATTCAGTTCAAAAAGCATACCCAAGCTCCTAAAAGGCCACATGTGACCTCGAGGCTGCAGATTTCCCACTTCTGGATAGGGCCTTTCTTGACCTACTCTCATCACTGTTGATTATGCCAGAGTCTGGATCAAGTCCATTAAATCTTGTGGGTATGAGAGAAACTACTGCTTACCCATCTCTGATTCCAGGGAAAAGGTTGTGCCCAAGGCAGTGAAGTTCTGCTCTGAACTTCACTTTTCAAATCTATATTCCCAGTTACAACTCTGTGTCTCCACCTGAACATCCAGGGAGTAACTTTTAGGACATATGTATGATCTGTCCCAAAATATTCTGAGAAAAGTAGTCCATTGGAAAAAGCAAACAAGTCCCAAAACACTTGGTCTATATCAGGGAGATATTTCATATCATCAAGAAGCTAATCTTTGCAGGGTGGAGTTGGAATAAGACAGAAACATGCATATTTGCGGCACATCATTCATATGAATGGTTGACATGGAGGACAACTGTACAACCTACATTTCCCTTGATGCATCTTTCAGATCCAGAATACTCAGCTGGACTTTGTAGTGGCAAGAGTAATGGGTTTGAATCTCAGCTCTAGCAGTTACTAGCTGTGTAAGTATAAGCAAGTTAACTATCCTCTCTGAATCTCAGTTTCCTCATCTATAAATTGGCAATAATAATTCCTTCTTTGCACTTAAAGAATTGTTGGAGAAAAACCTAAGAGATAAATAAACTGAAGAGAATTCTAAAATATGATTTACAATGGTTCATTCCAATACTTCAATGGATCTATCATTCCAACAATGTTATCTTCCACATTCACTGGAGAACGTCCATCAGCACAGATCATAGTTTGTCCATACTTTCTAATCTTGTGTAATTCTTGTCCAAGGTGCTTAAAATCCATATATGCTCCCATCAAACTATGCAACATGTTGACTATCTTCCAGTTGTTGTTTTAATAATGGTAGGTAAAAAATACAGTATTTGGGCCACCAATACACTTGTGCTTATATCATTGGCATGCTGTTTCTTTATCCTATCATTCATATCTCCAAAGATGTTTCTAATGCTACTTCTAACATTATTGGAAATATGCTTCTGGCTATTTCTATCTACCATGTGTTTCTCTGTTTTTATTTTACTCTACTTTTGTTATATTTAACTTTGATAAATTGATTATTTACAAATAAACATATCCCTCCCCCATTGTATATTCCCACAGAAAGAGTTAAAAAAAATTTATAATATAGCAATTGATAAGGTATGGAACTTTCCATTCTCATAGTTTATTATTTCTTAACAGAAAGCAAGCAAGTGTTTTTTAACCACAACTATCTGGAATGAACATTGAAAAGTTTGTTTAATTTGAAAGTGTTGTCTTATTTAACGTTACTTTAGCTATTGTACAAATTGTTCTTTGGGCTTTGATTTGTTTGCAATGCATTAGTTAATACAAATATTTCCTTCCCCTCCCCGAATTTTCATCATTCATCATTCCTTATAAATAATAAAATTCCATTATTTTCATTCATAGACCACAGTTGTTGTTTTTTAGACTTTCTCCAGTTGTTGAGGACCTAATTTGCTTTTGGTTTTCTCTTATTTCAAATAGTATTGATATAACTATTTTCCCAAGTATGGGGAATTTATTTGTCACCTACTTTTTTGAGTTATAAATATAGGATTTTTGGATTAAAGTGTATGAACAATTTAGAAGCTTTCTTACTTGATTCCAAATTGTTTACTCAAGTGGTTCAAAGATTTTACAGCTTTACCAAGAAGAATCCCTGTCTTCTGTTTTACTAATTTGCTAAAATCTGAAGGGTCTGAGGAGATACCTCAAGATTGTTTAAATTTACTTTTCTTTTATTATTCATAATTTGGATAATATTTTCATATGACTTTGATAGTTTGCCTTTCTTCCTTTGGAATATGCTTTGCTCATATTCTTTCACTGATTTATATTAGAGAATGAGACTTGGACTTAAAAGGTTTGTCAATTACCCAATGACTTTGAATATCAAGTTTATATCAGAGGTGTCTTATGGAAATCAAAGTCCTAAAACAAAATTTCTTCTTACGTTTGCTGCTTTGATTTTGTTTATGCAAAACTTTTTATTTTATGTTGTAAAAGTACTGTATTTTTTCTTTTCATATTTTTTATTCCTTACCTGTTTAGTTAAAAAAATTATTCTCTTCTCCTTTCTGGTTTTTTTATAGTTTAATATTTCATATTTAGATGGTTTATGCTTTGAAATTTACTGTTGCCCATGGTGTAAGTTGCTAGTCTAAACATATTCTTCACTTTCATTTTCCCAGTAATTCTTGTTAGATAAAGAATGATAGTTTGTGCTCTTGGGTTCTGTATATATTTACTTCTAGTTCTTGCTTAGCTAGTCTGTCCCAATAATTTCCTTTTCTATTTTTAACTTGTAATTTTGTTTATTTCTGGGTGGAGCCAAGATGGCGGAGTAGAAGGACGCACGTTTACGAGCTCCGAAACCAAAGCCCATAGAATTAATGTAAAAAGAGACCCCCATAACTTCTGGGTCAATACAAGGTGTTCAGAAACGGAGTGGAAGAGATTTCCATTCCAGGGAGCCCTGGAGACCCGTCCCCAGGGTCTGTCGCACCCTGGAAAGTGGACCCCACCCCCAGCGCTGCCCTGGCCACGGCCCCAGAGAAGCTGATCCAAGCAGGCTTCAGAGATGGAAGCTCCAGCAGCGGGGAAAGTCCCTCCACCCACAGAAGCTACAGGTCAGTGAGAGAGAAGGCCGGGCTACAGGAGGGGAGGGGAGCATCTCCGTGACTCGGGCCCCCTCAGGAGGAAGCGGCGGCGGCAGAGAGGGGGGCAGGAAGTGGCAGAGGCAGAGGTGTGGGTGGCGGCTGAGGCGGCAGCGGACTGGGACTCAGGATTCCCCCAGCAGCAGACAGGATCTTCATTACGGAAAGTTCCTGCATAAAACCTGAGGGAGCTGAGCCTGGGAGACGGCCCTGCCCCCACCCCGCTCTATTACTGAAGGCTTCTGCATAAAGCCCCTGAGGGAACTGAGCCTGGGAGGCGGGCCCCCCACCCTGCCCCCACCCGCTCTATTCCTGAAAGTCTCTACATAAAGCCCCTGAGGGAACTGAGCCTGGGAGGCGGCCCTGCCCCCACCCCAGCACCTGAACTAAAGCTCACTGATTGACAGCCAGCAGGAGGAAAGCCCATTTAAATCTCAGAGGCCAAGCACTAGCTGGGCGGATCCAGGCGGGGGTGGAAAGGAATCTCAGAAGTCAAGTAACTGGCTGGGAAAATGCCTAGAAAAGGGAAGAAAAATAAGACTATAGTTTTTTCCAACAAATGCAAATGATCCCGACCTTCGGATCTGATGACGAGGACGTATCCTTGCCATCAGGGAAAGACATGGAGGGCGGGGCCTCAGTACCCCAGACACCCCAGGGGGGTGGCGGGTGGGCTCAGGCCCTGGAAGAGCTCAAAAAGGATTTTGAAAAGCAAGTTAGACAGGTGGAGGAAAAACTGGGAAGAGAAATGACAGAGATGCAAGAAAAGTATGAAAAATGGGTCAATACCTTGGTAAAGGAGACCCAAAAAAATGCTGAGGAAATTAATACCTTGAAAAATAGGCTCACTCAATTGGCAAAGGAGGTTCAAAAAGCCAATGAGGAGAAGAATGCTTTCAAAAGCAGAATGAGACAAATGGAAAAAGAGGCTCAAAAGCTCACTGAAGAGAATAGTTCTCTCAAAATGAGAATGGAACAGATGGAGTCTAATGACTTTACGAGAAACCAAGAAATCACCAAACAAAACCAAAAGAACGAAAAAATGGAAGAGAATGTGAAATATCTCATGGGAAAAACAACTGACTTGGAAAATAGATGCAGGAGAGACAATTTAAAAATGATGGGACTACCTTAAACTCATGATCAAAAAAAGAGCCTAGACATCATCTTCCATGAAATTATCAAGGAAAACTGCCCTGACATTCTACAACCAGAGGGCAAAATAAGTATTGAAAGAATCTATCAATCACCACCTGAAAGAGATCCAAAAAGAGAAACTCCTAGGAACATTGTGGCCAAATTCCAGAACTCCCAGCTCAAGGAAAAAATCTTGCAAGCAGCTAGAAAGAAACAATTCCAGTACTGTGGAAATACAATCAGGATAACTCAAGATCTAGCAGCTTCTACATTAAGGGATCGAAGGGTGTGGAATAGGATATTCCAGAAGGCAAAGGAACTAGGACTGAAACCAAGAATCACCTACCCAGCTAAACTGAGTATAATACTTCAAGGGAAAATATGGTCTTTCAATGAAATAGAGGACTTTCAAACATTCTTGATGAAAAGACCAGAGCTGAAAAGAAAATTTGACTTTCAAACACAAGAATGAGAAGAAGCATGAAAAAGGAAACAGCGAAGAGAAGTCTTAAGGGACTTACCAGAAGTGAACTGTTTACATTCCTACATGGAAAGACAATATTTGTAACTCTTAAAACTTTTCAGTATCTGGGTAGTTGGTGGGACCACACATACACATGTACACGCATGCACACACATACACACATGTACACACATACAGAGATAGAGAGCACAGATTGAACTGAACAGGATGGGACCATACCTTAAAAGAAATTAAGGTAAATGGTGAGAGAGAAATGTAGTGGGAGGAAAGAAGGGGAAATGGAAGGGGGTAACTGTATGTCATTTAAGAGGCAGGTAGGAATTTTTCTTAGTGGAGGGAAAAAGAGGAGAGCTGAGAAAAAAAAAAAAACAAGTTTACCCTCATCACATTTGACTAAACGAAGGAGTGAAATGCACACTCATTTTGGTATGAAAACCTATCTTACAGTATAAGAAAGTGGGGGAGAAGGAGATATTGCAAGGGGGGGGATGATGGAAGGGAGGGCAAAGGGAGGAGGAAGCAATTTGAAGTCAACACTTGGGGAGGGACAGGATCAAAAGACAGAAGAGAAACAATGAGGGGCAGGTTAGGAGGGATGGTAATCCAGTTAGTCTTACACAACACAACTATCAGGGAGGTCATTTGCAAAACTACACAGATATGGCCTATATTGAATTGCCTGCCGTCCCAAAAGGAATGGGTAGGGAGGGAGGGATGGGGTGAATTTGGAACTCAAAGTTTTAGGAACAACTGTTTTGTATTGTTGTTGCAACTAGGAAAGAAGACATACAGTTAATGAGGAATAGAAAGTCATCTGGCCCTACAGGAGAAAAGAGAAGATGGAGACAAGAGAAGGGAGGGATGACAGAAGAGAGGGCAGATTGGAGATAGGGAAAATTAGATTGCTTGGGGTATTGGGGTGGGGGGAGGGGATAAAAAAATTTTGTTTATTTCTGCATTGCAATAGAATTTTATATCTGATAATCTTTACTTCCCTTTCTCCCTATCTTTCTGTATCATTCTCCTTGAAATTCTTGAACTTTCTTCTCCATCTTCTCCTCTCTCCTCTCATGTGAAGTTTGCTATCATTTCATCTTGTGTTATATAATATTCCTTGGATAATTTTGTTTGTCTGCTGCAAAATCTCTAGATAAATTTAGGTGATTTTATGTGTGTATTTGGTAAGGCCCATTCATAGAAATTAAACTTTTCTCTTATTCTTTTAGGTTTTCCTTTGTTTCTACAAGCATTATTTTATAATTGTGTTGATACAAGATCTGTGAGTGTTTTAATAGGTTAACTCTCAAAATCTTTTATGTATTTCATAGTTATTTTCAACGGACTGTTTCTTTATACATTATACTTCTGGTTTTCACTTTTTTTTTCTCTCTAATTTTATTTATTCCTTGATTACATGTAAAAAAAAGTCAACACTCATTTTTTAAAATTTGGAGTTGCAAATTTTCTGCCTCCCTCTAGCCCCTCCCCCTTAAGAAGGCAAAGAATTTGATATCAATTATACGTGTGAAGTAATGAAAAACATACTAGTCATGTTGCAAACAAGGACAAAAAAATAGAAAATAGGCAAAAAAGGAAAATTTAAAAATAAAGAAAAAAATTGGAAAAAGTTTGCTTCAACTGCTTTCAGGCAGTTCTTTCTCTGAAGGCAGATAGCATTTTTCATCATAAGGTCTACAGTATTGTTTTGAATCATCATATTGCTGAAAATAACTAATGTATTCACAGGTGATCATTATACAATATTGCTATTACTATATACAATATTTTCCTGGTTCTGCTCATGTCACTTTGCATCAGTTCATATAAGTTCAGTACTTCTTCTCACTCAATAATATTCCGTCACGATTAGATACATTTTGTTCGGCCATTGCCCAGTTGGTGGGTATCCTCCAAATTTCCAATTACTTGCTATAAATATTCTCTGTACATATAGGTCCTTTTCTTTTTTCTTTGATCTCTTTGGGATACAGATACAGTAGCAATATTTCTGGGTCAAAGGGTGTGCAGAGTTTTATAGCCATTTTGATGTAGCTCCAAATTGTTTTCTAGTATGGTTGGATCAGTTCACAACTTCACCAACAGTGCATTGATGTCCCAATTTTTCCACATCCCCTTCAGTATTTGTCATGTTCCTTTTTGGTCATTTTAGCCTATCTGATAGGTGTGATGTAGTACCTCAGTAATTTTAAGTAGCATTTCTCTAATCAATCGTGATTTGGTGCATTTTTTATGAGACTATTGAGAACTTTGATTTCTTCTTCTGAAAACTGCCTATTCATGTCCTTTGATCATTTATCAACTGGGAAATGGCTTGTATACTTGTAAATTTGACTTAATTCTTTATCAGAGAAGCTTGCTATAAATCTTCCCCCCAGTTTCTTATTTTCCTTCTAATCTTGGATGCATTGGTTTTGTTTGTGCAAAACCTTTTTAAAATAACACAATGAAATTCAATTATTTTATACTCCATATTGCTCTCTATCTCTTGTGTAATCATAAATTCTTTGCCTATTTATAGATTTAACAGGTAAAATTTTCCTTGTTCTCCTAATTTGCTTATATCACTTTTTATGTCTAAATCATATACTCATTTTGACCTTTTCTTTTTATACAATGTGAGATGTAGTTCTATGCTTAATTTCTGCAAAACTACTTTTCCAGCAATTTTTGTCAAATGATGAGTTCTTGTCCCAACATCTTGTGCCTCTGAGTTTACCAAATGCTAGATTAGTATGGTTATTATTATGGTCACAATACTGCGTTTAGTATACCTAAGCTATCCCATGATCTATCACTCTGTTTCTTAGCCAGTACCAGATTGTTTTTGATGATTGGTCCTATGTAATATGACTTTGAGATCCAGTACTCTTAGGCTACCTTCCTTCACTTTTTCTTTTCATTGATTCCTGTGATTTTTTTTTTCCTTTTGTTCTTTCTGATCAATTTTGTTATTATTTTTTCTAGTTCTATAAAATAATTTTTGTTAGCTTGATTGGTAAGGTATTGAATTCTGGCTTTTGTCAGAAATATATAGCAATGTTAGTTGTTGCACTCATTTTTTATCCAGTTAACTTTGTTATTAATTATCTAGGTTGACTATTTTATTGATTCTCTAAGGTTTTCTAAGTAAATCATATCGCTTTCAAATAAGGAAAATATTGTCTCCTCTTTGCTGATGTTTATTCCTTTAACTTGGTTCTCCTTATATTATTTCTATAATCTCTAGCATTATATTAAAGAACAGGAGACTGGGGTTACCCTCACTCCACTTCTGAAGTAGTTAGTAAAGTTTCCAATGACTACCTATTACATATAAAACTAGTTCTTTTAGAGAAATACTAGTAAGCTCTTTCTTATTACTTCTGGTGATTATTTTTCAAGTAATGCAAATGAGTACTGTATTTTGTCAAAGGCTTTTCTTTACCTATTGATAGTCTCATAGCTTTTGTAATTTATATGTTGAATTATATTGTTTTCTAATGTTGAAGTATCTTTGAATACCTGGTATAAATCCACATAGGTTATAATTAATGATATTTGGATGTATTGCTATAGCCTCTAAGCTAACATTTTATTTCAAATTTTTGCATCAATATTTATTAATAATATATGTCTTTAGATGTTGTCTTTACTTGATTCTTCATTGACTCAGGGAATAGTATGATATTTGTTACGTAAAAGGAGTTTGTGAGTGTATCTTCATTTTTGAGAATATTTTATGTGATATAGTTGGTTAATTTTTAAATTTTCTATTTTTATAAATACTTATCTAATTCCTTTAAATTTTTAGTTTTGCTAATATATTTTGGCATAGTATTTTATGATATTTTTCTTCATTTCTTCTCTATTAATTGACAATTCATTATAATTGTTTTTATTTATTTTATTTTATTTATTTTATTCTCCCTGTCTCTCTCAGTTTCTTTGGTTTATTTCTCTCTTCCTTTCTTCCTCCAACCCCAATTATCTTATGGTTTCTTGCTGTATAAGCCTTTTAAAAAATCACATTTTTTGTTTTGTCTATTATTTCAATACTTTTTATTTTCAATTTTTGTACTTTGATTTCCAAAATGCCTTTTTCTATTCATTTTAATATTTACTATCACTTTTCTAGTTTTTAAATTTCCACATTAATTCATCAGCCCTCTCTTTTGTTTTACTAACATTTATTTTCAGAAATAAATATTTTCCTCCAAGAACATATATTTTCTTGTGCTTCCTCACAATTTCTGCTTTTATTGTTTTTTGACCTACCCATTATTTTCAAATAGCCTCAACTTAGGAATATATTATTTTTTCATATTTGCTTTATGTATCATATTTTAATTGCACAATATTCTTTAAGGATAAATTGGATTGCATTATGTGTCTGGTATCTACATTTTTATGATGTATTTATACTTTGCATGATCAGTTTTAAAAGATGACCTTTGATGCTTAAAGAGAAATAAAATCTTTAATATTCTTTTTGAATAATCATCATAGCTTTATCACATTTAATTTTTCTAGCTTTTAGTCATATCAAAAATATCCTTTTTACCTCAGTGTAAGACATCAAAATCCCATCTACAATTACTGTCATTATCAATGTGATTTTTTTGTTTATATTTTAGTTAGGTTTTTCTTAAAGCACTTATATAATATACTACTTGGTTCATATGTATTTAATTATAATATTGTCAAATTAACTGGTGAGTTTAAGCATAATGTAATTTTCTTGTTTGTCTTCTTGACAGTAATTATTTTTACTGTTATCTTATATGAAATCATAATTAAACCTCCTACTTTTTTTGGAATTTTATAAAACATAGCAAATTGCATTATAGTCCCTCATTTTTAATTCTGTATGTGTTACATTTTAAGTTTGTTTCTTATATGCAACAAATTGTTGGATTCTCTCTTCTCATCTATTTAATTGCTCTCTTCTTTTACAAGTGAGTTTGTTTCCATCACATTCAAGATCAATATAATTAAATATGTATTTGTCTTTTTCAAATTTCATTATGCTATACCCTAGACATAGGTATATATAGGCAGCAGCAAGGAACAACCTAGTCATTACACTTTTCTGGACCTTGGTCTCCTATCTGCAAATTGTGGGGACTGAACAAGAACTCTTCAAGATCTACCTTCTCTAGAACTGTCATAGTCTTCAAATATTACCTCATCCCCTCATTCTCATGCCAAACTTGTGTTTCTCATGTGTTTTCTTGAAAGCAGATTTCACTAGAACAGGAGTAGAAGTTGATTGGGTAGTAAGAAAGTGTCATTCAGGTGCAAAAATGCATAAAACTGGGAAACTGAAGGTCTTGAATCTCAGATGCTCATAGGTTGGAGGGGATGGAAATGGGAGAGAACTTAAGTATAACTTAATAGAGGCAGAAATAGAAGTAATGTGGTCATGGGATCATACTATACACCACATGAAGGAAAGGAGGAAGTAGATAAGGAGCTCAGGAAAGAGATTACATATTTAGCAGTGATGGAGGGCCTCACTAACTAGACAGCTCCTGGGCCAATCCTTCTGTCACAAGCAAAGTAGCTAATTAAGTTCTTGGTTCTCTATAATAAGAATTTCATACTTCAGAGATGATATTTGTGGGGAGGGACATTACATCTTTTATTTTTTGATAGATAATGAAGGTACAACCAGGAATACTCTCACATCCACCCTAGATTTTGGGAGTGTAGACTTTAGACAGTTCAGAGAAAGGATACTTAGTTTCCTGTGACTTAAAATTTTATAGGTAACTCAGCTCAAAAAATCTTAGGAATGAATTTTGAAAATCAAAACAGAAACAAATCTATAATAACAGAAAGAGGAAGCACATGGACATTATCAATCAACTTTTACTTTTAAAAGACAGAAGAGAATCTAAAAAAATAAAATTAAGGTGTGAGAGGAATATATTTTGAGAAGAAAGGGGGAAACAGAATGGGACCAATTATCTCACATAAAAGAGGCAAGAAAAAGCTTTTTCAATGGAGAGGAAGACAGGGGAGGTAAGGGGGAAAGAGTGAACCTTACTTTCATCACATTTGGCTTAAGCAGGGAATAACATGCACACTCAATTTGATATGAAAATCTATCTTATGCTACAGGAAAGTATGGGGTAAGGAAAAAGCAGGGAGGGCAAATGGAAGGATGGGGTAATTAGAAGTAAACACATTTGAGGAGGGATAGGGTCAAAAGAGAGGATAGAATAAATGGGGGGCAGGATAGAATGGAGGGAAATATAGTTAGTCCTTTACAATATGACTGCAATGGAAGTGTTTTGCATAACTACACATGTATAACCTATGTTGAATTGCTTGCCTTCTTAGGGGGAATGGATGGGGAGGGAGGAAGGGAGAGTAGTTGGAACTCAAAGTTTTAAAAATGAATGTTAAAAATTGTTTTTATGTGCATCTGGGAAATAAGATATACAGGCAACGTATATTTTCCTATCTTGCCCTACAAGAAAATAAAAGGGATGGGGATAAGAGAAGGGAGAGGTGTGATAGAAGGGAGACCAGATTGGGGGAAGTGGTAATCAGAATGCATGCTGTCTAGGGTGGGTGGAGAGGAGAGATGGGGAGAAAATTTGGAACTCAAAATCTTGTGTGGAAGTATCTGTTGAAAACTAAAAATAAATAAATTAATTTTAAAAAAAGACAGAAGGGAAAGAATTAATGAGAGGTAACAAAAGAGAATGAATGCAACATCATGCCATGACCCCACAAGAAAAAAGTCAGTTCAAAATTAGCTGATTCTGGTAAAGAAAGTTAAGGGTGATGGCTTTCTAGTGTAGTCTTTGTACTGGGGAGAACAAACATGGCAAAAAGAGAGCTGAAACTTGGAATAGGTGAGGAAATTATAGGCCAAAGTATATCCAGGTTACAGAAAGGACTAGTGGATGTAACTTCTGAGCCACAATCATGATCCCTGAAAGATCACAATGGAAAGAAACATGGTAGGATAGGGGAAGGACAAATGGTCCAATTTTCAAAAAAGTGGAGTGTCAAATTATTCACTAATGTACTTGAAAATTATCCTGTGTCAAAATTCTAGAATGTAAAATGAGCTTACCAAATGTAGAAGAATAGTGAGCAATTTGGACTTCAACTTCAAAGCTATGGGTTTTTCTTCCAACAGATATACATAATAAAATCAGGAATGTGAGATAACTAGATGTACAGCAACTTCCTTGCCTTGTTTAATTGCTATTTGTTCTGGCTCAAATTCATTAGTATGATAATTTAGAAAGGAACTTGAGAATTTCTAACTCTAAGTTAGTTGATTGTCTGAGACAGAGAACCACTACCTTTGTTCTAAACATAGAGTTTACAAATAAAAGATTTAATCTCAGTATGGAGTAATCCTGCCTGGCTTTTTATAGCTTATGTGGCAGTTATTACTAAATAGTTGTTAGCTCATCTTTATAAGGGGAATGTTTTCTAACCCCTCTACCCTCACACATTGGAACTGGGATGGCTAGCAAATGGACTGAAAGAGATGAAACCCAGAACTTCATAGCAGGGAACAGTACTCAACAGAGACTGCATGCTCAGCAAACACTGTGAAACCATGGAAGCAACTTTTAGTAGAGACTATGTACCCCATATTTATCATAAGACCAGTGGAACAATATCTCATTGAGACTATGAACTTTAGAAGTCACCAATAGTCAACATGAGAGCAATATGCCCAGAAGAGCTGCCACATCCATAAGGGAGGAGGCTAAGTAACAACAGTGTGATGATATTACCTGAATATGTTGGTGAGTTTACAGCACCAGAAAGGTGTATTGCCCCTCCTTGCCATCTACCCTGGCTCTATACATCTTCAATATGTTCTCTTCATGTGGAATTCATATGGAAATTTCACTTTTCCCATGGAAGTTGTATATATTTCTGGGAGAGCGTATCCCAGATTTTTAAGGAAAGTGATCCATTGTCACTTTTTTAACTGTGTGGTATCACTATGTGCCATCACTTTGAACTAATTGTGTTCTCTAGATGGCTCAGAAAAAAGCAAATGCATTGGCTTGTGAGTTATGGTAGATTGATTGGATTCAGACACAAAGATATTGAACTTGGAATAGTTGTTTAAGGAGGTCAAACACATAAGAGGGTGGGTACCCTAAGTGAAGCAATTTGGTGGTATAAAGGATAGAGCACTGAACTTGGAGTGAAGAAAATCTGAGTTGAAATCCTACCCCAGATGTTTACTAGCTGTGTGACCCTGAGCAAGTTAAGAGAGTTTGTTAATATCTAATAAAGTAGTGACTATAGAAGATCAGTTACATCAAGAATAAGTCAAGACAGACTTTTTGCTAATTACTGGACTGTTGGATAAAGAGAAAACCAAATTCAATAATTCACTTACAAGTAAAGCATATGACAAAGTTCCTCATTCTATCATTGTGGGAAAAGATGGAATCATATGGATAGGTCAGATGCTTGTACAATCAGGTCCATTTAAAATGGGCAGAACCACTGGAACCAAGGAGGCCTTAATGGGTCAGTGTCAGCTTGGAGAGATGTTCTCTGTCCCATGGGTTTAGCATTTTTACCAATGACCTGGATGAATACCAATGTCATGTTTTTCAGATTTACAGATGGCACTAAGTTAGGAGAAAAGGGCATTGGATGGCAGAGTTAAGATCCAAAGAGGCTTTGGTAGGCTAGAACATTGGATCAAACCTAATTAGTTGAATTTTATGGAAACCTTGAAATCTTGCCTTGAGAGAAGCAAGAGAAGGAAAAGTAGATTTTTGCCTGGACAAGAGAGGACTTTGGAGGGGGTGGGACTAGGATGCAGTGGTCAAGTGTTTTAAGGACTGTTAAGGAGAGGAATTTATTACATTTGTTCTGAATAAGGCTGAACAAAGAAGGAGCCATGGGTATAAAATACAGAGACGAAGATTTAGACTTGATATAAGGAGAAATTTCCAAATAATTATAACTATTCAAAAGGGGGGATGGGCTACCAAGATTGGTGTGTAGTAAGGTCCCTGACATTGGAAGCCTTTAATAAAAGCCTGGATTACCTGCTGGAGATATTGTAGAGGGGATTCTTATTCAGGTATTGGATTAGATGGTCTCTGAGGTTCTTTCTAAGCCCAAGATTCTTTAATTCATGGGGAGTTGAGATAGCTCAGAGAATTTTATTAGTAGGGCCAGAGGAGAGATAGTAGGTAATTTGTATGTTTCAGAGGTAGGAGAGGCTTTATTCCCTATTCTCCTATCAATATCTCATGGCCTAAAGGTCTGAGTTGGCATAGTGTCTCTCCCCAGAGATACCCTGAAAATGAAGGAGGAAGAAAGTCTTTTGAATGCTCACATCAACACATTCATAGACTTTCAATCAGAGCAAAAATAATCTAATGGGGAGGTAGGAGTAGGGGGGTAAGGAAAGCTCCTTGTGATTAAAAGAAAACCCTAGCTTAGAAGAGAAAATTATAATATTTATTCTCTTTATTGATACTTCTAATACAGTGGAAACAGCACTGACTCTCAAATCAGAGTATCTGTGTTGAAATCCCACTTCTGATACCTACTTCCTATGCAACAACGGGCAAATCATTTAACCTCTCTAGGCTTCAGTTTCCTCATCTATAAAATAAGGGTATTGGGCTACATGGCCTCTTAGATCTATAGTTCTCTTATTTATGGTCCTAAGATTGTAATGTTCACATAGACCTCCCTGCAATGAAACTTCCACATCAGTCCTTGGTTTCCCACTCTTGTCTAAGTTGTCTTGGATTTGGTATTCCTGAATAGGTCTAGTTCTTATTCTTTGGTTTACATAGAAATTCTGGACTCTAATTCTCTTTCCCCAGGAAGAATATTCTCCCTTCAGATCTAGTGATTGCCTAATTCACCTGTACCTGTTGGTCACTTTGCCAAGATACAATGACAGAAATCTAAACATTGTCTGATTAGCCTGTAGAGATTGGTGTCTGCCTCCCTCTAGGATAATTCCTTATAAAGATATAACCAACCCTTCTATGAATTGCCAGCCAAGGCAGGAAGATTCCTGCATTATATAAATCCTGGCTTAAGGTCCTGAAGAAGTTGATATGTTCTATACTGTCCTCTGTTTCTATCTGACTTGACAAATATGGTAGCTGACAATACTAGAACCCACTCAAGATGTATATATCAAAGGTCTCCTTGAACTTTTGGATAAACTTTAATGTATTCAATAGTAGGGCCTGTGGCCTGTAAATGCAGCCTAGTGCCATAGAAAGCATGTGGGAATTGGAATGAGAGATGATGAGAGGCGTAATGGCTGGTAGATCCCAATGGATAATATAGACTAAAGGTCACTGTGGCCTAGACCAGGAGTGGAGAACCTTCATCTTCAAGGCCCCATGTGGCCCTCTAGGTCCTTGAGTGTGGCCCTTTGACTAAATCCAAACTTCACAGAACTAATCCCTTTAATAAAAGGATTTGTTTTGTAGAACTTGACTCAGTCAAAATGCCGCACTGGAGGACCTACGAGACCACATGTGGCTACAAGACCACAGGTTCCCCACCCCTGGTCTAGGATATTGATAGTCCCTAGACATGAAGGTCTTTTAACAATTGGGATTGTACCTGAAACTCTGAGAGGTCCTCTGACTGGTCTTTGAACTCATCTAGAAGACTCTATATTGTTGCTAAGTAGGACAGCTGACTCAGTTCAACAATCCTTATTAAACTCCTATCTTGTGCAAGATACTAGGGTATAATAGCTAAAAGGATATCACAGAATTGATATCCAATGGAAGGCATTATAAAAATGATAATACACAGTTCTAGGCTACTCTACTAGACCTCAAAGCCTCTAGCAGGCTAGATTCCAGATCACAGCTACTATATCTACCCTTAGGGTTCTAGGGTTAGCACCGAGATTTTGGGGGTGGTTTTTAATCCACCATTTTCAGGTCCCTCCTTAGTTTTCTAGAAGTAGCCCTAAGTGTTTGGAGGAATACCTTATTAAACACTGTAGTTTATGGGGCCCCACTGGTATGCTTTTCCCCCCATGATTATTGGTTGATGTTAATTAGTCAGGCAGATTTAATTAGATTTATTTTTATTCTAAGGTGGTATAGAAAGAATAGTTGGTTAAAGAAAATTTCCCTCCTCCCATCTCCAAGAAAACCTAGAAAATATTTTCCCTCAAGTATATACAGAGTGCAGGGGAAAATGAGACTAAATCTAAAAAAAATACATGTAACAAGGGATAACATATCTCTTGGAAGTCCTTTCACTAGAGTCCTCAAGCCCTTCTCCTTAGGTATGGGGTAGCTTTTCTTTTAGGCTCCTGGTCTGTCCTTGAGTCTGACTTTCCTCATCCATTCCTGTCTAGCCGGCCTCATGATACAGATACTACTGGCAGCTACTGCTGTCCCAGGACACAGCAAATAACAAAGTCCAAATCCTCTGGTCCTCACAAGTTCACAAGGCCCTCCCCTGACAAAAGGAGGAAGGGGAGAAGATGGAGACTGAGCATGCCAGGGATCCCCTACTCCCCCAGTGATTTCTTCAAAGAGAGTTAGCTACAACTCTCCTCTCCGCTGGAATCCTTCAGTTATAAGATTAGTTAACAATAATAGTGATATTGATATCAGAGCTATATGTCAGGCACTAAGGTATGAAGTTAAGCACTTAACAACATTATCTCATTTGATGCTTATAACAACCCTGGGAGGTTGATGCTATTATTTTACCCAATTTATAGTTGAGAAAACTAAAGCAAACAGAGGTTAAGTGACTTGTCCAGAGTCATACAGCTAGTAAATAGCTAAGACCATATTTGAAATAAGATCTTCCCTGACTCCAAGCCCAACACCATCTTCCAACAATCTAACATACTTTTTGTTCAATGTCACTCCAGTTCATTCAGTGGTTTTCAAAGACATTGTGAAATTGATTAAGGACTCAGTTTGCTCAGCTGGAAAGTGGGAGTAAAAATAGCACTTACCTCCCAAGATGATTATAAGGATAAAATGAGATAATATTTGTAAAGAACTTTGTAAACCTTAAATTTCTGTGTGAATGCTATTATTAATTAATGAATTTATTTACTTATCTTCCATTCAGACTCAAGTGTAGAACCAAAGTCAAGGGCACTTTTTCTATAGTGCTATGTGTCAACTTGGGAATTTTGAGGAGGTTCCACACATGGCTTCAGTATATGCCTCTTGGAGACCGTGAAGTGTGGCTCAGGAATTCCTTAGGTGGAGCTATCTGTAGATCTATGTAGCCCCTTTCCTTTTCACTATTTTGAAAAGTCATTTGGTGGAGCCTGACTTGATTTTTTGTTTTTGAGTTGGAGGGTTTAGGTTAAATTGAGGTAACAGAGACCTCCCCCGTCTCCTTGGCTGCTACCCCCTACTCCAAAGTAAAACCAGATGCCTAACAAGCTCCTGGCACCAAACAATTCATTTTAAACTGGATCAAGAGACAAGGATGGTTTGGGTAAGGGTTGGGTTTTTTAAAGTGTTGGCCACATGAGACGATGTTTAGAAACTTCCTCATCAAACCACTTTGAGCCCCTTCAAAGAAATGTATCCCCTCCATTCCTATCTTTGTTATGACTGCAGAGAAAGAAAAAAAATGAACAGGCTATATTAATAGAAGTATATTGTCCTGATCATAGGAGAAATAGTCTCTCTGTACTGGTCAAACATGACCTAGAGTGTTAGGTTTGGTTCTGGTTCAGCGTCTTGAAATATTGGTCATTGTCCTATGAGGAGTCACTTGAGTAAAAGTGATGTTTAACCTGGATAAGAATAGACACAGAGACAGAGTCACTTAGCTGTTTTCAAATACAGGGCATCTGAAAATCTTAGTGCAGTTTTAAACTTTAGTAGTTTGAAATGGCACTAAGACTTTTAGGACACTCTGTCAGTGAGTTATCATTGGAACAGGGAGTAGATTTGTTGACATTTCAGAGGACAGCACTAGCAGCCACTATTGAAATGTGGGTTCTAAAAATGTATTTATTACCTGTTTCATTTCATTTTCAGCCTATATAAACTCTGGGGATCCTTATCCCAACTTTTATTTGCACTGGCAAGTAAGGTCTCAAGATGGCATTCACACCAATCTTTTTAGTTCTAAGGGAGCAGTGGAGTATCTCTTATAATGCTATTGGCCAAAATTCCCATTATGGTGTGTCCTTCCCAATATAAATTTCCATTTAAAGTTAGTATTTCCCTTATATCATTGATTCACTTGATGATTAGCACCATACTAGCATTTAACTTATTAGCATCAATTTACAAAGGAAAATTTATAGAAAATATATAACAAAAATAGATGCTATAAAACATTCCCCTCTAGAGCCCAGGGTACACTTTCTCCTGTGCACCTTGCTCCATGGGGAAAGTGAACTCAAAGTGTTTCCTTACAAAAGCATCTCTGAATGTGATATAGCATCTGGAGGAGTCATTCCCTTGATGCAGGTCACTGCGTCTCATTAGCCAATCCCCTGTTACACACTGCCATGGATCTCAGTTTCCTTTTCTGTTAAATAATATAATGGGACCAGATGATGTCTAAGTTCACTCATTGCTGTAAAACCATGTAAGTCTATAATGCTGAGCTAAAGTGAAGTAGATACTAAAAAGGGATTCCTAACAACTAGTTCTGTTGAGTGATGGAATGGTTGACTAATAAACAATGAGATCTCTGTCACTTGAGGTATTTAAGTAGAGGGTAAATGATTACTTCTTACAGATAGTATAGAGGGGATTTATATTTCAAGTGTGAGTTGAATTAAATCATCTCTAAGGTTTCTACCAAATATAACTATCACCTGTGAGACATGCCAGCCAGCCTAGCTGGAGTAGCAATCTACAGGGAGAGTCAGGAGATGTGATGTTCTAGGCAAGTTGATCACAGCTAAGATCTTTATTAAAATAGCTTAGGATCCAGAACTGAAGAACCTTCATAATAGCATATTGCCCTTCTTCCCTGAATGACTTACTTTGCTTTCAGATCAGACCTTATAGTTGTCATTGGGGGGAGCAATCATTATGGAGAAGGGACCCACATTCCTGGCCAACACCAATGTGAACTGCTGCTCAACTGTCACTGATGGACAGGTTGTCACATCCCACACTAGTCCTTCTTCCAGCTTGGCTCCCTAGGCCATCACTTCAGAGCAATCACGTGGGCCACATTACTCACTTCCGCAGCACCAACTGCTGAGCAGCTGCCATCAAGGGGCAGGTGAAGCCAAGGACCACAGGAGTGGCAGCCAGCCCCAGCCTACTGGTCTTGCTTTCAGCCCAGCTCTCAGTCTTCATTCTCAGAGGCAAACTTCATGGAAACAGGACAGCTGTTTCTGCAAGTCCTCAACCCAGTTAATGAAGATTCAGAAAAGCAAGGTCTTGATACCAAAACCCTTGCCCCTCTCAACAAGTTCAACGTTTGAAATAGACATGGCTCTATTAGTAGAAATGACATGAGAAAAAGACGCATTGCCATCTGCTTTGTTGCTCTACCTTTAAGACCATGGGATTTCTCCAACCAACTTGGAGCTAAAACTTCCTACATGAGTCTTCTTCCCCTATTACAAAGTGAGCTTCCTGGGAGGAAGAGCTCATCGCTTTTCTGTTTCTATCTCCAGTGCATAGTCAGCACTTAAAAAAGATTTTTTTCATTCTTTCATTCATCTAAGCTTCTGGGGTTCTGGGATTTAGGGGAATGATAAAAGGGCAATGATCCAGAGGAACAAGGAGATATTTCTGCAAAAATATGACAATATCAACATTTTTCTCTAGCCCTAACGTTAATGCTGCTGTGAAGGCTAAATGCAGAGGAAGGGAAGCGGGGAACATGGGGGAGGACTGGGAAGATGGTATAGAGAGGAAAGGAACCTGAGCTAAAATATCATAGCAAATGTGTGGTCACAGTATTCATAATGAGTATGCAAATAAGAGTGTAAGCCACCTAACAGAGAGAGTGACATCGCCTCAAAGTGGACCTTCTAAGGACACTGCTTGAAGGACACAAGCCAGTAAGATAAAGGCAATTTATCTGTCTCAGATTTTACTTGGAGGATTTCAAATTTGTTTGTCTTTCAACAAAGAGTTTTAAGTCAACCTCGAGGTGGCTGTGTGAAAGGAGAAAAGAGGAGGGAAGGAGAAGATAAAAATAGAAATGAGAGTAATGGGTCTATTTATATCCTTCACTCCTTGTCCTTTAAGATTATAAGGTTTGGTGCCTAGAAAGAATGACAGCTGATTTACAATCTGTCATCTCCAGATGGTCATTCTGCAAGTGGCTTCTGTAGTCTCCACTTTGTCTGAGGTTGCCTTGTTATGACCCCTGAACAGTGCCTTTGTTTTCAAGGCATGATTCAGTTCCCTGGAGATTGGCTCTTATCATGAAATAGCATTTAACCTTGGCTGCTCTCCCCATGGAGGGGAGCACCGGGATTCCACAAGATCATGAAATGACATGAGGAAGGAAGATTTTATAGAGGAAGGCATTCCCAGAACATGGAAATGAGCTGATGGAAACACTGGACCTGTTAGGATGTGGGGAAAAGCTGACGCTAGCAATACTGAATGTCAAAATGGGAACATTACTGGACAGTCTCTCTAAGGGGATGAGACTGAACTAGGTTCAGAGAATTCAAAGTTGGAAGGAACTTTAGAGGTCATCTTGTTCAGTTCCTTCATTTTACTGATGAGGAAACACAAGCCCAGAGAAGTTGAATCTTCTGGGTTGACAATCTGTGACACGTGATAAATTGGTGTGGTTTTGAGAGGATAAAGTCAGGTTTAGCAAGGCCTCAGTAAAACTGTAAATTAGTCACAATTTATCTGGTTTTTCTCATCATTCTATCAAGTACCCTCTTTTCTTTCCTGATGACCACTCTCTGTTCTTTTCTCCTTATCATGAGATTTTTCTGCAAACTACTTCTGACTGATGATAAATAAATGCTAGTTAATAGTTAAGATATCTGTAATCAGAAGACCTGGGTTTGAGACCCAACTTTACTACAGCTATTTGACCTAGGGCAAGTCACTTCACTGATAAATAGCCTCATCCGTGAAAAGAAGGGTTTGGTCTAAGTGATCAGTCCCTTTACCTTCTAAATATTATCATCCTAAGACAGTGATGTCAGGATAGTAGAATACAGTTATTTCTTTCATGTAATGATTTTCCCCATCACAATTTTGATATATCGTGGGTCAGCATAAAAAATTAAATGGGAGTTTAGGAGGGAGTTTTGTGGAAGCCACAGACAAGAAACAAAGATCGACAAAGGATACAGAAGAAGTTTAGAAAGTCAGAAATGCATAAAAGATATGTATAGTGTTATTTGATATCAACGTATTTTGTGATTTAATACCATAATTATTCAGACTACTTCTCAAGCACAGAGGGAGGGCTGAAAAATTTTATGCAGATTTTTAGATTACATGGTGCTGCACCCCTAACCTTGTGATATGGAATGGATAACTATACAGGGTTGATGGATACAGAAGAGCATTTGCATTTTTAAACGTTGGTCTTGAAGAAAGAAAAGCCTTCAGTGAAATTACAAGGAGTAGCATTTACTCCAGGTCAAGGGTTGTACCACTTTATACTTTTATGGAAGCTGGGTAGCTCAATGGATAGAGTGCCAGGGCTGGAGTCTGGAAGATTCACCTTTCTGAGTTCAAATCCTGCCTCAGATACTTACTAGCTGTGTGACCCTGGACAAGTCACTTAACCTTGTTTACCTCAGTTTCCTCATCTGTAAAATGAGCTGGAAAAGGAAATGGAAAATCTCTCCGGTATTTCTGCCAAGAAAATCCCAAATGGGGTCACCAAAAGAGTAAGATATGATGGAAAACAACTGAACATACTTTTATGAGGATACCTATGGTTGTAGAGGGAAGTCTATGGAATATGCTTTCTAATGACTAAGACTGTCTAAAATAGAAATAGATTGCCTCATAAAGTAGTGAACTCTCTGCCACTGAAAGTATCCTAGTAGCAGCTAAATGACTACTTATTAGTGATATTGTAGAGGTGATTTGTGCTAAGAGGAGGGTTAGGCTGGATGACCCCTGAGAGAGCCCCTGCCAAATCTAAGATTCTGAGATTTAGAAGATGCTGTGAGTGTAAGGGTTCAGAAGAACAAGAAGATTTTTGGAGGAGCATTACACCACAGATATTTTTTTCCCACCATCTCTTTTTTCCTATCACTTCCCCATCAGGATTCATTCATAGGAACATAGAATATTAATTAGGTCTTCGAAGGCAAAATGCCTTCCACACTCAGAGAAAGAAATATGGAAGTCATTCTCAGAATGTAGCAGATCATGTTTGTGTGTGGGGGGGTTTTAGTGTATTATGTTTTGATTTGTTATATGATTTCTTCCATTTATTTTAGTTCGACTACATAGCATGACTATAGTGAAAATGTGCTCAATAGGAAAGTATATGTAGAACCTATACAGAATTGTATGCTGTCACAGGGAGGGAGGGGGATAGTGGGGGAAGGGTGGGGGGGATAAAATCTTAACTTTAAGGAAATGATTGTAAAACATTAAAAAATAAAATAAAAAAAAATTAAAAAAAGAATATTAATTAGTTGGAAGGGGCCTTAGAGATTAACTAATGTAAATCCATCTATTCCACTATGAGGACTTTGGAGTTTGGGGTGACACCATTAGTAATGAAGGAACAGGATGGTATAACATAAAGGATTTGGCATCAGAGGATATGGATTCAAATTCTGATTCATCCATTTACTAGCTCTGAGATCTTGGAGGAAATCACTTACCTTCTTTATCTAGGTGCTAATTCCTTCATTTGTAAAATCAGAAGATTGACCTAGATAATATTTATGACCCCTTCCAACTCTAAACCTATGATCCTATGATTACCTCAGCCTTTTACATACTTTATATTCCGGCCAAACAAAGTTGTTTCTACACTCCAACATGCCCTGTGCTCTTCTGCCTTGGGGTATTTGCTCAGCTTCCCCCTCCTTCCAGGAACATCATGCCTTCCCCAACCCCCACCTACTTTTTTTAGTTAACATTTTACCCACCTTTTAATGTTCAACTTAAATTTCTCCTCCCCCAGGAAATTTTCCTCAATCCCTCCAATTGACAATGACCTTTACCTCCTTTTTTCCCCCCACGTAACCTGTTTAACAAGTTTGTGATACATTATTTCATATTATAAGAATTTATTATGTGCACGGAGCTGTTAGATTATAAGTTCCATGCTGGAAAGGATCATCTCTCATCCAAGCTTTATATCGGTGCCCTGTCCCTGATCCTCAATCTCCTTAACTTTTTTTTCCCTGGAATTGAAATACAAGCATCCTGCTGCTAACTGGTTTTTTCATGCACATGCTACCCACTTTTCTCTTCTTCCCAAACCAACTGTGAGGGGATGAAACAATAGTTTGACATTGTTACATTGGAGGATTTTTGGAGTTATTATCTTTACAAGGGTGGGGCACCTGTAGCCTCCAGGCCACATGTGGCCCTTTAGGTCCTCAAGTTCAGCCCCTGATCAAGACTCTTAATTTTATGTCATTTAGAAGTATCAATTTCTCTCTTTCTTAGAGAATTCTGATCCATGTCTTTAAAGAACCATAGAATTTCTTAGTTGAAATAGGCAACCTATACAGTCTTTTCTTGTAAATGACTGAGCCCAGCTGAACCCTGGGAAAGGTGTGTGTTTCTAAGGATACCATATCTGAGTATCTAATAACTTATTTGTTCTCTGTTTCTTTAGAGGGCAGAACAAGGGAAAATGTGTATGTTTGGAAGAGAGGCTTCAGTGATGTCCTGATAATGAAAGCTGTCCATAAATAAAACAGATCTCATGAGGTAATGACCTGATTCACCATTCATAGAATACCACAGGCATTCAAGAAGAAGCTGGATATTCACCTATTTGGGGTTCTCTAGAGAGGATTCTTACACAGAGTTGGAGGGTAGACTGACTTTTCATTTCGCTTCTAACTGGCAAGTCATACCATCCTGAATAGGTCTGATCTTAGAGGGTTAGATCCGCCTGGTACAGGAATAAAACTGTAATGCTGTCAGTCATTTTTTTAGTTGCGTCTGACTCTCTGGACGCCATTTAGGGTTCTCTTGGCAAAGATACTATAGTGATTTGCCTTTTCCTTCTCCAGCTCATTTTAAAGGTGAGAAAACTGAAGCAAACAGGGTTAACCGACTTGCCCAAGGTCACACAGCTAGTAAGTGTGAGTCCAGTTTTTAACTCAGGTTTTTCTGACTCCAGGTCCAATGTTCTATCCACTGCACCACCAGGTACTATTGATACCAGAGAGAGCGCTGGATTTTGGATCATATTATGATCGATAGAGAACTGAAAGAGTCTTTAGAGGTCATCGAATCCAACTCCTTTCCTCCTTTGACAGATAAGGTAACAGGCTTTGGGGAAGTCTAATAACTTGCCCAAGGTCTCGTAGGTAGTAATTATTTCCAAGGAGTGCACTCTCCATGGTACTGCACTGTGTTGGTAAATTTTGACTCAGATCCAGGCTCTGCCATTTCACTACTTGTGTGACATTATTCCCATCGCTTCATTGCTCTAAGCTTCTGTTCTTTATCCATAAAACAGTGCATTAAAGGTTTGCAAAATTCTTTGCATACCTTATCTCATTTGATCCTCACAACTTTCTGAGGTAGTTAATATAATTATCCCCATTTTGCAGATAAGGAAATTGAGGATAAGGGAGACTAGATGACTAGACAGCTGATGAGTATATTGAAGAGGTATTTCAAAACTATATCACACTGCTTTGAGCTAGGTGACTCCTGAGATCCCTCCTAGATCTAAAGTTATAATCTTGTTAGATTCTAGGAGTCTGTGATTCTTCTCAGCATTTTAACTGGGTTTTCCTAAAGGTCATGCCTTCCCCAAAATAATGAGGTTAGTGGCTGTGTATCAACTGGTTAGTTAGAGCATGTACATTGGATCTAACTGACCTCTTACTGGTACACTCAATACATAAAGATATTTTTTTATAAGTAGGATGTTGGGGGACAGGGCCACCATAGACCAATGATATAACATCAAGTTAATACAGCATGGAGTTATATATGCTATTTTGAACCAAGATTGGAACCATGAAACATCCAAATCAGAAAAGGACTAAGTGGTATTCTAAGGACTCTGTTAACTAAAAAGACAATGATTTTGTGGCATATTAGAAAAAATGCTGGATCAGAATGGAGTCCTATATCTTGGTCTTGCCTCCATCATTGACCTTGCACAAGACCCCCACATGCACACTTCTCCAGGTGTCCAGCTCCTCATCTGTAAAATTGAGTTATTGTGCTAAATACTCTCTAAGATCTCTCTATCTCTAAATTCTGTGATTGAATGGGAATGGAAGGGGAAAAAAACCAACTCAAAAATACAATAGGAATCAGGAAACCTGGGTTTTGGCAGTTGTTGACTGTGTGATCCCAGGCAAGTCATTTTAATCTTTATATGTAGTCTATTCTTTATTGATCAAATGGGAATAATACCCACCCTTCTTGCTTTAGAGAGGTATTTTGAGAATCTCCCCAGACCTCTGGGCCTTGCTATTCACCTGTCATTCGACCCTTTGGACCTTGAAGCTTTGCCATCTGTCCAGCAGCTGATGAATCCTACATCTACTTAGGCAGATCTTAACCTCTCTTCTGACCTCTAGTCTTGCATTTCCAACTCCTTTTTTTGAATATTTTAAATTAGATCCTATAAACATCTTAAACTTATCATGTTCAAACTAGAATTCTTTATCTTTCACACCAAGTCCTTCCTTCTTTCTAATTTATCTATTCCTGCTGAGGGTACCACCATCCTCCTAGGCCCACAATTTTAATCCTTCAATTTCTTTCACCTCCCACCCCCATAACTAATCTGGAGTCAAGTCCTGTAATTCCACCTTTGTAGCATGATTGTATTATCCCTTTCTCTCCTCTGACATTGCCACCACTATGGTACAAGTCCCATCATTTCATGCCTGGTTTATCTCCCTGCCAAGTGTCACCCCACTTCAATCTATCCTGCACTCATCTGTCAAACTGATCTTAAAATGTAGATCTGATTATGTTATCCACTCACCCAACCCAATTTCCCTACATCCATGCATTAAACTCTAATGACTCTCTATCACCTCCAGGATCACATGTAAAATCCTCTGTGATGTGTTCAAAGTCCTACATTAATTGGCCTTCTCCTACCTTTCCAATATTCTTCCACCCTACTCTCCTTTGAACATTTTGTTCCAATAGCCTTCTTGCTGTCCTTTGTACAATATGCTCATCTTCCTATTTCAGGCATTTTCATTGCCTGTCCATGACTGGAATTCTCTTCCTCCTCCTTTTTCTTTTTTCTTTTTCTTCTTCTCCTCATTCTTCTTCTTCCTTTTCTTCTTCTTCTCCTCCTCCTCCTTTTCCTCCTTCTTCTTCTCATCCCCCTTCTTCTCTTTCTCCCTGGTATCCTTCAAGTTCCAGCTAAAATTCCACTTTCTGTAAGAAATTTTTCCCAATCCCTCTTAATGCTTTACACACACATATACACACACACATACACACTTATACTCACACTCACTCACACATGTGTATATACACATCTATATATTTATATGCTATATGTTATATTCACATGTTATATCCATATGTTTATACTTATATATAATTTGTAAATGTATATACATATATATATATATGAAATAATTGTATTTTTTTTCTCTTTCATCAATTGAACTATGGTCTTTTTGAGGGCAGGGACTGCTTTTTGTATTTTTTTAATAGCCCCAATGTTTAATTCAATGCCCAGCACAGAGCAAGTGTTTCATAAATGCTTGTTGACTGACTGAAACTTAACTTTCCAGCGTTCATTGTCTTCTTCTCTAGAAAGTATTCTCCTTCAGAGCAGAGACTGCTTCATTTATGTATTTGTTGGTCAACAGTACTTAATAACCCCAGAGTTTGGCACAATGTTTGACATAAGTGTTTAAAAGTTATTTTTCCTCCTTCCTTCCTTCCTTCCTTCCTTCCTTCCTTCCTTCCTTCCTTCCTTCCTTCCTTCCTTCCTTCCTTCCTTCCTTCCTTATTTATTGAGCAAATAAATTTGAACATTTGTTGAACAACAATGTTAATTGAATGAACAATGTTAACAATGAAAATTGAACTGAATCTGAGTTCTGATGACCTGAGTTCATTTTTGGCTCCACTAATTTACACCTTGTGTACCCATGGACAAGTCCCTGGGTCTCAGACCCCTCATCTATAAAATATTGGGGCTGGGCGAAATGATTACTGAGATCCCTTTCCAGTTCTAAATCTATTAATAATGTGTGTGGGGGGGCGGCGTGGAATACATTGAAAAACAAAGAAGATCATACAAATGTCAGATATTGCTAATCAATGAATACTACCTTAAGAGCATGCTAACATTAGAATCTTATCACACAGATCTCCCTCCCCCTTCATCCTTCTTCACTCTTCTCTCTTCCTCCGCCCCACCCCCATCCAACAAGAGCTTAAGGACCATAAAACCTGAATAAGATTTTTTTTTCTTCGCTATCCCTGAGCCTTGGCCATGAGATCCCCTCTGCACTGATGGTGCTAAGGATGCCCCCTCTGCTGTCATTGATAGCAGCCTGATATTAAACTGCCTCTTTGTCCACAGCCCCTGATTTAATATACTCTCTATTATTGGCAGTCTGTACGCCAGGAATCCCCCACTGCCTCCCTCTATCAGAAGGAGCCACATTATTCTCCACTCTTTGTTGCTCGGATTCCTTCTCAAAAGCTCACATTTATCCCTCTCAAGCACATGTGCCACTTCAAATCTCTTTCCCCACTGGCACCTTTTGCGTTATCGGGAGAAACCTGTTGGCTTTCGTAGACGACAGCACATTGTCCCCACTGCTCTGTGGCCGTCACTTGCCACTGCTTTCTCCCCCTCCCCCTTCAGATTCCCTTTCCTTTTTCAGTCTGGTGCTTTTGCAAGAATTCCCCAGGAGGAATTCTCATTTCTGAGTGCCGTGGCCTGGCTCTGTCTGCCATGTGCCTGACAAATGCAGGGCTCTCTACCTCTCTTCCTTCTTCCTGGTAGTGCCTTTGTTGTAGAGTTCACCCTTTATGTCCCTCCCTCCTGACAAATCAAAGATTATATAGGCCTGTGCTCCCTTCAAATCCCGTCACTCAGAGTCCCCCACGCCTTGGGTAGGTTCTCTGTGATCTTGTTTGCTATGTGTGTGTGTGTGTGTGTGTGTGTGTGTGTGTGTGTGTGTGTGTGTGTGTGTGTTTGTGGCAATTTAAGAGGAGCTGTGAGGAAGGAAAGATGCAAGAGGACACACAGAAATGTCTTCACAACAATTTAGCTTGGGAAATCTCAGGCTAGGAACGCATCCTAGCTCTTTTCCTTATCCTCTCTGAACACGACCACTAATAACCAGTGTGGCTTTGCAGGAATTGATTGGAAGAGATGAGCCTCGATGAATAGATTTTTCAGAGCAACATGGAATCATAGGATTCTGAACTGGAAAGGAATCTTAGAAATCATCGTGTCCAAACCTCTCCTTTCATGAGGAAGAAAACTGAGGTTGAACGACTTGCCCAAGGTCATCCAGCTACTAAGTAGAAGGCCTGGGATTTGAATCCCTAACTCCAAATCCAGCACTTTTCCAGCTACATCATGCTACCTCTTGGGCACTTAATAGGCACTTAGATTTCAGGTGATGATAAAATTGCTACTTTCATATGGTTTGTGATATCTTCTTTTCTTAGAAGACACTTAGGAGATGTTGGAGAAGGTTATTTAGAGTGTGTTTGCTTTCCTTTATGGGAATCATAGATAAACTGATCTTGAACCCCTTGTCTTTTCTCTGTATTCCCCCATCTTCTCCCACCATGCTTACCACCACCCCACTCCCCCATTCTAGGATGTCCTCACTTTTAATTCTTGGAGTCACTTGTTTTTTTCAAGGCTCAACTCAAAGACTACCTTCTACATGAAGATTTTCCTAATTACCCCAAACTACAAGTATCTCCTATGTACAAATTGTCTTGTAAACTATATTTATATCATCCATGTTGTTTGTATGGAATTTGAGGGCAGGAACCCTGAGGCCCCTTCCAGTTCTTAATGTATCATCTTATGACTTTTGTTCTGCCTATCTCTTGTTGATTCACTATTTGGTTAAGCAGCAATTTAGAATTGGAAAGGATCTTAGACACCCTCTAATCCAGGGGTTCTTAACCTTTTTAGTGTCATGGATCCTTTGGGAGACTAGTGAGGCTTATGGGCTCCTTCTTAGAATAATGGTTTTAAATTCACAAAATAAAATAAAATACATAAAGCTAAAAAGAAATCAAATGTTATTAAAATAAGTATGTAATTTGTTTTTCTCATTCTAATCCATAGATTCCTAAAATCTATTTACAGACCCAAAGACCCTTAATTGAATCCAATATTCCCTCCTTTACCATTTTACAGAAGAAGAAACTGAGGAGAAAAAGCTTGCCCAGAGTCACACAATTGCTAGTGGCAAAGTGAGTACTATGAGCTCTCCTGTTTGCCAGGCCAGTGCAATTTCCACTGAGAAAATAATCAGACAGATATAATTTCCCCATTAAATATTTTTATTGCTATTCTGCCCTCTTACTTAGTGACATAACTTCACAAGAATAAATCCCCTGCAGCCAAGATGGGGTTCAGATACAGAAAGCAGTCCAGGAACATTTTAATAATGCACATCTACTTGGTAGATCTTCCAGTGGTTGTTACCATCTCCCCTTCTAGCACTCATTCTTCCAGAACCCACATGAATCCCTCCATGTCTGGATTTTCCAAGGTCATGTAACCCTACTCCGGTTTTAGTCAAACCTTACCTGACTTCCTCTATCTTGCCAAGGCACCCTGTGGTAGTCCAATTTGCTTTCTAATTCCCAGGTATCAGGGACTCAGAAACCCCTCTGGAAATATAGCAGACCAGTCCTGTGCTTCCTTTACTCTGGTTCCCCTACATCCCCAACATGGGCCAGCTGTGAGCTGACTTGTTAAATCAGCTCTTCCTAAGGCACAAAAACATCTGCTGGCAAATCAATGTCACCAAAAATTCACATGGTTCCTAGCATGGCTGCTGACACCTGCAGCCTGCCTGGGAGCCTTTGTGATCCGAGGGAGCGGACCAGGAAAATGCCAGTGCAGGTGCGAGGTGTGTGGTTGTCGGAGCAGTCAGCCTCGGTGGGCAGATGATATTTCCCTTGCCCTGTCCTCCACAATGCTTCATCCTGGTGGCTGAATCCAACTGCGACAGGAGTCTGCTGGGATCCCTACTTCCCAAACTTTGAGAGCTGCACAGAATCAACTCCTGTCACCTTGCATCCTTGCTGACAGACTCTGCTGGAACGTGCTGGGTGTATGGTATAGCAACGTTATAAAGACATTGATGGGGAAAACGGAACCCCTCGCAGAAAGTACAGCTGTGCCTGATCTCTGTGCAACTGGGGAGAAGTGCTGGGAGGTAAGAAGTAATAGATTGTGTGAATTAATTTATCCTAGCAATCATTTAACCCCACTCTCCCCACTTCCCCCCAACCCCCCCACTCCAAAGTCATGAAGGTAGCAAATGGCTGAAATTTGGCCGGGGTGGGGGGGTGTATTTAATGAGGCCTTGGACAAACCACTTAACCTCAGCTTCTTCATTTGTCAAAAAGGAAGGTTGGGCTAAATGACCTTGAATATCCCTTCATCCTTATATCTTCACTTCTATGTTCCCAGGATTTCCTTGACTAAGCCATCCTGAAGTGATATGACCTCCCTTTGAACTCCGGGAATCCTTTTTGTCCATACCCTTCACTATGTCCTGAACTCCCTGTTAGTATTGAAATAAGTTGTCATTTAAATCTTCTGTTTTAGTTATTTAATTTCTTATTTAGAATCACAGAATGTTCAAGCTGGAAGGAACCTTGTAGGTCACCTAATTCAAACCCTTTCTTTTATAGCTGAGTTGGGAAATACCTTACTCACCATCTCACAATAAGTGATCAAGCTAAGGGCTGGGGCAAACTTGGACCCCATATCTTGTGACTCAAATTCTACTGGTCTTTCCATTTCCCCAGACTGCCTCTATCAATTTTCTCTTCCCAGCTAGACTCAAGAAAAGAGTAGAATCTCCCAGAGGGACTTAGCTCAGGCTTAATCAATACTTACTGACTAATCATGCTCACCTCAACTCTGCCTCTCAAAGTTCCAAAGGATAGTAAAGGACAGTTTAGAACCATAGCCAGATCAGGGGTGGAGAAAGCTTAACCCACTGGAAGGGGAAGGATTTTTTCTAAGGTACATTATGATGTAAATCAAAGATATACCTGAGGAACATTGGGTGTCTTGCTGCCAGTGCTGCAAGGACAGCTATGGGACTTCAGATCACTCTTTCAGTGGTGGTAGGGGAATTATTTAACTTAGCAGTGGCCCTTCTTATGTAGCATGTATCTCTATATATACATATATGTGTGTGTACACATGTGCACACACATATAGTTCTATTTTGTAGTAAAAGTCAGATTTCCACAAACTCATTAAGTTTCCATTTCAGACAAAGCGCCATGCTCATCAAGGTATAGTACAGATCAGGGTGTGCTGGTAAATGTTTAACAACCAGCTTTGCAGTGGGGGGAGGAGTATGGAATTCATGCTTAATTTTCATTATTAACATTTTCTCATCACTTTCACAAGACTCAGCACTCACTAAAACAATAACTCAAGCCCTGATTTGTAATGTTTGCTGCTTTCTGAGGCAGAAATGCTCACACTGAAAATCAAACAATTGGGAGCTGCTTCCCATTGACTCCAGGACACCCTTGCTACTAACTTACTTTGTGGTCTTGAAAAAGTCACTTAGAGGAGCATGAGCTTTCTAGATGGAAGAGAACTTAGTGAATGATCTGACCTAAACCATTCATTTTATAGATGAGCTTACAAAGGCCCAGAGAGGGCAATAGTACATAGGAGAGTAAGAAAGGCAGAATTTGATTTGTGTGCCCTGACTTCAAGTTCAGTGATTTCTCTGGGCCATCATTTCCTCAGGTATAAAGTGAGATGACTGAAATAGGTGAAAGATCATTTTTAAAGTTTCTAACTCTGTAACCATCACTTCCCTCCTTAAAGATCTGCACTGATTCCCTATTTAATCTGATATTCAAGGTTATTCAAAACTTAACCCCAAAAGTATTTTGTGGGATTCTTTGATGGTTTTTGTTGTTGCTTGGCATTGCTAGGTAATCAAACTTGACTAAAGGAGAATAAAATTACTTTAGGAGTCAGGAAGGTACAGTAGAAAGATCCACTGAATTTGAACCCAGGTTCAAATCTCACCTCTGCCACTGACTGCCAGTGACAAACTCTCAGCCCTCATTTGCTCCTTTGTAAAATGAGGGAGTTGGCCTGATGATCTCTTAAGTCTGTTCTAGCTCTAAATCTATGGTCTTCAGAATACATCTATTAAGCACTTACTGTCGGCAAGGCCCTGTGAAATAGAAGATGAGAGGGAGAGAGCAATCCATGCAACCTGAAGGTCCTATACTTGGGGGCCCCTCCAGACAAAGAACAAAGAAACGAACCATATTAATTTCTCTTCAAAACCACAACTGCAAGTCTGTCCCCATTCTATCCCGTACATTTTGATGAAGGTAGTGGAAAGCCAAACACAGGCACTGATCAATGTATTCATTTTCAAATTAGAATAAGAATGTGCCCTTGTTATTTAAAAAAATCCATTCTTTTCCCCTTCCCCTATTAGGACTGAGAACTATTAGCCATATATTGGAAGTTCAATCTCCTGCCGAAGATGTGAGAGTAAGTAATTTACTTTCAGTCAATCAAATGAACCAAGGAAGAAATCTCCAGGTAGTGGATGTGGGGGGAGGGACTGTTTTGTTTTTCTAATGTTATTGAAGGCTCCACAGAGCAACTGGCAGGCTTTCCCCAGCTGGGTGAGGCCTCCCAGCAGGTAGCTGTGGACGGCTGGAACCCTCCAGCAAATCATCCTCAGCAGCTGGAACCATGAAATCCAGCCAGATCCCAGAAAAGGTGACCTCTGCAAACCCCAGTGCCCTCTGGGGCCCCATGGGCAACCCTTTCCATTTCTGTACTGGCGTGGCCAGTGAGGAATGTAAAAAATCTACTTGCCAGGCGGACACAAGGTCTTCAGGTGTTCCCAGGTCAGAAGGGGAATCTTGTGTGGTGAAGACATTTTTCACTGCAGACTTCCATATCTCCTGCTCTCTCGTGACCTTCCACCCCCATCTCCCTAGTCCCTAAACTCATTTCTAGCACAACAAGGCCTTAATATTTTGTCCACTGGCCTGGATGAAGAGGATAAAGTTGGTCGACCTGGGCTGATTTAGGGAAAAGTGACAGTGGGCCCATCTCTTCAGGGGTATTATTTCTGAGGGAAACAGTTGGGCTAATTGAAAGCAGGTGTCTTCAGGTGCTAACATGGAGACTCCCACTGGAAAAGTGGGTGCAAAGTGAAACCACATGGGCTACTTAAAAATAAGTGAGGTGTGAGATGGCTAGCTCTTCTGCCTTCATTCCCCTTCTCTTAACCCCTTTCCTCCTTCCCCCACCCTCATACTCAAAATCCGAAGGGGAAAAGCACTGGACGCTCACATATTAGGTTGTATGGTTCAGGTTTATGTGAAACCCTCTACCAGGTGGAGAAAAGTGTGGGTCAAAAAATGACCCTGAGTACTTTACTGGCCTGGGTTTTTTTAATCCAGTTATTGATATGAATATCCCCAAAAAGGGAGTGATTCTTTTTATAAGGATCAGGTCAAAGGAAGTGGAAAAACAGGGATGGGTCTTGCATGGGTCATAACCCTTTTACTAGAATATGAAGCAGATACAGAGCATCCAGAGAAGAGAGAGGAAGAGTGATGAACAGAAAATGGATGGAATGAAGAAAAGGGATGGAAAAACAACCATGGCTGTTTGGCTTTTGGGAAGGGACACCCCAAGAGTTACTTACCACAAACACTTTCAGAATCTACTGGAGCAGAGAGAATGCTAGAGTTGGAAGGAGTTAGAGAGATATATCTAAGTTAAAAGGCATAGTGAGTTAATGGAGCCCTGGAGTCGGAATCAACAGCAAAGTTTGTATCCTGCTTCCAACATTTAGAAAATGCATCATCCGTATGCTCCTCTCTCTCAACTCCTGAACAACTCCCCACACTCCAGTCCTAAACCCATCCTTAGCATAGCAGGGTCTTTCATTCAAGTACAAGCATTTATTCTCAGGGAGTCTATTTCTTCATCTGCTTTGCTGTTGTGGATAGGAAAGTACTTTGTGAACTGCAAGTACTATGTAAAACTGTGAATCTTTAACATTTCCATTTCCATTTTGACTAACTCCCTCAATGTGTAGCTGAATAAGGTAATATAGATAAGATTATATAGAATTTATAAACACATTTATATATATATGTAATATATAATTATATATGTATGTATATATATATGTATGTATGTGTGTATATATATATATATATAGTCCAAGGTTGCATAGATAAGGAGCATGGCCAGGACTAGATCCCACACCTCTTGACTCCTGGTCCTGTGTTAAAGTGATGGCCATAAATCCAAACTCTTTCAGTAGGTTTTGTGGCATCATAGGAAAAGTTAATTATCCAATCAAGTCGTCAGATCAAGTGAACAAGCATTTATTAAGTATGTACTTTGTACCTTACATCCCCACACATACTCTTTTCTCTTCAGCAAAACTGACCTCCTGGCTGTTCCATGACCAAGACACTTCACTTCTCCACTCCAGGAATTTTCTGTGGTTGTTCCTGTGCCTGGAACACTCTCTCTCTTCTGCTTTGACTACTTATCTCTCTGATTTCCTTTAAATCCCAATGAAAATTCCACCTTCTATAGGAAGCCTAACCCCTGTTTTGTTTGATCCCACAAGGCAGAACCAGAAGCAGTTATCAGAAGTTTCAAGGAGGAGAATTTAGGGAGGGGAGGAAATCCTAACAGAGATATCCAAAAGTGGGAAAAGCTTCCTCAGGAGGTATTTAGGGTTCTTAGACAGTCAGCTCTCATTTCCCATTGAAACCACGCCATGAGAATAACTCATGGTAATGGCAGAGGACAAGATCAACATTTCTTGCTCTTCTATGGTGTAGCTTTAGTCACTTATAACTGTTCTTACTAACCTGGGAAACACATACAAAATTCTCTTATATTTCTGAGAGGCACGCTGCCCACAAAATTCCCCTTCTCTGGAGAGAAAGTTGGTTCCCTAAATTCCCAAGGTTGGTGCTTTCTGGGAAATTCACCTTTCTCTAGTTAGAATGCTAGATGCTGAAATAAAGTTGACTTGGAAATTCCCCTTCTCTGGCTAGAAAAGCATATTCTAAAACTTGAACTTGGGACTCCTAGAGAAGCAAACCTCAAAAATAGTTGGGATGTATATTTGGGATGTATGTATTTTTCTGTCCATGTTTGTCTGAGGTTGAGAGTTTATATGACTCTCCAAAGCTTAGGTCAAGGCTTTAATATTATTGAGGAATTCTCCTCACAGGCCATGTGGACTCAAACACATATTATTCTTCTCTAAGACATTCATTAATGGCCCTTGGCCACTTCTCCATTCCCCCAGCATTTGCTATGTCCTCAGAAGCTATCTGAAAGAAAGGTAGAAAGGACTAAGAAACTCTGGTATATCTCTTTTTGAGGCTTAAACCTAGGGAGAGAGCTTCCTCCATGAAATGGTTCTACCAAGAGTCTGATCTACATAATTCACCTTGAAGACAGCCCCCATCCTATTGAAACACATCCTTCAGGAGATGTCAAGAAGTATTTCTCTGCCATTTCTAGTGAGGGACAATCAAGAGTTTTGTACCACCTCCATGTTCATGGAATTACAAAATTTCCTAATCTGATCACAATCTACTGGCCTTCCACTTTTCCTTCTGATTTCCATACCCTTCTTTTTTTCCATACCATGATATCCAATTGCTCAGTTCCTCTATTCTCTCCCTGGCTATTACCTTGCACTAGCTGCACTTCCCTCCTTTCCCCATCTTGGTCCTTTGGTGAGCCAATTCAACTCTACAATGTCCCTTGCCCTCTTATTATATCACTTGTGCTCTGCCAACCCTCAGCCATGGATCACTCCTACCACCTGCTGCTTTCATTCCTACACAAGTGCTGCTGAACAAAGGTGGAGAAAAATCACTTAACTGTCCTGTGTGTAACAAAATACATTACATAAATTCAACTGTCCCTTCGCTACACATAGACAATCCTTTTACACTTCTAATTAACTCACTATGCCAATCTCTCTTGTGTCTCTTCTAAACCTTTTCAAGCCCTCCTCAAAACTCCCATGCTTCTCCTCCACCTGCCTTCGTGGCTGAGAGTCTTGTCTCCTATGGGACATTAAAAATTGAGGGCATTCACCCAGAGCTCCTTATTCTCCCCTCCTCCTTATCTCACATCGACCCGATGTAATCTATCATTATGCCCTCTTTCACCTCTGTCTCACATGATGAGGTGGTCCTTCTTGTTTCCAAAGCCAACCCCAATACATACACAAGTGATTCCATTTCAGCTTGTTTCCTCCAGCAGATTGACCCTTCACATAACTCTGCCAGGCTCAAAAGTCACTGGTTCTAGGAACTAATAGCCCTTTTATAGCAAGAAGAATTTAACAAAGCATTGGCAGCAGAAGCACTAACAGAGAGACAATCTACTTTATTGATTATTGACAGATATTATCCAGTATAATTCTGATATCTTATTCATTTAAGATATATTGATTAAGTATCTACTATGCACCTGGCAGCTGGATGCTGAGTATACAAATACAAAAGTGAAATTGTGATAGCAATAGCAAATACATTCATTGTTTATATACATTTGGGAAATTTTAATTTTAGTGGTTTAAAACTAGTTTTACCAACACCCCCCCCCATTAGCTGCTCATTTTGGTAATACAAAGATTGGGTAACTGATTTTAGACTCATATTTTAAATGAATAGTCATAATACCCTGAAGGAAGAAAAGATAGCCAAGAATAAATATAAAAGAATAAGTAAAAATCTGTTGGAATAGCTCCATGAAGACAAAACTGCACGAATAAGCTGAAACTTTTGAAAATGGTAAGGATAGTAAAAGAGTATTTTTTTTCTTTAAAAAAGCAATGTTTGGGGCAGGAAAAAAAATGCTGCTGAAAACACCAAGAAGAAATGACATTTTAAGGTAGAACTTTAGCTATTGCATTTCAATAGGGGGAAGTTTCCTAGTGCCATTTATATACACCTTGTAGGAAACCACCTACTTTGCTTATACATAAAGTCTGTCCTGTCTGGGAGAAGCACTAAGTTGGGAAAAATAAGCCACAAGATGGAATGAAAGGAAGAGAAGGCAATGGGAAAAAGAGAGTAGGGAAGAGGCAAAAGAAAAGAGAAAGGAGGAAGGTAAAACATGAGGGAAGAACGAGGAGAGGTGAGGTGAGTACAGGAAGGATGGTGGTAAGGAGAGGAATGTAGGGAAAGAGAAAGGAGTAAGGGGGTAGGAGTGGAAGGAGGAGGGAAGTGTGGAAAGGGAAAAAGAGAATAGGAAAAGGAGGGAGAAGAGAAGTCCAGGGTGATCTCTACCTGCTCAGAAATGTCACCTTCTATTTAACTTCTGTTTAAGTACTGGTTAGATAATGAGAGTCTCATAAGAAAGAGAAAGCCTCTCTCTCATCTGAGCAAACATTTGTTGCATCTTCCCTTGATCTTGGGAATTACCTGAGCATAGTTAAGTTCGCTGACCACCTCTCTCTGCTACATTTGGTATCTGTCCTCCCCCCACTCCGTGTTAATGGGATAGCTGAACATAGCTCTGAATGGGCTGGAGCAGCAGGAGGGCAGAGTCTGTAAGTGCTTGTTAGCAAAGAGCTGGCAGGCCTTGGGAGGGGGCCTCTTGAAGAGGAAAGTGGGCTGTAGGGGGTTGTCATCGTGCCTTTGAGGACCTGGCCCTGTGGGTTGAGCCTGGTGTTCCCTTTGAGCATGCTCATCTGGGGCCCTGATAACATCTTCACTTTGTCAGCAGGACCGCTATGGAGAATGACAGCTTTGGCCACAGAAATTCAGATTTTTCTATCTTATTCTTGGTGAATAAAGACCTCATTCTGCTAGCCCCATGAACCCAATTAATTGCAAAAAAAACTTGTGCATCCACTCTTGCAACTCATGGATGCTTCCTCTGAGAATCTCTGGCAGGGCAGGCTTTCTGTGGAAATAGGAAAAGCAGGTGGTTGCTTATAAAGTGTATTTTGAATGGAATTAATAAATTCTCCCACTGGTCTGTCCACAGTGCCTGAACCACCACCTTTAGTGATTATTTCTTTTAGTTAAGGTACTGCTGTTTCCAGAAGTCCTTTGTAAATTATAAATACACAAAGGAGGGATAAAGCATTTGGATATTATTGTCACTTAGTGTAACTTAGTATATCATATTTTTCCTGAGGTCAGCTCCTTGAGCATGTTCCCCTTATGGGAACAGAGGTTTTATGGAGGAGAAAGGATCATTTTGGAGCCCCAGTTACATTCCTCTATATGAGCAACTCCATTACAAGACTAACGGAAATTGTAGACAGCTTGAAGCTACTGGGTTACTGAGGAACTTTGGTGCTAAAACAGAGGAAAATGGGTACTCACAGCATTGTTTACTGATTTAAATAAATTTTTGAGCACTAGCCCTGGTTTCAAGGTGGAAAAATTTAGAGACACTCCTAGTCTGTACCTTAAGAGTCACAAGATCTCAAACTTCTTAAAAGTTTCTGGGAAAGGAGCAAATATGTGAGAAAGAGGTAATGTCATTTGCTAAGCACCAGTTCATTCAACATGTTGTCTGCTCTCACTCTTGACCATGCTTCTACTTCTATATCTTAATTCTACTCACACTCTGGCTAGTAAAATAATTTGGCCCTTAGTGGGGAAAGAATATCCTATTTCTATATATTTAAATCTCTATCTGTATCTATATTTTTCTGTATCTATAACCTACCTCATGTTTAAAAATGTACTAATGTGCTTTGCATCCACTTTGTTTTTTCCTATGTGGGTGGTCACGCTTATCATTTTGGAATGGCTTTGGATCTCATAAAGGAAGTCATAGAGGATTCAGGTGCTCAATTCAATAAAATTAATGTCATCTTAAAATAGAAGAATCCAAATAAACTTGAGATCTATTCACTTCCCTTTTCTAGTTAAGTTCTTTGTATAATATCTTTCATAATTCTGACACCTTTGGTGAGCATATGTGTTTCCTTACTCTATGCATTATTACATATCACTATTTGGCACATAATTGAAAAGTTATCTCCATGGCTGTGCCTGTCATAGAATGGTGTATTTTTTTAATATGTCTGTGGAAGATGCCTTCTTTGAAGAGAGGCTTTAAAGTTTCATTTTGTTCTACCAAGTCTACAAACAGTAGACACAATGGCTGTCATATTTTCTATAGTTAAAATCTCATTGTTTCCAGAAATCCTATGTAAAATATTAATTCTCAGTAAATTGTGTGACATTGGAACATATAACTTCTCAGTAAGTTGTGTGATGATGAAAATGTGGTTGCCATAGAAAATTGTCTAGGAAAGCCTACTAAATGTTGCCCTGTCATTTTCATCAAGGATTCCTTTGTTGCATTTTAGACCATTCTCATGAAGTTTTCATAGAAGTGAGAGAGTGGTCATATGCACTGAGAGTGGCCAATGTCTTCTCAGATGTTGCATTAGTCATACTATCCATAGAGGGAATTCAGGTCAACATTGAAGTCAGGAGAATCTGGGTTCAAATGTTCCCTTTGACACATAACGACTGTTTTATTCTGGACAAGTCAGAGAATCTTTCACTGCTCTAGAGAACTCTTGAAGGCCAGAAATTATAGAAAAACTATTGATCTCCATTTTTTGGAGGACATTTCTACACCAGCAAGGTCTCATATTTAAGAAATTACAGGTATAGATTTTTTTTTTAAATGCTGTCCATGATAGTGACCATTCTATCGATTCTACCCTTCTTGAGATTGCTTGCAAATTAATCCTTGAATGTTTTTGAATTACTCTGATCACCAACATGGATTTTTTTCTGTATATATCTGGTCAATTGCTGCTCTTCCTGACATGTTAAATGACATTGCCACTTCCCCTTCACAAGTTGGAAAGTATAGTCCTTCCACTCTCCTTTCTGACAACATAATATCACTATAGAAAAGATGGCAGATACACTATTCATGTCTATTTGTTATCACTCTAATTTCATTGACAAATGCTCTTGGAATAATCTAACTTAGCTAGATTTCACACCAATGTATATGAAGGCTCTCTTCTCTCTTGTGCTTTTATTTTTAAGGTAATATGACTCATAGGTATATGTCCTGTCATGCTTTGCAGATGAGCTCATACTCTAAATCTGAATTATTTTTGCTTACCTTGTCTTTCCACTTAATAAAGAGATCAAATGATTCCCGACTTATGTGTTTTCTATGCTATTTTAGTCTCCTTGTTGTGATGATAATTTTGCATTGGTTAAATTTCCCTAAGAAATTTTTATCATTAAAGTCAGTGTCTTTATTTTTGTCCATTTCCTTTTTTTTCAAGGACTGTTTGTTTCAACAGAATGAAGAAGAGATCCTCTCATACAATGTTTTTTTCATCTGTATCTTTTCTTGTAGTTTGGCATTGATTTTGATCTTTGTTCGATGATCTGAATATGCATACAAATAACTCATTCTAGAATGACTCCCATGTAAAAGAAGAGCCATTTATTGTTGACTAATGTATGGGAAAGAACTTTTTTTCCGTTTCTCTTTTTGGTGGAGTAATGTTCTGGAACAGAGCAGCTAGACTTACATCGCACCTTCTAACCTTTTTTTTTTTTTGGAAGAAAACATAAATTCTGCTTGGTGTCACAATCCTGTAATCCTTGAAAGTAGGGGAAGCTGAGGTTGGAGGATTGCTTGAATTCAGGAGTTACGAGCTGAAATAGGGCTAAGAGACCAATTGAGTGCTTGCACTAAACCCAACATCAATGTGGTGAGACTTCCTCACTGCATGCCTAGGAATGGGAAGAGGGTACAAGGCTCTCTTAGGTGGGGCAAATTTGCCCAAGTTCAAACAGAACTAGTCAAAGCTTCTGTGGAATCAGTGGTGGGGTTGGGATCATGAGTGGTGGCTGCATTTCTAGCAAGGGGTAAGATGGAGAGAGAAAGCTAGCTGGAGAGAGAGAGAGAAAGAGAGAGAGAGAGAGAGAGAGAGAGAGAGAGAGAGAGAGAGAGAGAGAGAGAGAGAGAGAGAGAGAGAAAGAGACAGAGGCACGGAGACAGAGGAAGGAAAGAAGGAAGAAAAGAAATGGGGGAAGGAAGGAAGGAAAGAAGGAAGGAAGGAAGGAAGGAAGGAAGGAAGGAAGGAAGGAAGGAAGGAAGGAAGGAAAAGATATCTGTGAGGCTTCCTAGTAGACTTAGTTTGTCTACTTTTACTTCTAAATCATAAACCATATAGCCCCAAAAACTAATATAGATTTCATCTTCTTCTGCTAGGTTCACCTTCATATTTAAGTCAGCAAGTATCAAGGAATATCCAGGTCGACTGGAAGATCTTGGCAAGTTCTTCATGAAATATATTTACTTCTTTGTCCTTTGCAACAAATGCTGTACTCCTACTTCAAGCACTCTTTCTTACTTCCATAGGTGGTTGAAGTGTCATTGAGCTCAAGGTGAAGTCTTGGACTTCTTTTATGATCCCTACAATAACAGGCTCCTAGAGGGTTCTTTTGTTATTGCTGTTTAGTCACTTCAGTCACTTCTGACATTTTGTGACCCCATTTGTGACCCCAAACTGGAGTGGTTTGACATTGCCTTCTCCAGAACTCCAAAGGGTTCTTCATTCAATTTAACACAAACTTATAAAAATACTAACTCTGTGCAAGATACTCTGTAGGGTTTGTAGGGCATAAAAAGTCCCCAACCTTGCAGAATTTGTATCTAATTGTACAGTGAAAAAAGCAGTGGATTTGAAGTTAGAGAGTTGAATTTGAATCCTGTCTGGGTCATTTACTACCTCTGTGACCTTGGGCTAGTTACTTCAATTCTCCAGCCTTCAGTTTCCTCATCAGTATAACAAGAAGGCTGAACTAAATGGAAACCTGCCCATGGGAATAGTAAAGGAAGGTTATATAGGGGAAATGAATATTCAGGTTTTGGAAAGGACAGAAAACATGCACTGATTTTTCTCAAAGCCTGGGACCTGGATTCTAGAAGACTGTTGTGAGGGTTCAGGATTAAGGTCATATGTTGGGGTCCTTGGGACAGATAGGGAGGGGCAGGTCAGTGGCAGCAGACTGATTCTGAGATGGCCTGGATGATTATCTGCATGGGATGTGAAGCTGATGCAAGTGGGAAAAAAGGAATAAGAGGAACATGGAATAGCAAAGAAAATTGTGGATGGGGGGTGGAACATGGCAGAGACTTTTACAGAGATGACCATTCTTATGGGCAGGTTTTCATGAAATGGTATGCATGAAATGGTTGTACATCATTCCATGGCACTTGAGTTAGGTGGATGAGAGAAGAGAGATGCTCTCCTTATTCCAAATGGGCATCCCTCTGTAAATTACATGTAAGATGTAATGGGGATGATTCCACTGCAATGTGTGTTTTGGCTCTATGAGTAATGGTACAAAGGTTTCCCCTTCTCACATGACTTCCTTGTCATGATGAAGGTATTTGCATAGCTCAATAAAACTATTAGCTATGCCATGCAGGGTTACTTAAGAAGGACAGGTCATAGTTGAGAGTTTTGACAAAAAGTGATCCTCTGGAGAAGGAAATGGAAGTATCTTTGATACTTTAGTATCTTTAGCAAGAAAACCTGATGAACAGTATTAATAGTTAATATGGCAACAGAAGATGAGCCCCTCAGGTCAGAAGGCCTACGATCCATGGGGTCATGAAGAGTTGGATGTGACCGAATGACTAAACAACACAGGAGTTTTGGCCGCTTCCTAAAGGATGTGTATAAGTAAATTATAGTTCTTGTTTGTCTCCATGTTTTCTCACTCACCCTCTGTCTTGGAGCTATGTCAAAGAGGATTGGCCCCTGAACATTAACAGCTGCAAACTCAATAGACTTTAGAAAGAGACAACTCTATCTTTAATATTATAAGATGATCAGCTGTGAATGACTTACCTGTTCTCATCAATACAATGATCCAAGATAACTCTAAAGGACTTGGGATGAAAAATGCTATCCATCCACAGAGAAAAATGATGGTGTCTGAATACAGATTGAAACATATTTTTTTCCACTTTCTTTATTCTTCTTGAGTTTTTTAGTCTATGTTTTCTTTACAAAGTGAATTTTATGGATATGTTTTGCATGACTGTACATGTATAACCTATATCAAACTGACTGCCTTCTCAATGGGGGAGAGGGAGGAAAGAAGGAGAGAAATTGGATCTCACAATTTTTTAAATGAATGTTAAAAATGTTTTTACATGTAACTGGGAAAAAAACTAATGAACAAATGAATATATATAAAAAGGAAAAAATCCTACCCATTCTTCCAGACCCCTGTCAATTCTCAACTCCTTCACAATGACTTCTTTAATAGCTTCAGGCCCCAAAGAAGTTATCTACTTAATCCTGAATCATATAATAGCACTTTCTATCCATGTTATTAATTTATCATATATGTGTGACATATTTCACATTGTTTATGTTGTTATTTAAGCATTCTTGTGTTTTGAGGCTAGAAGCTTCTTGAGGGTAGAACTATGTCTTTATGTTCCCCATACCTTCCAGGAGGGTGTTCTATACATGGTTTTCAATATTTGATATAAAAGAATGAATGAATGAATGAAAAGTAGATCATAGATTCAGAACTAGAAGGGACTGCAAAGACCTTTCTAGTCCAACTGCCTTATTTTACAGAAAACTAAGCCCATGGAAGCTATATGACCTGTTCAAGGTCATACAGGTAGTATCAGAGACAGGATTTGAACAAAAGAACCTTTCCACTCTTTCCACCAAAAATGTTAGTTCTTTGAGGGGGGATATGAGATTACAGAATTCAGAGCTATAAGGGACCTTTGAGCTGAAAACAACTTTAACTGTCAATACAATCTCAAAAATATGAGATTACAGAATTCAAAACTACAAGAGATTTTTGAGATCAGCAACCCAACACCCTCATCTTACAGGTGATGAAACTGAAGCCCAGAATGGCCAATCATGGTGTCTGTGGTCACACAGGCTGGCAGTGGTTGAACCAGGATTTGAACCCAAAACCTCTGATTCCAAATCCAGTACTCTTTCCACCCTGACTCTGTGGATCTCAATTTCCTCATACAAGTAAGAGTAAAATGAAGGAATTAGACTAAATAAGCACTAAAATTTTTTTTTCAGCTCAAAATTCTATAATCCTTTACTCAAATGAGGTGCCTATAATAGCTTCCTGTTGTCTTCATACTGACTCTTATCAACTCTTCCCTCGTGATTCTCTTGTATCACTCTCATTTCTTTCCCCCATTTTTTTCTTCTCCTCTTATATGATTTTGAAGCTCCTTTTTGAGCTCTTCTATGAGTTCCTTCTGGGCTTGAGACCACTTTCCATTTTTCTTTGGAGATTTGCCCGTAGCTCTTTTGACATTGTTGTTCTGAGTTTGTGTCTTCATCTTCCCTGTCAACATGATAACCTTCTATAGTCAGATATTTTTTTAGTTTGTTGCTCATCTATTTTTTTTTTTTTTTGCAGGGTGGGAGCGGAGTAAGGGCTTTCTCCTTTCTTTTAAATTTGAGCTCTGCTCCCAGTGTGGGAAGGGCACTGTCTCAGGCTTCTTGTACCAGGGTCTGCATCCCTGGCTGTTTACTTAGTGCTGCACTGATGTTGCCTTGAGGTCCACAGGGGACCCTCATGTCTGGTCCTGTGCTGAGGGAATGCGGTGGCAGGGGTGGCTGGTACTGCTGGAGGCCATGGGGTTCTGGCAGCTTGCCTGGTGCTCATCTGGGGTCCTAGTGGTGGTGTTGGGCATGTGCTGAGGTTCAGTAGAATGTTTCTGCATTTTCCTGGGATTATACTGAAGCACATAGAAGTCTGGCCTCTGGAGGATGTCTATTTGCCTGGAAGTGTGCTGACCCATATGGTGGTTTTCAGAGCTAGAGTATGCCAGTTGCCCTGACCATGTTAAGATACATGGGGGGTCAAGGTGATGGCATTTGCCTGCTCCACCACAATGGGACTCAGGATCTCCTGTTGGTTTCCTGAGGTGAGACTTGCTACAGACTTGTTGGGATGCTTCCTTTTCTGAATTTCACTCACCTTTTACCTAGGTGAGATGGACCTTTCTTGCCAATATTCCAAGTTTCCTGGACTAAAAGATTGTATTACCCCATCTTTTTGCTGATTTTCTTTCAGGATTTTTGGGGGTGCTATTTTATGGTTGTTTGGAGGCGAATATGGGAGAGTTATTGCAATTTACTGCTTCCTCTGCCACCTTGGACCCTGAAGCAGTCTTATTCTGGCTACTTCTCTTAGACCTTCTGCTCTGGATGTCTCCTTCAGTCATAGAATGCTATATATGCAGCAGTCATATAAACAGTAAACTATCTCAGCAGACCCACTAAACCAAATTAAGAGTAACCAACAGGTCCCAAACCCATCCGTGAATTATGGGGATGTCAACCCCAAGCATGTAAAGACTTTCCCCAGCAAAATGAGCACATGAGAACAATTTGTTCCAGCGGACATGACGGTGACTGAAGCAGTGCTGTGAAAGCCTTAGAACTTGGTCAGCCCTCAAAGATGCTAAGGTCATTCCCAGGCTTTTGTCTTGCCACTGGATTTCAGTGACTTTGGAAGACAGGATAAGGCTGATGACTTTGTGTAACTGTACCTCACTTAAATCCAATTCACATGCAAGACATCAAGACATCATCCCATGATGTCATTGGTACTCTTTGAAAATGAAGGATGAACAAGAACTCTATAGCTGGAAGGATGTTGTTTGAGATCATTTATTGCAACCCCTTCGTTTTACAGATGAGGAAACAAATGGGGCTCAGACATGTCTAAAATCGCTGAGATTAGAACTTGACTCCTGGTCACATTCTCTTTCATCTCCTTCACAAAACTTTCTCTGCTTCTGTGCCAGGTAAAAATAAACTAGATAATCTCTCAACACGAAAACCTTTTCAGAGAAGAATCACTGCTCCAAACCAGGGTTTGGCGTCAAAGCCAATTGGTCCTATCAACCAATGTAGGAAAAAAATCAAGAAAATGATCCCCCAGACCACAAAACATCAGGGATTTGTGGGAATGGCTGGGAAAGACCAGACAGAACAGTCTTAGCTTTTGCAGGAACTCTGGGCTGTCCCCCAAAGAGTTATTAAACTACTCAGACCCTTTGACCCAGCAATACCACTGCTTGGTCTATTTCCAAAGATGATTAGGGGGAAAAGGAAAAGAAATGTTTTATGATCTAAAATGTTTCTAGCAGCTCTCTTTGTGGTGGCAAAAAACTACAAGTTGCAGGGATGCCCATCAATTGGGGAATAGCTGAAAAAATTGTGGTATACGATTGTGATGGAATATTACTGTGCTATAAGAAATTATAAGCTTGATGATTTTAGGAAAACATGGAAAGACTTGCACAAAATAATAAAGAGTGAAAGGAGCGGAACCACAGGAACATTCTATATAGTAACAGCAATATTGTTTGAAGAATAACTTTAAGCAAATAAGATATTTTGTCACTTATAAATTCCCAAATTAACTATAAAGGATATATGAAGAAAGAAGCTAGAGAAAGAAGTGATAACTAGAAGTATGTATAGAATAATATTACATAAATATTATATATGTGTGTCTAATGGTAGCTATCTCTGGGGGAGAGGAGAGAAAAAAAAGAATTACACTATTATTTTGTCGTATATTTGAAAGAAATAGCAAGTTGTGCATAGCAGATTGGCAGCTTCATGTACAATCGCTTTTCTTTACTGTATTACGTTACTAAAATGCTTGTTTGATTCCACAAATTAACAAGAAAACTTAAAAAAGGAAAAAGAAAATGAATGCAATGATTCCACACATGAGACTCTTAGCTTTCATCGTAGAAGAAGGCTTGGCTTCTGGGTTTCTAAACAAACCAGCTGGCAGCTGTGAACCCCTTCGATGGGCCATGTTAGGGGTGTTGTGTCATCTCCTGAACATGGCTTCATTAATGCTTGTCACTCCCAGCCTTGGCCTTGGAATGTCTAGTAGTGGTGAGACCCGTGAATTTTCATGTTGAGTGCCTTGTCTTAAATGATTAGGCAGGAATGGAAGAGGAGGGGAGGGGGCAGGGGGGGGGCGAGTGAATCAGATTAACAAGCCAAACCTAGAGGGCCATGAAGAGAGCTGGAAGCAGACATCGGCTGAGACAGCGAAGGTGAAGGTGAAATCCCCGATGTGAATGAGGAGAGGCCCTCACGATTAAGGCATTTAATGTAGGTGAAGGAAGAGTTCGTAGAATTAATGATTATTAATCGATTAATCAGTAAACAATAAGTTATTTGTCTTTTTTTATTATTCCCAATAGTGGCCTAGGCATCTAACCCCTTCATTGTGGAGGTATTTGCAGTGCTGAGCGTCCTGCATCGGTGTGGAATTTTTCCACCATGAGCATCTCCTTGAACTGACTAAGGTCAGCATTTTTTTCTATAAATTATAGTCTTGGGAGGCTGCCTGGATGGTCAGTGGTGACCTGCCCAGAGACACACAGACAGTATGTGTCAGAAGTAGGGTTGAATTGAGCTCTCACTCCAAAGCCGTACTACCTCTCATAAACATTTATTAAGCACCTATTATGTACGTTGCAAACAAGCATTTATTAAGCATTTACTACAACACTGTACTAAGTATTGGGGATATAAAGAAAGGTGAAAACAGTTCCTGTCCTTAAAAAGCTTACAAACTAATGGGGGAGATATTATTTAAATAAATAGGTACATACAAAATACAGAGGTGACTGAAGAAAGCAAAGGGATAGTGTTTAAGATATGTATTATGGGTCCAGTTAGGAAGATACTTTCTATAGTCTATATTCTACATTAAATTCTTATAGTAAGACTGTTAGGTAGATATTGCAAGTATTACTGGGCAAAGGGAGAGAAAATTTTCTCTACCAATGTAAACTGGCATCTTCTCTGCAACTAAGAGTTTTAGATAATGAGAACTAGTATTTATATAGCATTTTGAGGATTATGCATGCCTGGAACATTGAAAAATTAGGAATTGCCCAGAGTCATATACATTCTCCTACTTTTGAAGGGTGACCAAGATTTTACCCTATTCCTAAGCTCAGTGGAGCATACTGGACCTGGAGTCAGGAGAACTGGAGTTCAAATCCAGACTTGGACTCTAGTATTGTGACCCTGGGAAAGTTACTTAATTTTATTTGACTCAATTTCCTCAACTATAAAATGGGCTGGAGAAGGAAATGGCAAACCATTCTAGTATCTTTGCCAAGAAAACCCCAAAAGTGTTCATGAAGAGTCAGACACAACTGAAATGACTCATCAGCTACATAATATAATATTCTTTTCTTATCTTCATCTTTTGGAATCCTGATCTTCCTTCAAGGCTCAGCTCAGTTGCCACCATCTTCAGAAAACCTATCTTTCCCATTTGTTAGTGTTTTATCTTACCTCAAATTTCCTCAAAATATTCCTATGAATATTTTGTACACCATCCTCTGCCCAAGTACAATCTAAGTTCCTTAAGGATAAGCACAGTTTAACTTTTGGCTTTGTATATGAAGAATCTTAATAAGTATTTGTTGAATTGAATTTGGGGGATCAAACTATTATATAGACTCCAGAATGTTGGGGTAGAACAGACAATAAGCCTGATTTACCAGGGACACATAGCTAAAGAAGTGAAGACCTCTCCTTTCCTTTACCCTATTTCGTTCTTGAGTTTTCCCTTGAGATCTCCCTTTTGTAAATAATTATTTTATGAAATTTTTATGACTTTGTTTACATCCTATTTAAAGCACTGGTATTATAAATCTGTGTCTGAATCATTCATGTTCAGCATCATTTGAACCATTAGTCAATACAAAGAAAGACATATTTTTGCTTTAAATAAAACTGGTGTAGAAACCAAAGAAGCAGGTGTTGTCCTTCATTTTCAATAAGGATCAATGACATCATGGTTGATGTCTTGATTTGTGTGTGAATTGGTTTTAATGACACCAGAGTTGCACAAAGTCATCAACCTCACCCTTACTTCTAGAATTATCAAAGTCCAGTGACTGGACTTAAGTCAAGATGACTGGTGATGGCCCAGGATGCAGTGGATGACCTTGTAGTCTTTGATGTCTAAACAAACTCTAAGCATTCCACAAGCACTTTTGTCAGTCTCCTTCATGGTCATTGGGGCAGATTGCTCTCATCCACCTATTCCACTAGGAGAATGCTTGGGGTAGATATCCCTTACCTCACTGATAGATATGAGGCCCATTGGTTACCCTCAATGTGGTTTAGCCCATCTGCTGAGACAGTTTTACTGGAGTGTGACCACTGCACATGCTATAGCTTCTTGGAACCACAGGTGACAGATGGGTGATGGATGGACACCAAAGAAAGATGAACAGCTGTATAGTCAAGGCAACATTCATTGCACTGGTGGTGACTATGGCTATGCTACCATAGCTCTCAATTGCAAAGTATAACAAACTCTTCATATAGAAGGCAGAAGAAAACATCTATTCAGACACCAGAAAGCTAAATCCCAACACCAGAAAGTTAAATCTGTCATGGTAGCCAAGAAGTCAATACACATTATCACCATAGGGGGCAAAGCCATTCCCAAGTCTCCCACATTCTGCCATGGATTTCTCGCAAGCAAACACTCAAAAGCCTGAGCTATGCCTTCCTGCCTACCTGCTTACCTGCCTACTTGCATCCTCTCTCCTCTGCCCCGACCATGTTCACTCACTTCTTCTTGGCTCTGCTTCATCCTTCCTGTTTCACCTGTTTGGCAAGCTCCTCCCCTAAGCCACACAAGACTTAGGCTTTTAGGTGATTTAAGTAAGTCATATGGGTCTATTAATAAAGGGGAAAGATCTTTTCATTTAAATTGCTATTACAACAGTCCTGAATAGGGCTCAGCGAGCCCTGACACCAGAGGTGCTAGTCCTCCCTGAACACCCCTTATATCCCAAAGAAGCAGGTAAAGCTACTAAAAAGAAGTTTGGTGTGACTCCAAGATTGAGGCCACTATCAAGGACACAGGAAATAGAATATAGAGCATTTTAGTTGGCACAAAATGCAAAAGATTTTTTGGAGGTTGTCACCACAGAGGAAGGACCACAGAACAAACCAACATGGTTTGTCTGAATGAAATGTGAGAGAAAAAAAAAAAACTGAGAAGTAGTTTGAAAAGTAATAGTATCAAATGACTGAAATACCAAGCAATTTTAGCCTTTAGCCTTTAGTCTACTAGAGAGAGAGAGCATAGGTGGAAGATAGCTCATTCAATAAACTTTTATTAAGCCCCTACTATGTGCCAAGCACTTGCTAAGCACTGAGGATACAAAAAGACACAAAAAACAGTCCCTACTGTCAAGGAGCTCATACTCTACTAAGGGGGACAATAAGCAAGCATATTACATACAAACAAGCTACATACAAGATAAATAGGGTGTGAGAGAGGCACTGGAATTAAGAGGGATTGTGAAAAGCTTCCAATAGAAGATGAGATTTTATTTGGAATTTAATGGAAGACAGGGAAATCAGGAGGTAGAGAAGCATTCCATGGTACTAAGATTTGGCCTGAGGTCTTCAGGTTATTTTCTGGGTTTTGGTTAAATTTGGTTATGACTGAACAATTGTAGCAATAGGTGAGGAAGGTGACAGGTTGGGGGATAAGCACTTATATGGTACCTACTATGTGCAGGGCACAGTGCTTTTCAAATATTATCTTATTTGATAAGCAAAAGAGGTAGGTACTGTTATTATGCCCATTTTACAGATGAAGAAATTAAGGCAAACAGGGTTAAATGATTTGTCCAGTGTCACATAGCTAGTAAGCGTCCAAGGCCAGATTTGAACGCAGGTCTTCCTGAGTCCAAGCCCACATCTATCCCACTGCACCACCTAACTGCATTTTTTTTTTTTGCTATTACAATTTACCATTAAATATTAATTTACATTTGTCCACATTTTTAAGGGATGGGGTAGAGGATGGACCTGTGATTTCATTGGTAGATTTGCTCCTTGATAAGGAAATTTGTTCCAGCAATACAGGTTGTCACCTTGACCATGACTTATACTCTTAGACATTTGTCTATTTTGTGGAAACATATTTCACATGACTTCATGGGTATCAAATTTCTTGCCTTCTCAATGGGTGGGGAGGGATGGAAGGAGGGAGAGAAATTGGAGCTGAAATTTTATTACAAAAATAAAATGATAAATAAAAAAATTAAGTTACCTAGGTCACCGAGGGAAGAAAGGACTTGCCCAGGAACTGGCATGTGTCAAGGATAAGATTTAAGCTCAGATCTTTCTGACTTCAAAGTCATTCTGCAACTCTGCCTCTCCCAGATTTTTAAACATTTAAAAAAATATTTAGGCACAAGACATATTAAAAATATACTTTTGTTATATCAAACAATGGAACCACAGCTGTGTAATTTTTGAAAGGAGGGTGTTCGCAGCATACTTCTAGATTCATGATCTCATCAACATGGTCACTCCCTTCAGTGTTACAGATGACAACTGTCCTCACCCTGTGTGATTAGTGTTTGTGTCTCCTCCATAGTGTCTGTTCAATGGGTTGGTAGCCTTTCTGTATGTACCAATACAGCCCTGGGGCTACCTAGCAACTTTCTGACTCTCATTCTATGACCAGTCCACCTCCTTTTCTGAATAGGAATTTTCTGGATGATGTCCTTCTGCCACTTCTGGTACACAAGTCACCATCAGTAATGTGCTGCTTCTTATGCCCACCAAGCATCTCTCCATTGCCTTTTGGGTCACCAAAATTTGATCCTTTGGAGACTGTGATATTCCATGCTTTGAAGCCACAGAATACTACTGGAAGAATAGTCATGTTAAAAAGATGGATTTTTGTGTCAGGAAACTGAATCACATACAGAAATTGAATAATTTTTCAAGTGTAATCTAGTTCTGTCTCTTCTATTTAATTCTAGACCCATCTCATCATGTCTGTCCAAGATATATACATATATGTGTGTATACATATATCATTGTATACTTATATATGTATATATATATGTGCAAATATATGTATGTGTATATATATATATATATATATATATATATATATTGGGTATATATATACCCAACTTATATATAATCTATGTATCTATATCTATCTATAGATTTAGATACACACTCACTGATGGACTAATCATCCCATAGCGTGTCATTATCTGGACAGGAGACATCGCTCATTTCATCCATTTAGGATCCCAGGGTTTGAGGATTTAGAGTTAAAGGTACCACAGAAGTCATGTAGTCTAACATCTCCCTTTGTAAATGAAGAAACTTTTATAAATAAGAGGCCCAGAGAAATCAAAGAACTTCTCCAAGATCATGCAATTGGTAAGTCACAGAGTTAAGATCTGAAGCCAGGTCTTTTGACTCCAAATCCATCACTTTTTCAGGAGAACCACACTGCACCCCTGTATTTGTTTATTTTGTTCTTTTCCTGAGAAGACTGAGAAGCCAATCTCTATGTGTGTGTGTGTGTGTGTGTGTGTGTGTGTGTGTGTGTGTGTGTGTGTGTGTATAGCTTCCATTGAAGAGATTCTTTAGAACAGGAGCTCTTCACCTTTTCAGAGGGTGCCATGAACCCTTTTGGAAGTCTGGTGAAGCAAATGGACACCTCAGGATAATATTTTTAAATGCACTAGACAAATTCCATTGACTTACAAAGGAAATCAATTATACTGACTTATAATTAAAAGAAGGAAGGAAGGAAGGAAGGAAGGAAGGAAGGAAGGAAGGAAGGAAGGAAGGAAGGAAGGAAGGAAGGAAGGAAGGAAGGAAGGAAGGAAGTTTACATGCCCTTTAAAATCTATTAAAAAAACACCAGGTTAAGGACTTCCTTTAGACTATCCACCACACCCATAACCCCTCCCCAGTTTTAATTCACACTCAAAGAGTTTCTCTGTCAAAGGATTTTAAATATTCATTCAAATCCTTACTTTACAAAGATAAAATGTGTTCAGTGTTTCAAACTTTTTAAACATTTTCCCATCTGCTGTCTTGTTGAATCCTCACAATATCTTCTGCAAGAGAATTAATCATTAATGCCACTCTACAGATAAAGAAACTGAGGCCTAGGACAATTGAGTGAGTTTTATCCAAAGTCACAAAGCAAGTTCATGGGGTAAGGAATTAAAATGCTGATCTTCCAATTTGGTGTTCTTTCCTCTACACCACATTGATTCCCAAGTCAGATAACTTAGGGTTAAAAAAAAAAAAAGACAACAGAGACATTGCCAGCAAAAATGCGAGAGAGTTAAACATACACTTCTGAGTGACATAAGCCACCATGTCATAAGCCTAACCCACTTAGAAGCATAATAAATTAGAGCTCAAAGGGACTTTATATAGTGATCTCATCTAACTCCTTAATTTTACAGATGAGGAAATAGAAGTTGAGTGACTTGCTCAAGGTCACACAACTGGTCAGTGTCAAAGCCAGAGGTATTCAGTGTATATGGTTCACTCAAATTGTAAGTGTCCAACAACACTCTTGACATTCAATTTTCTCTTTTAGAGGTTAAGACAATACTTCTTTGCAAAACTGTGTGGTGGCTGATGCAATCAGGAGTAACTTGGGAGCTAATAAACAGATTTGTAATGTGTGCAGCAAATTAAAATAATTAGATTGTTACATTGATCCATTCCTTGCATCTGTAGCCCTTATGTTTGTGTCTGAAATGGCCTGTAGGATTGAAGATGAGCATGAAAGGAAATAATTATAAGTTATCTGAATAAAATCTGCAACAAATTACCTATAAAACCATAACTATCCAAACAGGATGACATTTACTTTATAGGTTCATGACTTCCTTTCTTTAAAGTTTGCTTAAGAAGAGAGCAAAGTAATTACAGTTCTCCTTTGATTGATTAAACATGACATATATGCTAATATGAAAGTAACTTCTGTCCTTTGTTACTCCAGCTTCTGGCTTAAACTAATTTGGAAGGTAACAGATATGATCATATCAAGGCTGCCAGGCCTAAATTTTCTATGCTACGAATAGAATTTTGGATTTCCTTTTCACAACCAAGAAACCATATTTTACCTTCTATAATTTAGATATGGGAGGGAGAAGATGCAAGTGAACTGATATTGCATCCATTGGATGCCCATTTCTTATTTACTGTACAGAGAAAATACATGTTATCACAAGTGTTTGGCAAGAAAAACATCTGCTAAAATTGGGTTTAAATTGATTATGGACCTGGTAGTCTCTTGGAACAAAATGATTATAGAATAGACTTAGAAAAAAGTCTCAAAATACAAAGTCAAAACATCAAGAGAATGTACCACTTGAGTTCTTAGGAGAAAAATATTAATTTTAAGTTGGTTATCATTTAAAAAAATTACATAGCCACATTCATTAAAATCAATCATTAATATGAGAAATTACCACCATTACAACAGCAAGAAAGATGGCAGAGGGGCAGAGCCAAGATGGCAGAGTAGAAAGATGCACATACACTAGCTTTTCCTCAACAGCCCATAAAATACCTGTAAAGAAAGATTCTCAACAAATTCTAGAGCAGCAGAAGCCACAAAACAACTGAGTGGAGGAGATTTCTAGCCCAGAGTGACCTGAAAGACTGACAGGAAATGTCTGTTCCACCCACATGCAGAGCAGAGCTCAACCCAGCCTTGGCCAAGAGGCAATGGGAGGAGCAGGACTAAGCAGTCTTCAGGGACAGAATCTCCAGCATAGTGCAGATCCCTGAACCCACAGGTGCTAAAGGTCAGTGGAAGGGTTTTTTCAGCTGGCTGAGAAGGGAGCAGGGTGTCCCCATAACGCAGGCCTTCTCAGATGGCAGCAGCAGAGGCAGCAGTGGATGGGGGCTCCCAAGGCAGGCAGCAGCCTGAATCCATTGTTGAAGGACTCATTGTAAAGCCCCTGAGGGTACTGAGCCCTATGTGGTGTCCCTGCCCCCACCTGAGCAGCTGATCTTAATCTTACACTGAATAGCAGCCCTGCCCCTGCCTAAAGATGTGGGGGATTGGAGCAGCTCATCTGAATCTCAGCCCCCAGTGCTGGCTTGGCCAAACTGGAGATGAGGTGGCTGTGGAGAGGAAACTCAAAAGTCAAGTAACTGGCTTTTCCCCAAAAAAGGGAAAAGAAATAAGACTATAGAAGCTTACTTTCTTGGTGAACAGATGTCTCCTCCCATCCTTTAGGATGAGGAAGAACAAGGCATACTGTCACAGGAAGTCAAGGCCCCTGCTTCCAGGGCCTCCAAATGGAACTTAAATTGAGCTCAGGCAATAGAAGAGCTTGACAAGTGACTTAGCAGCTTGTTAAAGGAGAACCAAAAAAAAATGCTGAGGAAAATAACACCTTTAAAAAGAAACTAATTCAATTGGAAAAAGAGGTCCAAAAAGTCAATGAGGAGAAGGAGGCTTTAAAAAGCAGAATTAGCCAAATGGAGGAGAAGGTTCAAAAGCTCACTGAACAAAATAATTCTTTGAAAGAGAGAATTGAGTTCAGGGAAGCTAATGACTATAACATAAGCCAAGCAATTAAAAAACAAAACCAAAAGTTTGAAAAAATAGAAGAAAATGTGAAACATCTCATTGGAAAAACAACTGACCTGGAAAATAGATCCAGGAGAAACAATTTAAAAATTATGGGACTACCTGAAAGCCATGATCAAAAAAAGAGCCTAGATATTATCTTCCATGAAATTATCAAGGAAAACTGTCCTGACATTCTAGAACCAGAGGGCAAAATAAATATTGGAGGAATCTACCAATCACTTCCAGAAAGAGACTTGAAGAGAGAAACTTCCAGGAATATTGTGGCCAAATTTCAGAGTTCCCAGATAAAGGAGAAAATACTGCAAGCAGCTAGAAAGAAATAATTCAAGTATTGTGGAAATACAATCAGGATAACACAGGACCTGGCAGCTTCAACATTAAGGGATTGAAGGGCTTGGAATAGGTTACTCCAGAAGTCAAAGGAACTGGGATTAAAACGAAGAATCACCTACCCAGCAAAATTGAGCATAATACTTCAAGGGAATAAATTGTCATTCAATGATATAGAGGGCTTTGAAGCATTCATATTGATGAAAAGACCAGAACTATATATAAAACTTGACTTTCAAACACAAGAATCAAGAGAAGCATGAAAAGGTAAACAGGAAAGAGAAATAATAAAAGACTTTCTAAAGCTGAACTGTTTACATTCCTACATGGACAGAAAATATTTATAACTCTTGAATCTTTTTCTCAGTATTTGGGTAGGTGGAGGGATTGTACATACACACACACATACACATATATAGACAGAGAGTACAAGTTGTGTTGAATCAGAAGAGATGATATCCAAACATACAAAAAAAAATAAAAATTAAGGGGTGAGGGAGGAAAATACTGGGAGGAGAAAGGGTGAAATGGAATGGGGCAGGCTATAACTCATAAAAGATATAAGAAAAATCTTGTTCAATGGAGGAGAAAAGGGAAAGGGGGAGAGGGGAAAAGTGAAGCTACTCTCTCCGCATATGGCTGAAGGAGGGAATAACATGCTCACTAAATTTGGTATGAAAATCTATCTTATACTACAGGAAAGTAGAGAAGGAGGTGACAAGTGGGGTGAGGAGAATGATAAAAGGGAGGGAAAATGGTGAAGGGAGTAATTAGAAATAAACACTTTTGGAATGGGACAAGGTCAAATGAGGGAATAAAAAAATAAAAAAATGAGGGAGATAGAGTAAGATAGAGGGCAATATAATTAGTATTATACAACATGATTATTATCGAAGACTTTTGCAAAATGACACATATTTACTCTGTATTGAATTGCTTGCCTTCTCAGTGAGAATGGGTAGGGAGGGAGGGAGGAAGAGAAGATGGAATTCAAAGTATTAGAAACAAATGTTGAGAATTTTTATTGTATATAACTGGGAAATAAGAAACATAGGGAATGGGGTATAGAAATTTATCTTGCTCTACAAGAAAAGAGAGAAGATGGGGAAAGGGAAGGGTGGGGTGTGATAGAAGGGAGGGTATAATGAGGGAAGGGGTAATCAGAATGCAAGGTGTTATGGGGTGGGGGAGGGGAGAGATGGGAAGAAAAATTGGACACATTACAAAGTGATGTAAAAGCAATTAGTATTAAAACAATTGACTGAATTAATTACTGAGAATAAATCAAAGACATCTTTAGTTTGGGGAAGAGAATTTTAGTCTAAATTTCCTAGAGGCAGGTAACCTCAGGTAAACCTTTGGCATTGATGGAAAAGTTAAGGTTTTAATGGTAAATTTGATTTCATGATTGCTATTTAATCAGGAACTAGAACATGTATAGAAAGGCATGTAAGCCACTTAAGACTTGCCTCAAAAGATGTTCCTTAGCCAAGGTGAAATTATAGTCATATTTGAAACCTGGTTATTAGAACTTGCAGCTATGGGACTATTAAGTGACTGTTCTTCTGAGTCTAACTCCAGGTATGGATAGCAAGAAAGTTGGTCTGAGCCTCCAATCCATGATACCAGTAAGCCTATGAGATGCTGGTATGAACTGAAAAAGGTGATCTCACGGGAAGGGTGGGAGAGTGGCTGTTCAGCATGGGCTGAGGTAGGATTCTCCTGACTCAATTGCCCCAACAATACCTGGCAGACTTTAAGCCTGACTGAGTGCAAGCTGATAATCTACTCCTACCTGGAACTGACATGAAGTTGGGGAGATATTGTATCCCTGCAATGTCCCTACTCTTGGTGGCAATTTCCTGTAGTCAAAAGGTTTGTAAACTTAATACCAGATCTATTAAATTATAGATTGCTGGTAGAGGAACTTCGAGGTTAAGTCTAAAATTAAGCTACTAGGCTTAGGACTTTAGACCAACAACAAGTTAGGGTCCTTTAATACTTTAATACTGTGGAGACAATCAGGTCAAGGGCTTGTGAAGTTAGCATATATAAATATTATTTGTGTCTCAGTTGATTAATGTTTAAAAAAAATTCCTTTGTGGTCTATATTATAAATGCTTTAAAAAGAAATATCACCTGACCAAAAGTTGGAATTGTTTTATGTGATATGAACTGTGTTAAAAATGAAAAATAAAATAAAGTTAAAAAAAAAAAAAGAAAGATGGCATGGCATTATGGAGAAAGGAGTCAGCGAAATTTAAAATTTCACCTTGTGGTTTGACCCAAGTGATTTGAAGCAAGTCTTTTAATACTGATGGCATTTAATTTAAAATGAGGCCTAACACTAGATGCACATAGGTTTCAGGGGTTAAGTGAACAAATTGTCTAGTACTCCTATTTTTATAGATGACACCAAGAGCTAGTGAGGTTAAGTGACTTACTCAGGCCATACTGCTGGGAAGAAATTGAACTAGCATCTAAACCCAAGTGTTCTGACTCTATCACAGTGTATGTTTTGCCCACTAGATCAATCTGACTTAATCATTAAATAAGGTGTAAATAAGAAATATGATGTAGAAATTCAATATCCTTCCAAGCTATCCTGTTAGAATAACCTAGAATAAGAAATGTTGAGATTCTATGTTGAGGAAGAATTGTTCATCAGTTGGATTGTGAGGTCAATGAGCCTTGGTGGATCAGTCTCATCTAGCCACAGACTTTATCTGTTGATTTTTACTTTTTTGAAAGAAATAGACGATCATTCTTGACAAGAAACATGAAAACAGGACTGAGAGGAAATTACTTGTGAGGTGTGATCAAAGATCATGATCTTGATCTCTGAATTCTTGTTGACTCTCTTAACCTTATCCAATCTTGTTGGACCCTCGATCTTTTTTGGCTCCTGGGGCCTACTTTTCTTACCTTTCTTATTAGATTTTCCAAACTCTGGACTCCATTACCCTAGTTGCACTTGCTCCTCTCTCTCTTAACTAGTTCCTTGGAATAAGCTAATTTTAAAAGTATTTTATTAAGCACTCACTATGGGTCAGGCACTGTGCTAAGCATCAGGGATACAAATACAAATAAACAAGGCCATCACATACCTCAAGAAACTTATATTCTAATAGGGGACACACACATAAAGTTGGAAATGGGGTGGAAATAATGAACTCAATTTCTTTACTTGTAAAATGAGAGAATGGACTAAAGTCCCTTCCAGCTCTAAATCTATGATCCTATGATAAATCTTAGCAAATTTTCTCTATAAGCATGACTCCTTGATCTCTGGCATTATAGAAAATGCAATTAGATGGAAAGTTTTCGTTTTCTATCTAAAATCTGTGATTGTTGAATTTTTTCTGATTATCATCGTAAATTTGAGTACAATTAAATGCATTCAACTTTAGAGATTTTCTTTTTGTTTTCTTATTAACAACATGCCTTACTCTTGAACTCTTGCTACCATCTACTTCTTTGGCTCCCACTCATGTGTTAATGACTAGAAGAAGTAGAAGAAATCACAAATTCATGTTGTATACTTAAACTAGGCCCTCAGTTCACTTTGGCAGTTCTTTTAGTTTTTCCCTAACCAATTCTCTAAGTTACTCAACAGAAAAATTACTCCAAATCTTTCCTCATCTCCCCAAGCCTCCAACACCTTCCCCTCCTTATTGTCCCAGCTAAGAACCATGTCACTTTCTTTATTGAGAAAATTAAGGCCATTCTTCTCTCTGTTTCATCTCAAAACTCATTGACATGACTTTTCACTCTCCCCAACTGGCAATGAAGTGACCCTTCTTCCTGCCAAGGTCAATCCATCTACATGTACACTAGATCTCATCCTTTCCTTTCTTCTTTAGCAGCTTGCAACTTTAATCATTCAAATCTTCAACCTCTATGAATTAATCTTTTCCCTGCTATCTAAAAAAGTGTTTCCCCCATCCTTCAATAAATCAGTAAACATTTATTAAGTACCTGCTACGTCTGGCACTGTGCTAAAAGCAGGAGATACAAAAGGAGGTAAAAAAAAAATCTCTGCTTTCTAGGAGCTGACTGTCAACCTGTATTTTTCCTCTTTTTCTTAGATAAATTCTATACTTACATTCTCTCCTCTCACTCCTCAACCCATTGCAGTCTGGCTGCTTAGCTCACTATTTACCTGAATTCAATCCAAAGTTACCAATTATGTTTTAATTGCTCGATCTGATTTTTTTAAGGTTTCTTTTTTTTTTTTTTCCCGGCTCAGATTCTTGTCAACCTCTATGGTGCATTTGGCACTATTGAGTACCCTCTCCTCTAGATAATCTTTGCTTTCTGGCTTTTCCATGATACTTCTTTCATCTGCCTTTTGTTCCTCTCTGTGTAATTGCTTCTTCTCAATTTACTTTGCTGGTATCATACATGTCAAGCCTCCTAGCTACAGGTGATCTTTAAGACTTTGTCCTGGGGTTCTTTCTCTTCTCTATCTATACTTTCTCTTAATAACTTCATCAGTTCCTATGGGTTTGATTACCATCTCTATGCTGATAAATTGAAGACTTATTTAATTACTATCAATGTGTCCCTTTAACTTCAGTCTCAGATCACCAACTACCTATTGGACATTTCAAATTGCATATTCTGGAGATGTCCTAAGTCAAATTCATTATTATTCTTTCCAAACTATCTTTCTGAGCTTCCATCAACAGTCAAGTAACCAAGCATTTATTAAACTTCTACTACATGCCAAAAACTGGACTAAGTACTGTGGATACAAAGAAAGACAAAACATGGCCCCTGTACTCAAGAAGCTCACATCTTAATTGAGGGAGACAACATGAAAAAATTTCCATACTAGATATATAAACAATGTAAATAGGAGGTAATCTCAGAGGGAAGGCACCAGGAAAAATTTCCTGGAGAAGTTGAGGTTTGAATTGAATCTTGAAAGAATCCAGGAAATTGAGGTGTTGGAGGAAAGCACTGCAGGCAAGGAAGACAGTTAATGAAATGGTAGAGTTGGGAGATGCAATGTTGTGTTCCAGAAACAGCAAGATAGTCAGTGACTCTGGACCATATAGTATGTGGTAGAAAATAAAGTGTAAGAAAATTGGAAAATTAGGAAGGGGCTAGGTTGTGAAAAGCTAAACAGAAGATTTTTTTTTTTAGTTGATCCTGGAGATAATAGAGAGGCATGAGAAGCAGGGGGAGAAGCATGGTATGAGTACACCATTAGAAAAATCACTTTAGCAGCTGAGTGACAATGGATTAAAGTGGGGAGAGATTGGAGACAGGGAGACAATTTGCAGGCTATTGTAGTAGTGCAGGTATGAGGTGATGACTGTCTGCACCAGTTTAGAATCTGTGTGAGTACAGGAGAGAAAGGAATGCGTATAATGTATATCACAGTGATAGGAAAGACAAAACTTGGCAAGATTGGATGTGCTGTGTTAGTTCAAATGAGGAAAATTGAGAAATATTTTTTAAAATTGTATTTACAGCTCTCTTTTCCTCGCCCCCTTTTCTTCAGTTTTCTTCCTCTGGCTTCTAAGGAAGCTCCAGTCATTATGATCATTTGTCAAGAAACAACTGAGAAGAACTTATCAGAGCTATTGGGTCTATAAAGGAATTCCCGAGTCTGTCTCTAGAATGGATTGTTTAGGTGGTGGCCTCATGCTTACAGAGTAGTTTGTGTGAGATTGAAAGGCAATGAAAAACCCATTTCAGTCCAAGTTTTTCTCCTACCAATGTGCCAAGGTATCTGAAATATGAGCCATTAGTCATGCCAAGGGAGCTTTTTTGTATAAAAGGCATGCACGATTTCACTGGGCTGAGCCATTTGGTCTCCTGGCGTCAGCACCTTGGCTAGGGGAAGCAATAGAGCCTGTGGCCACCCATTTAGCTTTTCATTACACTAGGACTGTGAACACCAGTTTAGTTGGCCCCAGCAGGACTGTGGTGTGCTGCTATTATTGCCAGGTTGAAGAAGGCTATAACTGGGAAATGGAAGGAGTAAGAATGATGACTGATGCCAGTGGATAATTAAATAATCCACAACTGTGGAGTCATTTGGCAGAATCAGTTGTTTTCAGAGAAAAGCCTCTGGGGCACAGGGAGGAAGGGTGTGGCTGCTTTATTCAGGCTCCCTGGTAAACTTCCTTAAGAAGGGCATGTTTCTCTGTGTCTTTCCTTCATGTTGACCCATGAACAACTGGTGGTGGAAACAATGTGTTGTGTCTGTATTTTCCTCTCCCTTTAGGCATCTTGTACGGGGTAGGGACAAGGGCTAGGGATGGGGAATGGGGGAGGGAGGAGGGAATCAGTTTTCTAATATAGGTCAATTGGGAATAAGACCATTTTTACGTGTTCTGGGTATCATTTTCCTCATCTGTAAAATAAGGGGGTTAGGCTAGATAACCTCCATGGAATCTACCAGCTCTAAGTCTATGATCCTGGGTATACCTCTGATAAAACAAACTTTATCTCACCAACCTTGGAGATATATTTAAAAGCTCCCAAAACTCCTGGAAAGAGAAACACTTTTGCAAGGGGACAAGTTATCTGATTAATCTATTAGCAGAATCTGTTCTTTAGCAAAGTTTCTTAACCTGAGATATGTGAAGATACTTTAAAAATGTTTCAATGACTATATTTCAATACAATTACTTTCTTTGTAATCCTATGTATTTTATTTTAGGTACTTAAAAGCATTCTGAGAAAAGATCCAATAGTTTCACCATACTGCCAAAGGGGTCTATAATACATAAAAAAAAAAGGCAAGAATCTAGAGGCAGCTAGGTGTTACAGTGGATAGAATATTGGAGTAATGACCAAAGTTCAAATACTGACTCAAACACTTACTAGCTCTGAATTCCTGGGTAAGTCACTTTACCTCTCTGAACCTCAGTTTTCTTTATTGAAAAAATAGGGATAACAGCATCTACCCAACACCTTTATTGTGAGGATCAAATGATATACCACATGTAAAAAGAATCTTATAAACCTTAATGCTTTATGTCAACGATAATTGCTGTAATTAAAAATTCCCTCTAGAATCTTAGTGGTAGCCCAAGTGAGGATATAACAAATGGGAAGGGGGCCAGTTATTAGGGACACTTTGTCTTTTACAGTACTTTCATTGTAGAAAAACCATTCTCCATGGTATGTAGTCATTTATTTTTGATCAGTCAAGTCTCAAATGCTACAGTGACAACTCAAAGTCATCAGTGGAGAGTAACCCAGAAGCATAATTCTCAAACCTGGTACAAGATAGCTTTTGGTCACTTCTCTGAGTTAATAAACAAAGCCAGGTATCATTCAATAATTGCTCCTAACTTCAGGAACATTTCCGATGCTTAGCCAGACTAACCAACTTCCCGCTCCAACCTGCTTTTTAAAAATATATATATACATTTCAATGCTTCCAGATATAATTAACACAGCAAATTTATTTAGGGCATAATTAACAAGCAGATATTAATTTTAACAAGGATATGGAAATGAGTTGTTGGTAAACACCATATTAGTTTAAAAGTGCAGGAAAGGGAGTGAATAATTTGAAGTTGAATGGCTTGTGAGTTTTCATTTTTCTTCCTGTATTCCCTGTGCCCAACAAATATTTCCCTATTCTCATACAAGCCTAAAGATTACTTCAGTTCTCTGACGCTTTGCCATTCTCCCAGGTGACACATCTTGACCTCAGACTCATCTCTCAGTGTAAACATCTACAATCACAAACTCTTTCCTTTTGCTCCTGACAATCATTTCCTTTCAAAATGTCATATTTCATATGTGTGTGTGTGTGTGTATTCACATACAGGAAAGCAATAATTCAAAGGAACACAGATCACTAGATAGAATTTTGAGAACAACAGGAAAAAAATTAAAGGGAACTCATATCACTGTTTGCCCTGTATTGGGGGCTTCCTAACAGATGGAATTTCCTTTAGAACTCTGATTTCATGAGCCAGATGTTTCTGCAAATCTTCCCCAACCCCCACTCTTTCACTATCCCAAACATCCCATAGGAAAAAGCACTGTTTCACACACCTTCATGTTCCAGGGTTGGTGCAGGAAAGAAAGAGAAATCTTTCTCATTCTACTTGTGGTTGGGGGCCATGCAATAAAGTCCCCCTTTCTTCTGACCCACTGCCTCTTCACTATGAAGTATTTTTCCACTTTCTCTCCTTCTTTCCCTTAATCTTGAATCTTTTCAAGCTTCTCAGCTTTGTAGGAAATTTCGGAGCAATAGTTAGAAGCTGTAAGTTTAACTGTATAAAAATGTTTCTGTTTAACTGTGTTCTGACATATACATATATGTGTATACTATATATAATATGTATATACATGTATGCATATACGCATATCACATATGCTGCCTGTATATATAAATATATGTTGACATACTTATTAAATGACATATATTAGTATATATTTTGTACAGATACATAATGTGTATGTATGTGTATTATATGACTTTTTAAGAAATTAATAATGAAGAGTGAAAATAAACAGAACCAAGAGTACATTATATATAATAACAGCAATATTGTCTTAAGAACGACTTTGAGTGAATAAGTACTTTTGACTATTACAGACAACTTAACTACGAAGGACATAAGAAGTAAGTTGCTATCTGCATCCAGAGTTGTTGCGTTCATCCTTCATTGCCAAAGAAGACCACGCTATCAGAGGAATGATGACACGACTTGCACTTGACTTTGTTTTGCGTGAGGGAGGGTTGTGCAGGTCACCAGCCTCACTTCTCCTCCAGAGCCATCTGAATCCAGTGACCTGATATTTCTCAGGATAACTGGAGATGAGTCAGGATGCACTGGGAGACCTTGGCCCTTTAAGCCAAGGTCTATGCAGGTACTCACTTAGAGTTAGGTAATGCCCATTCCTCGAACAGGCCTGTTTAAGAAGTAGTCCCTTTATTGAGGCAAAGAAAAGAAAGACATCAGGTTAGGAGGGAAACAGCAACAGTTACTACTGATAGTCATTCTAAAGCCAGGAGGGTCCAGGAGAGAGCCTTTAGGCAGGGAACAAGGGAAAACAATTTCCATAGTCTCTCAGGAAGGAAAGAGGTTTCAGGAAAATGAATAAGGAGGCAAAGGGAGGGACTGAAGTGAGGATAGGGGAAAAGAAAGAAGACATATTTGTTTCAATGATAGGAGAGAGGTACCACTAATGAATACTTCCATGCAAGAGGAGAAATATTCTATGAAGGGACATGGAGACAATATAAGGGACGTAATCAGTGGGGATTCAGGGCTTAGGGAGATCACTCATCCTGCCTCCGAAGAAACTTAATAAGAGTTCCTTGTGAAAACTGATACCCAAAGGAGTGAAAGGGCATGTATCCAGCAAGATTTTGTAGCAAATGGGAAAAAATGAGCAGGGAGAGGTCAAAAGTTAGTAATGAGGATTATCAAGGACATAAGAAAATTTCTAGGATGGGATAATATATTTTCTATCCTAAGCAGTAATTAGGTGTGTGTGTGTGTGCGTGCGTGCGCGCACGCGTGCGTGTGTAGCACAAGACAAAGGGAGCCAGGTAGCAAGATCTATAGAGTAATAACAAAAATTGTTTAGAAGAAGAAACTCAAAATTAATGCTTTAGAAATGTTAATCCCATGGGGTATATGGAGATTCAAGAAAGCTTAAATAATTACAAGCACCATGAATCAAAGGATAAAAGTCTAGAATAAATAGGAAAGGAAGATAAATGATGAAGAGAATGATACAAAGAATTCCTTTTAAAAAAAGGCACAGAAAATGAAATTTTAAAACTTAATAAACAAAATCAATTGAAAAGGAGAAGAGGGATTTCACTTGACTACTTACTTGAAAATGAAAAAAAAAAGAAGGGGAAGTTAAATCAGTAGATAAAAGGCAGAAAGAAAAAGAAACTAATAAGTTAAGCAAAATTCCAAAACGAGAGAAAGGGATAACAAATGGAGAGAAGAAGCTTGATGGTGAGGGGAAGAAAATCAATGGATATAGGGCATATAAAAGTGTATTAAGCTAAAATAATTGAAGTAATAAAGTGTTGTCTTTACAGGATAAAAGAAAAAGTAATCCTAATTAAAAGATTAATTAAAATTAACTAAAATTTAAATTAAAAAACTAAAATTAATTAAATACAATGCTAGATAAAAATAGTGGGAAATATAAACCTAACTTTCATAACTTTAAATATCAACACATTAAACAATTCAACAAAATGAAAGGAGTGACATATTGGATGAGAAAAAAACAATCCTACAATTTATTTCTTACAAGAAATAAACTAAAAAACAAAGACAGAGAATAAAATGGACTGGAATAAATTTTACTATGCATTAGGTCAACATCTAAAGGCAAGGGTTACAATCATGCTATCCGATAAAGCTCAAATAAAAAATCATAACATAAAAAGAGATAAACAAGAAGGCTACATTATGCTGGAACTCTAGACAGCAAATCAACATCAGTCTTATCCTTCTTTGCTCCAATAGACTTAATGTCTAAATTCATGAGGGAAATATTAACCGAACTACAAGAAGACATAAAGAGTAATATAATTTTGGCAGAAGATTTCTATTTTGGACAAATCTAACAGAAAGACAATCAAAAGCAAAACTGTCAAATCAAACATTATTGGAGAAACTAAAACTAAGTCTTTTGGCATTTAGAAAAATGGAAGTACTTAAAGAATACACATATTTACCAGCACCATGTGGAACTTTTACAGAAATTGAATATGATATTGTAATCAAATGGAAAAGGCAGAAATAGTAAATGAATATCCTTTATAGACCAAAATACAATAAAAAGAGTTATCAGTTCAGAGAACACAAACAAAAGACATAGAGTCCCATGGAGAAACAATAAAATCCCAAATAATAAGTATGTCAAAGAACAATGAATAATTGTGCAGAAGAAAATATTGATGAAACAATGCATCAGAATTTCTGGGATATAACCAAAATAGCCCTGGATTGAAGGTGGGGGTCAGGTCATATTCTTACAAACAATGAACTTAATTTGCATTTTAGAAAATTAGAAAGCCAACAAGTAGACAAATGTAAGATAAGTACAAGAAAGGAGAAATTAAGAATTAGAGAACAAGATAAACTGAAAAAGCTATACAAATGATAAAGTTATAGAAATGCTAAAAAAAAACCTAAAAGTTGCTTTAATGAAATAATCCTACCAGTAAAAAAAAATACATACCCTCAATATGTATATATTTATTTGTAAATTGTATATTTTACTATTTTGTTTATTATGCACATTACAAAACATGTAACAGATATTTTCAAAGGATGAGATAAAGAAGAAATATTTGACCGTTGGGTCAATAGAGAGCTACTGTAGTTTATTGAATAAAGGAGTGTTTTGTTAAGAAAAGCACTTTTGCAGTTTGTGGAGAAAAGAAGGGAGAAGGAAGACTTGATTCAGGGGGACTAATTAAGAGGCTACTGTAATAGACCAGCAGAGAGTTAATGAGGGACTGAATTAGTGTAGTGGCTATGTATGTGCAAAGGAAGGACAGAATCAATAGATGTATAAGAGAAACAAAATATGTAGATTGATTAGATACTGAAGGAAAGGAAATGATGTGTCAAGAAAGAGAACTAGATTTCTATCTAAGTGACTGGAAGGATGGTGGTACACTTGAAGATAAGGGAGAAGTTTGGGAAAAGGATGAGTCCTGGGGAAAAGGTAAAATAATGAGGTCTTCCAAGTAGCTCACAGCCTATGTTTGTTCATCCTATATGACTCATTCTACACAAACCAAAAAGGAGGGAGACTTTTTACTAGGCACTGTCTTGGATCACTGAGTTGACCACATAGTCTTGGACCACATAGTCTCTGGGAGACTATGAAGGGGGTCGAGCTGGACAAACTGAGGGCAGGGGGATTTTCAGAACAGGACCTACACAGTTGCCTCTCTGGATGCCCAGAGAGGAGTTAGTTTATAACTGCTCTCAGAGGCTGACGTATGGCTCAGATTGAGGGGATTTGGGATTGTATACAATAAAAGAATTATGGGTAGTGTGGGGAGTGTTAGGAATCTCAGTAGATATGATTACACTGGAGACAAGTCCATTGATTAACTTGGGTTGTGGGAGTTATAACCCATTTTCTCATACTGTGACACTCCTTAGGGTCAGTCTATGGCCACTATGGGGTCAGCCCAATGCCCCCTCCTTGGAAAACACAGTCATCAAAAAACTAGCTAGGTGGCAAAGTGAATAGGGCAGGGGTAGGGAACCTGCATACTGAAAACAATATGTGGCCCTCTGGGTCCCCAAGTGTGGCCCTTTGTCTGAATCCAAACTTTACTTGAGGACCTAGAGCTCCAGGTCACAGGTCCCCCACCCCTGGAATAGAGTTTTGAGCCTGGAGTCAGGAAGACCTGAGTTTAAATCCAATCTTGAATACATACTAGCTGTGTGACTGAGCAAATCATTTAACCACTACCTGATTCAGTTTCCTCAAATGTAACATGACCATAATGATGGCAACTAACTCCCAAGGTTGTTGTGAGAATCAAATTAGATATTTGTAAAATGCTTAGCACAATGCCTAGCACATGATAGGTGCTTAGTAATTACTTGTTCCTTCCTTCCTTCCTTCCTTCCTTCCTTCCTTCCTTCCTTCCTTCCTTCCTTCCTTCCTTCCTTCCTTCCTTCCTTCCTTCCTTCCTTCCTTCCTTTCTTCCTTCCTTCCTTCCTTCCTTCCTTCCTTCCTTCCTTCCTTCCTTCCTTCCTTCCTTCCTTTCTTCCTTCCTTCCTTGCTAGAGAGGTTACAGGGGTACAGGGTGGTTCAGTGACTCTCTGAGGATCATATCACCAGTATGTATCCAAAGCATGACTGGAATTCTAAAAGTTTTCTTGACATGGAGGCAAGCTTTCTATCGACTACTCTGTGTCCTTTTTTAATAGTAGGCTTTGATTAATACTTTGTTGGTTGATATGAAGAAGACTGAGAATATTTATAAAGTAACTTATAAGTGGGGGAAGAATTAGGAACTTCTTGATTTATAATAATAATTCATTGAATTTATATAATACATATCACTTTAAAAAGAATCAGATTTTTAACTGGAAGAGATCTCAAGATATCAGTGTGGTCTAGATCTCTGTATGCAAGCAAATCAAGTCTTATTAATCCCATTTTGTAAAAGAGGGCATCAAGGCCCATAGCTGTTAAGTAGCGATGATGAATAGGGAGCAAGATGGGCAGCAGTGGGAGTAAAAGCAGCAAAATCCAATTCTTTTGACTTCTAGAATAATAATCATATCATTATACTGCCAGGGCACCATATTACACATAGGATCTCCATGGATTCTCATGACAACCCTGTGAGTTAGGGTAGAGCAGGTGTGATCATGTATTCGTTATATCTGTTTCTCTCCTCTCGCTTCCTTTTTCTTTATCTTTTCAGAATGGAAAATGATTGCGTCTTTCAAATTACTCGTGGCAACATCTAATAAAGAGCCTAGGAGTACTCAGTAAACATTTCTTTCCACCAGTCTTTCATATCTGAATGTCCCTTACTCCTTCCCTCACCCTTATTTCTGGGTCTCCTGCTTTTCCTATTTTTGTTGCCTGTCACATATTTACAGATGCTTCTACACCCTTTCTCTTCCCCGCCTCTCCCCCTAAGCCACTCCTATCCAGTTGCCCACATTCCTTCAGTCTCTTCTTACAGAACATTCTCCCTAGGTAGCTTGGCTACATATGGGACCTTTGTTTGGACTATAGCCATACTAAGAAGACAGGAGAACTCAGGACTGGAATCTTTTTGGCAGTTTTTCCTTAAATGGAATCAAAAGAAACAACCCCAATTAAGTCACTTTTCTCAGGATCTTAGTTTCCTCAAGAAGTGGAGATGGGTTAATCAGTCAGCCAACTAGCATTTCTTAAGTTCCTGCTACATGCCTGATACTGTGCTGAGTGCTAAGGATACACAGAGGTGGAGGGAAAAAAAGCTCGAAATCTAATGAGAGAGGAATGACATGCAAACAACTGTGTACAAATACAAATATAAAAAATTGGAGTAGTCTTAGAAGGAAGGCACTATGATTAAGGAGGATTTCCCAATTTCTTCAAGAAATTAGGAAGCCAAGGAAGCTAGGAGGCAGAGATGAAGAACATTTTAGGCATATGGAACAACCCGTGAAAATATTTGCATTAGGGAAATAGTGTCCTGTAAGAGGAATGACAAAGAGGCCAGTGTCCCTGGATCACAGATTAAGTGAAGGGGAATAAAATGGAAGGATACTATTTAGGAGGGAAGGTGTTAGGTTGTGAAGGGGTTAGGCTTTAAAAACCAAACAGATTTTATATTTGATCCAGGATGTAATAAAAGGAGCTACTGAAGTTTATTGAATGGGAGTGGGGGAGAAAGGGTGACATGCTCAGACCTTTGGGCAAGTAGGCTATATATATAATCTCTAAATCCCTTCCCAGTTTTAGCAAGTTATGATTCTTTTACAAAGGAGTTTCTGAAAGTTAACCTAGCAAAAAAAAAATGATGTTTTTCCTATCATTTAATGTTGGACCAAATTGATGACTCCTCATCGGTTCGACTCAGTAGGTTTCTCAGATTCTAGGTCCCTGTCTAGCATTTTTTTCTTCCTCACCAAATCTCTCTCCCCTAGCTTTTGACTGTATAGTACAGCTGCATATTCCACACCTCTGGGATAGTCAGTCCTTCATTTAGTTAGTCTAAAAGTAAGTAGTTAACTGTTCAACCTTATTTTCTAAGTCCTTTTGGGAGCTCATTCTTTTTGTCTAGCACCTAGAAAAGACCCTTCCTTCTCTATGAGATTCAATTGATGTTGTTTTCATTATTTAAAGCAGTGTTCAAGATTGTGTGTGTATGTATGCATGCATGCATGTGTGTATGTATGTATCTCCACCAAGATGAGAACCCTTCCAGGTAGCCCCCATTAAAATCTAAGAGCCAGTCTCCTTATGGCAGACTCCGCAGGAAAGAAGGAACTTGAGGCTTCCTGAATGACTCGGTCTCTTTCTATATTTGCAGTACTTCTGGGTAATGATACTAAGAGTCCTTCCAATTTTCTTGCTTGAACTTGTCTGGTGGACATGTGAAATTAGAACATAACCAATAATTCTTTTAGCTCCCTTTCCTTAATAGCTATCAGATGGAGGCTATGGGCTCTTTATTAAGTGAGTCTGGAACTGACCCAAGGAACTACTGTAAGTTTCCATTTCCAACTTTTTAGCTGTTGTCTCCTCCTTTCCAATCCCTCAGCCTGTCAGTTAGCACCCTATTCTGAATACACCCTCCTTACAGAGATGTGATGACAAAGTCCCATCTTTTACCAGAAGTCTTGCCCAACTTCTCTTAATTCTAGGGCTTTCACTCTTTCAATTTTTTCCTATTTATCCTGTAGATACCTTGCATATCTGTTTGTATAATGAGTGTTTGCAGTCTCTCCAATAAACTGTGCATAGCTTGAAGGCAGGGACAGTCTTTTGCCTCTTTTTATACATCCAGTGCTTAGCGTAATAACTAGCACATGGAAGGTGCTAAATAAGTAGATGTTTATTGACTGACTAACAAGCCATTCTGGTTTACTTTCTAATACTTGAATAACTAAAATTAACCTTAAAATTTCTTCCTATTTTTTTAAATTAAAGTTTTTATGAAATTCTAGAACATTTAAATATGAACATTTATATAGCACTTTATAAAATCTACAAAGCACTAATTTAGAAGCATAATCTTATTAGAACCTCCAAAAAGTCCTGTGAGGTAATTACCATAGGTCGTCATCGTCATCATCGTCCTCCTCCTCCTCCTCCTCCTTCTTCTTTTCTTCTTCTTCTTCTTCTTCTTCTTCTTCTTCTTCTTCTTCTTCTTCTTCTTCTTCTTCACTATTTCTGTCTTTTTACATTTGTTTGAAATATTTCTGTGCCCTAGTACATGGTCAGTTTTTGTAAAAGTTCCATGTGGTGCAGAGAAATATGTATTTTCTTTTGCTGTCCCATTCGTCACACTACTGTCTACTTTCTATGTCTTCCTGAAGCTCAATGTTTTCTTTATGAATTAAGATAATACGTGATTTGGGGAGTATAAGTTTATTTCTGGTATTGGTTTATTGTCTGTGATTCCTTTCAGCATAATTCAGTTTCCTTGTTTATCCCTTTTTATTTTTTTGAATGTTTGTTTCTGTTTATCTGATAGTAGGATGGCAACTGATTTTTTGGATTCACTTGATACATAGTAAATTTATTTTCCATCCTTTTAATTTTATTTTGAGTATATCTTTCTTCTTTCAAAATGTGTTTCTTGTAAGTAACAGATTGTAGGGTTTTGCTTTCTCCTCCAATCTGTCACTCTTTTTAATTTTATTGGATTGTTTAATCCATTCACATTTAAAGTTATTAGTTGGGTTTAAATTTTCCTCCATCTGTGTCTAAAATTTTTTAAGTCAATATATTTTTCTCCTCTTTTGCTATAAACATAGTATTATGTTCCTTTATTTACTTTAATCTTTTTTTAAGGTGATTCTGTTCCCACTGGATCCCTTCCCCTCACCCTGATCCTCCCTTCTTGTTTGTAAGCCTTTTTCTTAATGCTTTGTCCTTTCTCCTGCTTTTATCTGGCTAAATATTTCTTCCCTTTTTTTCTTCTTAGTCAAATAAATTCCCCTTTCCTTTTTCTCCCCTTAAGCTAGGTCTGTTCTATTCTTTTTAAATTTGACTCTTTTTGTCCTTCTCCAAAAAGGATTTTTCCCACTCTCTTCATGATCCATCCTCTCTTCCTATTTATTTTACACTCTCATTCCCTGGGTCATGACCTCTATAATCATCTAGTATCACTATCTTCTCTGCATTCTTCATACAATCAAAGCTTCAAAGGTATTCATTTTTGGCTTTTGCTCTTCAAGGATTGTAGCCAAGCTGACTGTTAAAGCCTGAGAAAACATCTACAATCTGGAGCTGGGGTCTCTACAGCACTGGAAAGAGGGTACGGTTTGGATATAAGCCTGTGTCTTGTCTTTGGGTCTTCTAGTGTAAACCTTCCTGTTGGGTGCATGGGGTGTCTAGAGGGGTGCTTAGTGAACAGAGAGTCAGTGAACAGCCATTTCTGGATTTTTTGTTGCTACCTTCTTTTAGAATCCGGGTGTCCTAGACCATGGACATTCCTGAAGTTGTTTTATCTTTTGTATATAATGTCTCATTTAAAGAGGTTTGAAAGGTTGAAGGGTTCAGAGAAAATGTCTAGTCTACCATCTTGTTACTTATGTGACTCAGAAATTTTACAAGTGGGGGAATTGAGGTTCGTAAATTTGGAGTGCCTTGCCCAAGGTCACTTACACAGTGAGTAAGAAAGGCATGGTTTGAATCTAAGTCTTTCTAATGCCAAACTCAGCACTCTAACCCCTATAGAGCTTACTTTTATTAGAACTGAATTCAACTGATTGGTTTTTTAAATTTTATTTTAATAACCAGTTATTGGAGTAAATTTGACTGGTTGTTTTTCCAATCCAGTTCATTGTTTTTCAATCCAGTTCATGTGTAGGCACAGCCTGAAACTTTCTGCTAATTATGTCTCCTGAGAATTAATTCCCATTTTTTGCTTCAGGGGTTTTCATTCCTGAGCAGGTTAATCACCTGTCTGCCATTTTATGGCACTCTTATACAGGACCAAAGCATTTGGGGACCACCCCTTTGCTAATATTTCATCCAGGCAGTGATATCATAGCTTCTCCATTAGATTGGGAGTTAGCAGTGGGTAGGGACTATTTTTCTGTCACACTAGAAGAATCCTAAAAGAGGAGATTATACCTCTCCATTACACAGGAAGAAAGCCCTCCAAGTACATGAATCATGTCTTCTCCCTGTCCCCACACATTTGTAAATAACTTATTTTATTCAGAGGGGTCACTCAATGTAAAGTGTTGGCTGACAGACTGAGGAACTGATGCCCTAAATCCTGAGAAATTCTGACAGTATAGACAGGTCAGTAAGGGAGCTCTTAACTGGTCTTTGATGATGCTCACCACTCAAATACACCTGCCAAGACCATACTGCCATGTATGTTCATGTAATCAGAACCTCAATGAAGAGAAATTCAAGCTAAATACCTACAAATCAAGTATTGCTGCAAGACATAGAGCTGACAGTTTGTGGTATAGAATTTCCAGGTTCACGAGTTTCACTTTGCACATTTTTTTGTCCTTCAGTGCATTATTCCATTTTTTCATTATCTGATGACTTTTAAATCATTACCACTGCTCTATTTTTGTCTCCTCCTCCTTTCACAGCCCACTTCTGCTGGGCTATTTCCTCTCCCTTCCTTAATTTCTTCCTTTTTCATTCTGGTTAAATTAGAGCATTTATTTTTTAAAAAATATGTTTTGCTTCCTTTTTTATCTACATCATTCTTACTACTCAGTGCTACCTGCCCCTCAATTGAATCCTTTGATGTAAGGAATAAATGTAATCAAGTCAAACAAATCATGTTTGAAAATGTAAGCCCTGTTCCACGCCTGTAGTTCATCATCTCTCTCTCAGCAAGTAGAAGGCATCGTTCACCGTCAAACTTCTAAAGTAAGGATTGGTCATTATCTTCATCAGAGTTCTGAAGTTTCCTAATCGTGTTTTCATTTATATTATTATTTCATAATGGAAATCATTCTCTGAGTTCTACTCATTTCACTTTGCATCATTTCATAGAGGGCTTCCCAAGTTCCTCTGAATTCTTGATTTTCATCACAGTTTGCTCAGTTATTTCCCAATCTGGGTTGTTCATTTTAAAAGAGAACTGCTTTTGCACAGGGCACTCTGCTAGAAGCTTGAATGTTCTCTTATTGTAGAACATTGGCAGCAGGAATTTTAAGGATGTGACAAGACTTCTCTGTCCAGTATATTCTGATCACGTAAGTGCTCATTTTTCAAATCAGATTTTAGGCAATTAAGCCAAACCTTAGATACATTTCACTGGTATTTTTGACTCCTAATTATTACTCTTTAATCATATTATAAGTGTAGTGGATTGAAAACTAACCTCCAAGTAAGAAAGTTATGGGTTCAAGACCCACCTTTGACATGTATTTACTGGGTGATCCTGGGCATCATTTCAATCTGCTGGGTGACTCCTTAAGATAATAAATTTATAAATTGCTCACCAAGTCCTGGAATGTTAAGGGACTAGGAAAGGAAATATAGGGACAGCATGAAATAGAAGATATCTCACTAGGCAGCAAGCCAAGAAATTCTTTCTTGATTAATCTATCAGACTAAACTTTAGGAAATGAGGGACCACATCTTATTTAAACTTTGTTTCTTCTCTAACACCAAGAAGGGTAGTCTGCACACAGTAGGCAGCTGCTTAAGAAATAAGCAGTAACAAATACTTTTTGGCTTAATTTGACCTGCCAATCTGCATTGGTAAAAGAAAATTTTCCTCATTGGGAGTTCCCCATAGAAAAAGAAAATCCAAGGTCCAGTTTAAAAGAATAACAGTAGGGAAAAGGCCCCACATGTACAAAAATATTTATAAACAGCTCTTTTTGTGTGGCCAAGAACTGGAAATTAAGGGAATGACCATCAATTGGGGAGTGGCCGAACAAGTTGTGGTATATGAATGTAATGGAATATTACTGTGCTATAAGAAATGACAAACAGAGGACTTCAGAAAATCCTGGAAAGACTTGTATGAACTGAAACTGAATGAAGTGAGCCGAGCTTGGGGAACTTTATACACAGTAATGGACACAGTGTGCAAGGACTGTTTTTGATAGACTTGGTCCTTCACAGCAATGCAAGGACCTAAAACATTTCCAAAGGGCTCATGATGCAAAATGCCATCCATACCCAGAGAAAGACCTGCAGAATACAAAATGAAGCATACTCTTTTCTCTTTTGTTATGTTTGGTTTTGTTTAGTTTTACTCATGCTTTGTCCCATTCATTTTAATTCTTCTATACGACATGACTAATGTGAAAATGTGTTCAATAAGAATGTATGTGTAGAGCCCATGTATGTGTAGAGCATGCTGTCTCAGGGAAGGAGGGGAAGAAAATTTAAAACTTATGGAAGTGATTGTTGAAAATTCAAAACAAACAAATAAATTTTGAGGAGAAAAATAAACAAAACATTAACAATAACAAACAACAGTACTATATAACATTATTGACAAAAGAAGAAGGATTCTACGTGAGGTGGGAATGAATCTTGGTCCTGTCCTCAGGACAATAGTAACTAGAGCTCTCACTGGGATCGTAATATTTTTGGGTATGCTCCAGACCACTCTGGCCATCTGATGAAGCCTTTGGATCCCTTCTCAAAATAGCACTTTTGACTATATAAAATAAAATATATGATTACAAAAAAATTAATTATAGCAAAATACAGTTATCAAAATAGATATTTCTAAAGTTTATAAAATTCTAGTGATCATTTCTCTAAAATGGGCAGCACCTTTCCAGAATATTTATTGATTTTTTTTTTGCCAAAAATTACAATTCCCAATTCAAATCAACAGATATTTATTAAATGTCTATTATATACAAAATATTTTTTAGGTGTAAAGGAAGGTACAAAGTTTCAATATGATATAGTCTCTGCCATTATGTAGTTGAAAATCTGATTTAGTAAGAAAACAATTTTTGACTCACTGCCCAATGTTATATCCTCTATATTTTATCTCTATTTATCCTCTGTATTATACCCTTATATCTTTTCCTATGCTCTAAATATTCCAGGGCTCAGTGAATATGTCCTCTGTTCATTCTAATAATACCTTCATGATTTTCTAGACTTTGCTTTCATCTCCCTTCCTAGCCATCATCTTTCTAAGATGAAAAAACCTCATCTTTTTTCAATAGATTCATTAAATATTCTCTTCTCAACACCAAATTCCTTTACTCATTCAGTTTTCCTTATCTGGACATTCCCAGTCACTTAGAGGAGGGGAAAGCTCAAGTGGAAGGTCTTTCCAGGATAGATAGTGAAAATTCTTCTGGAGAAAGTGAGATGGATGGAGGGTTTTGCCTTTGCAATTCTTACTTGGTCACCATGAATCTAAAGGTACCCCCACTGACTACAGCTAAAGAGATGTGATAGTTTCTTTTTTATTGTGAGCTTTGAGTCAGTAAGCAATTTTGTAATTAACATCTGAGAAATAGTTTAGAAGAACTGACTGAAAACTATTGGCCATAAGAGTATTAAAAAAAATAAAATGAAATAAAAAAGCACAATAAAACAAGACAATACATTTCTTCCTAGCTTATTAATAGGTTTTTTGCTATTTAATATGCTGTGACTTGAGTTCTATTAAAGTTAGTCACTCATCCAACATATATTTAATGAATGCCTGAGTCACTTGACTCGTCAGTTACTAGTGTGCTCTCTCCTCTCTCTCTCTCTCTCCCTTTCTCTCTCCCCTCCCCTTTGCGAATTAAGTAGTATTTGTTTATTTCAATGTCATATTATATCTCCCTAGTGGAATGTAAGTTCCTTGAGGACAGGAATTGTTTCATAGAATCATAGACTATATAGCTAGAGTTTAAAGGGACCTCAGAGATCATCTAATAAAATTCCCTCATTTTACAGATCAGGAAACTAAGGCTCATGGAAGTTAAATGACCTCCTAGAGTTGCACAGATAGTGTCAAGAGCAGGACTTGAACTCAAGTCTTTCTGACTCCAAGTCCAGAACTCCGTCTGCTACATTTACACTGTCTTTGTATTCCCTTAGACTGTTATAGTTCCAGTAGGAGTTTAATAAATTTTCAATAGGATTGAATAAAGGTGGATAGGATATATACTTCACTGGTAAACAAAAAGAGAAAATTTATTATCTTTTTCTTGATCTCCTTTTGCTATGTGAATGTTTCTGAAAAGTATGTTTTTCTATGGTTTGTATTCATGGCAATCCTGGATGAGTAAAAGGAGTATGGGAGGAGATGCTCAGAGGACAAGTGCTTGTTGACCTAACAAGTCTTCCAGGTGGGAAGGAATAAGCCATTACTTGAGGATTTTAGCTGTTTGATCTCTTCTTGGAGTTCTGCAGATTGGCTCAGCTAGAATCAAGATTTCCAGAACAATTCACACCTATAACAGTATTCAACATTTTACTTTTGGCAAAATCGACTTTGAGAGGTGATAGTTTAAAGAGAGAGTCTAGAACACCCAATTCATGACTCTTACATTCTGATTTTGAGTGACAGTGTTGTATTATAGAAACAGCTCTAGACTTTGGGTCAAAAGACCTGAGTCCTCATCCTACAGCTGACTTTAGCTTCTGGACCCCAGGTTCTTTATCAGTAAAAACTAATGTGGACTAAATTATCCCTGAGATCCATTTCAGAGATGTGTTTCCTTGAGAGTCAGAATTCTTTCATTCTTTGTATTTATTTATATTTCCAGTACCTAGATAGTGCCTGGAATATACTAAGTTCTAAATAAATGCTTATGGATTGATTGTTTGATTTCTGCTTTAACATTTTATGGAGAAGCTCTTTTTTCCACCACCAACACTTCAGCTATATTTGAAAATAGGTCAGATAGTATCCTGCCCAAAGGATAGTGTCTGAGAGCTTCTAGTACAGCAGCCAAAGAGGAAAAAAACTTCTCTGTTACATGGGTTTTTTTTCCCTTTTTTCCTTTTAGTTTTTTAAGAAGAGATTTTGTGGGAGCCCTACTTATTTTGTTCATCATAAAAAAAAAAAATTCCTGGAATAACAACTCATAACTTTCAACTCTGACTACACATCTTCATCTCTTCCAACCTAACAAATCACCACTGAAATGACTGCTTTGGGGTAAAGAGGCAAGAGATCTCCTGCCTCTGGGGAGAATGACTGAGCAGCCATGACCCTGCTCACCTCTTTTCTGAAATTAAAGCTCCCCCCCCCACCTTCTTGGGGGCAAGGACAGGGTGCTGCTCTGGAGAATGAACATCCTGACCACACCCACATACTGACCCCATGGCTCCCCAAGCCTCAACGGGTGACTTGGAATCAAGCACAAACAGTTTCAGTCATTGCCCAAACTGGAAAGAACATTTTTTCCCCAGACCATTATTAAGAATTTTATATGCACATATATACACGTACAAAGAAAGAGACACATAACCCAAAAGAGGAAAAACTCATCTCTGACTATTTGGTCATAAATTACACGAAGTACATTTCTTTATAAAGTACTACATTTTTCGATGAATTCTCTCCATTCACCCCAGGGGGGTTGTAATGTAAACTGACATCTTACTTTCTTCCCGAAAACATTCGCTCGCATTGTGTTTGAGTATATACTGCTTAACCAGGCAAACACATAATACACTTGGAAATGGGGGCTATTAACTCCTATCTAAGTGAGACTGCAATCATGCAATCATGTCTGAGAGTCATAGAGGTCCCATATAATCCTTAGAAAAACTAGTAAGTAAACATGGGTGAAAGAAATAAGACAGGAGAGGAAGGGCGTTACATAAACAGCTTAAATGCATAATTACTAGCGCTCAGAAAAATTGGAAGCCAGACGATGTCAGTGCCAAAAAAGAAGGGGAGCAAGTATTTTATAGCAAGTCACCCTTAATTACTTTTGATTTTATATTTTTGATACTTTAAACAAAATTAGACAAAATGGAAACGAGAATCATGGCACTCTCCCTGTCTTGGTTTCTTTCCCTCTCACTTGTTTCCCAGCGTGGAAATCCTTCTCAAGATAGTTTATATTTTCTAATGTGGGGAATCAGTTGAGCAGCTTAAAGACCAACCTTCAGCCCCTCTCAATTTTCCTTGCCAATTAACAAAGCCAGCCACGTGTCCTCGGGCTCTCGGGCTTTTAAATGCCCCAAATTTACCTTGCAGAAGATCAGAAACCAGAACTCATAAAATTGAACTCAGCTGCAGAGTGGATCTTGGTCTTTCGAGTGCTACTAAAACAATCTGCAAATTATTTAAATTAAACCAACCCAGCCCTCGACATCTGCACGCAAAATGCTTAAATTCCGAGTGCAACTTTACTGGCATAAGAAAATAATAAGGGGAGTTCAATTTGTGTCAGCATAGCTCAGGAAAATAAGATATCATGTCTTGCTGTCTGCTTGATGTCAACTTCTCAGATGCGAGCCTTAATGCCTCATCTTAGACTGTCCTTACTGCAGCCTGCCAAACAGAGAAGTTCAGCCAAAGTTCATGAAGCTACTACCAAATAGAATCTCCCCCCTCTTTTTTCAATCATTAGAAACCTTCTGCTTTATATTGGGCACACGTGATTGTGTCTACCCTTAAAACATATATAACTCTATTAGCTTCTTCTCTGCTTTGGGTGTACTATAATTTCCTTTCTTGGATGACTTTGTTTTACTGCTTATGCTTATCTGGCTTTTTAACTTTCACTATACAAAGATAATATCTCAAGTGATCGACTAGAACACCCGGATAAAGTTCGGTAAATATTCCAGCCCAGTGAAAGATAACTCCTTTATGTAGTAGCGGAGGTAGTAGTAATGGTGGTGGTGATAGTAGTAGTAGTAGTAGTAGTAGTAGTAGTAGTAGTAGTAGTAGTAGTAGTAGTAGTAGTAGTAGTAGTAATGGACAAACACTAATCAATCAACATAGGAATTCTAAGTTCTCACAGTCTCACTCATTCCCACCGGAAGGTGATGGCCAAATAAGCGAGGTTTTCCCACCAGTGAACAACCAGGGTATTCTGAGAGTCTAGTCCTTGGAGAAATGCCCAATTCCAGCCTCACGCTAATATCCCCATTGGATGTGATATTGAGACGATCACTGGACAATTACACAGACCATTTTCCTCATTTTACTTGTTTAGTCTTAATTTACTTCAAATGTCTATAGGACTCATTCCTTCTAGTGAAATGGTGCACCCATACTTTTAATCACGCAAAGGAAACATTTTAATGCCGCTGAATGATATATCAATTTAGGGTCCTGGGATCCCTGAAGAGATAGGATTTCCTGCATCAACAGAAGTACAGGTTTAGTAGGTGTGTAGAGACAAAAATAAGAAAAGCACAGCCTTTGATCTACAGCACATTGTTTCGAAATACTTTTCCTAGAGTGTCATAATTCACATTCAATCTTTGCTTGGTATTTAGCATTTTCCTTCCAGAGATCTCCAAGTTCTCTTCAAAAATCAATGCTCCACCTTCCATAGTAGCCTTGTGGAACCTTTACATAATGAAATTAAGAGACTATGAAATCTATGATGGAGATTTTTGGTCACCACATTTCAGTAGACCACTGCCCTCATAAGCAAAAGGTGTCAGGAAAAAAAAATTGGTGGAATTTTTTTCATGTAGTAAACAATGTAAAAATGATTGGGAAATTAATAATAACAATAATTTAATATAGAGTTTTAAGGTTTTGTGAAATAATTTACATATGCTATTTCATTTGTTTCTCCCAACGACATCATGAAGTGCTGTTATCCCCATTTTACAGATAAAGAACCTGAGGCTGAGAGGTGAAATGACTGGCCTAGGAAAACAAAGCTAGTAAGCATTTGAAGCAAGATTTGAACTCAGGTCTTCCTGACTTCTGAAATCAGAGCTCTATTTGTTGCCCTACCTAATTGCCTAAAGGAAATTTGCATCTAATTATAGATTTTTTAAATCTTCTACATCTAAGGTTGCTTCACAGGACTTCTAAGACTACAAAGAATAGTAAGTCTTCAGAAACAGGAAGGTTTAGGAAGGAAGGAAGGAAGGGAGGGAGACACAGAAGAGAAGGATGGAAATAAGTATTTATTAGCACCTACTGTGAGGAAGGTGCTGCGCTAAGTGCTTTACAAACATCTCATTCCAAACCCTCAATAACCCTGGGAGGTAGGTACTATTATGACCACCATTTTATAATTGAGGAAACTGAGGCACAGTTTTGCCCAGGATCATGCAGCTAAGAAGTGTCTAAGACTGAATTTAAACTCACTTGTCACTGACTCCCATCATTCTATCCATTCTACAACCTAGCTACCTCCCTATCTAGCAGAAAGGCAGAAAACCTGAATCTGAGTCTCCGCTTGCCAATATACTAATTATATGGGGTCTGGGCAAATTATTTTGAGTTGACTTTTTGAGTCTCAGTTTCTTGCCTTCAAAAAATGGGGAAGAGAATTCCTGTGCTGCCAACCTTACAGCGTTGCTTTGAGAATCGAAGACCAAGAATGCAAAGCTTTGTATAATCATCAGTCAATCAATCAAAGGCATTTATTAAGGACACTAAGAATATACATAAAAGGAGGACATGATCTCTACTCACAAATAGTTTACATTCTAAAGTACCATGCAAAGTTTACTTATTATTATTATTAAATGGACATATAGAAGTAAAAATAATAGTTGACTTTCAAATAAAGAAATCATCTAAAGGTTGGCCACATTGTGCCTGCACAGTTCATCTTTTCATCCTCAATATCATAACATCTTTCAAATTAAGCATTGTGCTTTAAAGGAACTAGGTCACTGATTCTTAACTTAATCTGGTATCAATTATAGCGCTCGATTTGGAATATTCAATGTCTGTGCAGATGAAATGCTTTAATACCTTAGGTAGTAGCTAGTTGCTGGATTCAGCCTGAAAAACATGGTTGGAAAAGTTTAAAATATTTTTGCTATATTCAAAGACGATCAAGATTAAAAATTCCCAAATGTGTATTCTGGAATGCCTCCAAAAACATTCCATCTTTATTCATTATTGGATATTGTCTTGATTAAAATTCCTGTTGGTTTGTTCTATGGTTAAGTAGTAATCTTGTATCTTAGCTCTTGGAATGTATCGGTATCATGTGACACTCGAATGAAGCCCAAATGAATATAGAGAGATCTCTTTCACAAGTCAGCAAGGAGAAGGACTCACAATGTTCAGATTTCAGCAGAGCTGTTTGGGAAAAGTTGATCTGTTCAACACATTCTTTCCAAATGGCGAGGCAGAAAGAACACTGTGCAAAGGGGGAGGAAAAACCAGCTCTTCAGGTGGCTTTTTGTACAGTCTCCATATAAAGAAAAAAAATGAGAATTTCCTAGAGCCACATTACATTCCAGGCACCGGAGAAATTAAGAAGGTGTGTATTCTCTCTACTACACTTCTCCTCCAACCCCCCACCCCCATACACACACACATAGATTTCATTTCTCTGCCTTTCTCACCATTTGGTGCCCTGCAATCTGAATTTCACACAGTAACACGCAAAATATGCACACAGACAATTCGAAGCAGATGATTTGGTTGCCATCTTCTGAGTCATCGTTTTGTTGCTCAGGGTCCCAGGAGATGCCTTTCGGGATAAGTGGAGGATTTGGTTAGAAGCCACTTAGAATTGTAATCAATACAGGAGCAAAAGGGGCATTTCAGCCCTCCTGAAGCTTTTGGGGGACAGACTTTCTGCCTGCGGCCTTACTGGGAGCGAGGACCACTTACACCACCCTGGCTGTCTCGTCTCCAAGGAATGCAGAGACCCGCTCCGGTTCAAAGGCCTAATGTTCTTAGGATCCAGGGTCTATGTGTCTTTGGCAAATACTGTTAACATTTTGTTTGTTTGTTTTAATAGCCACTTGAAAATAAGCTGGGAGAGCAGCCCCTGAAGTAGTTGAGACTCAAAAAAGCAGGCCTGCTTGTTTAAAAGTAACATAATCCCTACCCCCCTTTCAGCTGTCCTGAGTCCACATGCTGGAAACACATTTCCCAGTCTGTGAAAAGGTCAGGGGAGCACTTCAGAGCCTTGTGAGAAGTATAGGAGAATCCTCACTCCCCAGAGGGATTGACAGCACTGAGTCACCTCCCAAATGCCCCATGGGAGACTGAAAAGATTGGCTAGGGATATGAATTCTGCCAAGTGTGGGACTGCTTCAATGGAAACTTACCGATATTGGACTAGACTGTCTGGGAAGGAGTTTTGAGTTATTTTGTTACTGAGAATTTACCCAGGGGACTTGGTATCAGGGAATGCTTGGATTCAAGCTCCAGCTTTGATGCATAATTAGAAGTGGAGGTCTTTGGGCAAAAGAGTTTCCTCATCTATAGATGGAGAATCATAATGAGGGCTTGCTAGATAGCTCAATGAATAGAGTGCAGACACTTAGCTGTGTGACCCTGGGCAAGTCCTTTAACCTCTGCTTGCTTTAATCCACTCAAGAAGGAAATGGCAAACCACTCCAGTATCTGTGCCAAGAAAAACGTCATACAGGGTCACAAAGAGTCAGATCTGACTCAATCACAACAAGATAGATAATCAGAAATATGGGTCATGGAGATGGGCCTTAAGGTCATAAGTGGGATTTGAAGTTAAAACCAGGGTCACAACATAGACCAAAGGGCTAGCAAGAGGTAACTAGGTGGTGCAGTGAATGGAATGCTGGACTTGGAGTTTAGAAAGACCTGAGTTCAAATCCTGCCTCAGATACTTACTGTTTATGTGATTCTGAACAAGTTAACCTCTCTCAGCCTCAGCTTCCACCTCTGTAAAATGTGATGGCCTTTAAGGTTTCCTTCCAGTTCTGCATCTATATTCTCATAGTCTACTTCACAGGGTGTGGTTGGGGAAGAGATTTGAATACCTTAAAGTACTATATAAATATTACTCATGGCTATTGTACAGCTTCATTGAGCTTTCTCCACAAAGAAGATGGGGTGGGAGGGGGGAATCACAAGACCCCAAAGGCATTAGGCAGAGTTTTTAGATGCTCATACATTTGTCTTCTCTCTCCATCCCTCAACCAGCTATACACAACAAAGAAGGTTCAAGGGGGTTAGAAGTCTCCACAATTCAGAAGAAAATGGAAGGTAGGATCAGCCTACCTAGAGTCCCTAGAACTTTTTTGTGTGTCATGGACACTTTTGGCAGTCTCATGATGCCTGTGATCCCCTCTGAAGAATGTTTTTAAATGGAAAATAAATATGTAGAATTATAAAAGAAACCAAATATTCAATATAGTTAATGAAATCAGTTTCACAGATTCCAGGTTGAAAACCTCTCTCCTAGAGCCAGGTATTAAGCATAAATACTCATACATACCTACAGTGGAATATTTTTTGTTATCTTTTGTTTTTATATCACTTCCATTTATGAATATCTCCCTCACTCACTCAGATAACCATCCCTTATAGCAAAGATGAGAGAGAACCAGTTAGCTAGAGACATACCCAGAGAGAAAATGAGATGGAAAGAAAGAGTGGATAAAAAGAGAAGAGAAAGAAGGAAGATAAAGGGAGGGAGAAAAAAAAGAAATAAAAGAGAGGCAAGAGAAAAAGAGAGAAGGGGAGAAAGAAGGAATAAGGAGAAACGAGGGAGAAGAGAGCAAAAGAGAAAGGAGAAAGTGAGGAAATATGAGAGAGAGAGGGAGAATAGAGCGAGCCAGAGAGAGAGAGAGAGAGAGAGAGAGAGAGAGAGAGAGAGAAAGCACAAGGGTAACCATCATAGCAAGGGAGTCTGACAGTATATGCAATATTTCATGTCTGGAGTCCTACAGGACCTCACTTCTGTGAAGGGAGGAAGGTATATTTCCTTATTTCTTCTTTGTAGTCCAACCTGGTTCTTACCATTGAACATCCAGTAGAATGTGAATGCAACAGGCAGGGTTCCCTTTGTCAAGACTTGCTACCAACCTCCTTAAAATGTCCCTGGGTCTCACCTCTTACTAGTTCCCTGGATTTTGTTGTGATACTGGTTTTGGTTTCAGGTCCTGCTTACCCCCTCTGGCCTTTCTGCTTCATGACCTGCGTTTCTAGACTGGACTTGACTCAGGCCAATTCTTTGACAGTTTATGTCTAACGTTGGAACAAAGTGAGACCATTCAACAGTTAACAAAGTAAGATATACATAGCCACAATTGGGTGAGAATCTTTAATAAGGATATGGATGGAGGAATACCTCAATATGAAGTTCTCCTGCTACTGAGTTGCCTACAGTCGTCCCCTAAACAAGCCTCTGTTTTGTACCTGTGACCAGAAAGTAAACCTTTAGTCCCCTGAAACAATTAAGTTTCAAAATTGGTTTCAGTATCTTTTAATGAAAGAAGAAAAAAAGAAAAACCTAGCTTAATTTTACATCAAGAAGGAAGTTATGCTATTGCTTCCACCTACCTATATTTCTTGTTTCTTATTCTGGGATTCCCAAGATGCCGTTGCCCCTAATATGCTCATGGACTTCCTGAGAGTACAGATCCCATCCTCCATCCTTTCATTTTGAGCAGTGCAGAGTGAATCGTACAGAATGAGCAGACAGGGTTGGACTGTGATGGGCATTAAAGATCTCATTATATTTTTTATCTTTCACTCCAGCCTACTTCTCTTCCAAATTGGTTTGTTCACATCTATGGACATCATACCTCCCAAGCTCCCTCCTTCCCCTCATGTCCCATTCATCGTTCAAGGCCCAGGCCAAATCTCACTAATGCCAAATCCAATGCTTTAACCCATAGGCCACCTAGCTGCTGCTGCTTCTGGATCTGAAAGAGATTCAGAAGAGCAGAATTTAATTTTTTAAGTAGCATGAAATTTTCATCTATGTGCAATGCTTTCCACATAGTAGACATTTAATATGTGTTTGTCTGACTGTTTATAAATGAAAAAAGAAAAACCAAACTAAGTCTTGGAGAGGTGAAACAGTTGATAACAAAGTCAAGAATAGAGCCCAGGCCACTGATTGGTTGTGTGCTCTTTGAATTCTGCCATCCTATTTCCTCCTTATCTTGTCTCAGGGCTGTGTACAGTCACTGCTCAGTAAATATTTTTTTTTTTTTTACAATGGAAATGAGCTAAAGAGTATTGATTACAGGCTTTATGGAGACAGATTTCATCTTCTTCCTATTCCCAATATGGTACTCAGTTCCCAGTTCATGGGGTTGAGTGATTGAATGACAAGCCTATCTTTGATGCCTCTCAGAAGTGGTATAGAGACCACAGGACCATTGATTTAGAATTTGAAGTGCCCTTTGTTCATCCAGTCCAGGTATTTTTAACCATCTTTGTGTCAAGGGCCCATTTGGCAACTTAGTTAAGCCTATGACAACTTTCTCAAAACAGTGTCAGGGACTTATTTGGCAGTTTAGCGACGGCTAGGGATATTTTCTCAAAACGATGTCTTTAGATGCATAGAATCAAATACATAGGCTTATTTAAAAAATTATAGAACTCAGATAAACATCCCTAATTCTAGTCCTGGCCTCAAGGCATTTACACTGTCCTTGGGGCAGGGGAGAGGGACAATATTGCTTTGCAGATAAGTAAACACAAAATAATTTGATGGGGAGCAAAGGGTTAATGAATACACTAACTCCAGAATTGAGGGAATTAGCTACTAGGTGATAGGAAAGGTAAGAGAGCACTAACTATAGACATCTGAAAATGCCTTGTGTAGAAGGCTGAGCTTAAACTAAGCTTTGAATGGACCTCTAGATTCTAAGAGGTAGAGTTAAGAGAGCCTGTTTAAAAGCAGAGGTGGAAAATAGAACATCTTGTAAAGGGGGCAGCAAATAAGCCAGTTTGATCAAATGTAGAGTGTTTAAGAGGAAGAAATATGAAATCAGTCTGAAGACATAGGAGATTTCCAGTAAAGTCATATATTGAAGCTTCTCATGAAACAGAGGTAGCTTTGGATGAATTAAATGAAGGTTATGCCAGGAAAGCACAATCTCCAAGTTGGAAAGTTTCCAAGGTTGGACCCAGCAACAGACTGTTCGTTGTCCAAGAACAAGCCTAGCTAAGTTGTGACAGGCTGTCACCAGAAGGTTGAGCAGCAGGTGACAAATATTTTGGGCCACAGAAAATCATGAAGACTGCCGACTAAGGTATGGAGGGATTATGTTCTAATTCACTGAGCACAACAGCTCCAGGATTGACGGAGCCATCGATGAGTGGTTCAATAAACTTTCCCCTCTAGATTCAGGTCATATGTTGATTAAAAAAACACCAGATCTGCTTCAGTCTTTGCAAGGTATACTCCAAGGTATTTTATGGCTCTTTGGTAACCCCAATAATACTTTCCATTTGTACAATACAATTTACAAAGTTTCTTCATACCTTTGTCTCATGTGATTCTCATAGAATTCCTGCAAGCTAGGAAAGGGTCATTACTACAGAAGGATAAAAGTGAGGTCTCCACCAGTAAATTGACTCCCTCATTTTCTCTAGTTAGAAACTAGGACCTGGATGTCCTGACTCCAGTCCAGCCTTCTTGACACTCTACTGTCCTGCCTTGCAGCTAGATGCCTCCTGCCAGAGTCTGGTGGCTAAGGGTTAATGACTAGCACAGCAGACAGAAATGCCAAGGCTGAGTCAGAAAGAGTGACTGGTCAGTCGGGAGAGTGGCCAAGAAGAGAAAAAGTGCCAAGAACAAGCTGGGCTCTAAATCAGGAGGAACAACTCCTATTTGAGAGCTTGGGCTGGTCAGGGATGGCACATAACTTGTGGCCCAGCCCAGATTTCTTTTGAACAGCCGGTGTGTCTGTATCAACCATGCCCCCTCTTGTTTCTTAAAGGGATCGGCTTGTCAGATGACAGAATCTTGACAAGTTGCCTTGCTGGCTGGACTTAAATTTTCATGTTGGTTTCCAACACATTGAAGGGAGGAACTACTTAATTCAGCATTGTCTCCTCCACAGTCCCAGCTTAGCATCTGGGACTTAGACTCAACTTAATTCAATTTAGCTTAAAAGGCTTTTCTCAACTCCTCACTCTCTTTCATCCTAACTGTCAAATTCTGCTGTAAATAATATAATAGCTAACATTTATATAGCACTTACTATGCGCCTAAGCACTTAGCAATCATTATCTCATTTGATCCCCACAACAACTCTGGGAGGCAGGTGCTATTACTATCCACATTTTACAGATGGGGAAACTGAGGCAAACAGAAGATAAGTGAGTGCCCAAGGTCATGCAGCTTGTAAGTGTCTGAGCTCAGATTTGAACTTGATTTATCCTGACCCTTGTCCTAGTACTCCATCTACTGAACCACCTCAGTGGCACTTGCTTGGAGCCTTGAAGGCAGTTCGTAACTTTAAGAGGTAGGGGTGAGGGCAGAGAATATTCCAGCTATGGGGATAGCCTGTGAAAAGGCATGGGGTGGCGGGGAGAGAAGTAATGCCTTGTAAGGAGAGCAAGCAGACCATGTTGGCTGATATGCCGTGAGTTAGTAACATGAAATCAGTCTGGAAGGGTGACTTGAGTCTAGGATTTTAAATGCTGAACAAAGAAGTATGTATTTTCCTTAGAGACAATAGCGAGCCACTGAAAGTTTTTGAATGAGAGAGTGACATGAACTGTCCTTATTTTAACAATGTCAAAGCAGCTAATAGGAGCTCACTAAGTATTGGTTAAATTAATGAATTTTCCTCCTTGTACTTCAAGTATCACTTTTCTTAGCCTTTCACACATTTTTTTACATGCTATTGGGTATTATAGAATTTGTGTATAAATTATATATTCTGAATAGACTGTAGATCCCTGAAGGTAAGAATCATGTCTTCTTGGCTTTGTCTCTCATCCATGCATAGCACAGAGAACTGTACAAAGAAGGCTTTTAATAAATATTTGTTGATTTGGATTTGCTGAGTTGAATTTGTGTTATACATGGAAAGCAGAAATGATGGATATAATTACCAATTATGGGTGAACAAAGAATCATTTCTGTCTTTGGAACACAGTGAGCAATCACAGGAAACCCAATACCAGGCCACATAGACCACTTTGAACTTGAAAGAGTCCTTTTACAAAGTATACAACGAAGAGTTGGCCAGCCTTTGCTTGAAGAATGAGGAGGAAAAAACAAACAAATGGATGGATGGATGGATGGATGGATGGAGAGAGAGAGAGAGAGAGAGAGAGAGAAGAATGAGAAAGAAGCCCCCTATCTCCTCAGCAACTCATTCAACTTTTGGAGAGCTATAGTTGTAAGGACACTTCTCCTTACATTACACTTACATTTGCAATTTCTACCCCATTCTCCTTTGTTGGAGCTGAGTCAAATGTCTATGTGCTCTTCCACCTGATACCCCTTTAACTACCTGATAGCTGACACATCCCCCCTCTTCTCCAGACTAGACAACTCTAGTTTTCTTTTTGTTTTTTCAGTAAGTTCTCTTTTGGCAGGATCTTACGACTCTCCACCCATGTTGGTTACCTTTCTCTGAACACTCTTCACCTTTTCAATGCCTTTTTTCAAATATGGCACCCTGAGCTAAATACAATGTAACCACCTCCATCGTTCTGAATATTATGTCTGCCTTGATGCAGACATACATCATATTACAATTACATATTACAATCGTAATACATACAATTGTATTAGCGTTCTGGACTGTGAAATCACACAGTTGGAGTACATTACAGTACATACCTCTGTCCGGTCACTGTGCAACTCAGTCCAATTATTTAGCAATTACCTCAATGTCAAGGGAAGATGCCTTTAATTTGCATGAATAGTCTACTTACGAAAGACAGAGAGGTGGAGGGCATATAGACTCGGAGCCAGGATGACCTGGGGCCAAGTTGCGCTTCTGGCTATGACCAAGGGAGAGTCACTTAAACTTGCAATGTTCCAGGCGACTCTTTAAGACTATACATTACACAAGGCAGGCATCCATAAGGGGAAGAATTCCTTAGATTAATAAAATCACTGGTCAAGATCCTAATAAAAAATAAAGACTATTTAGAAATAATTGAGAGTTGATGAGTTGGAATGCTCATGGAATTGCCATACCAGGATATAGTCACCTCTGCAACTATACTATAAAGTAGAGAACATTGAACTTATCAGAAGGCCTGGCTTCTAGTCTCAGCTTTGCCTCTCATTTTCCACATTTCTCAGCTAAGATGATCTCCCAAGTTCCTTATCTCTTTCACAGTCTGAATAAGTCTGATTTCCTATTGGAAGTACAAGTTCTCTCTCTTTGGCTGTTTCTTTCTGAATATCTTTTGGCAAATAAGATAAAGTTCCTTTATGAAATGTGGAATCCAAAGCTAAGCTCAAGTTTTGTAAATGATTCATTTGGAAATGCAGACATCTATTTTGTATATGGAGCTGGAGATAGAAGAAGCAATGCCCTAGAGGTCTTCTGATTTCCGTTTTTAACTGTAATATTTACCTGGAAAAGGAATCGGGACAATCTGACCCTTCTCACCAGAGGGACTTGAGGGAAGAGCACAGGACTAGTCTGCAGGGGAGAAGGGGGAGGGACAGCAACTGTGAATTTTTTGAGATTTTTCTTCCCAAATAAGGTATCTCCTATCCAATTAGCTGCTTCCCTGAGACACCGTCCAAGAGCAATGCTTGGCCTCTCTGCTCATAGGATAATGAGATCATAGCATTTAGATCATAGTCAAAATGTAGCAGCTCTATGTTAACATTGTTAACCTCTCTTTCCCCAATTTCCTCAACAAGAAAATGGGGAGCAATAGAACCTAACCTCACAAAATTATTGTAGAATCCAACCAGATAGTATTTGTAAAACACTCAGCACAGTGTCAAACACATAGTAAATATGTAGTAAATGCTTATTTCCTTCCTTCCTTTTTTGAGGCAGCTAGGTTAGCATATTGGATTATAGTGCTGGACTTGGAGTCCGAAAGACCTGAGTTAAAATTCAGACTCAGACACTATTAGCTGTATCATCCTGGACAAGTCATTTAACCTCTGCCTCAGCTTCCTCAACTGTGAAACGAAGATAATAACAGCACCTACCTCCTAAGGTTTTTCTGAGGATCCAATGAGATAATTTTTTTAAAGCACTTAGCACAGTGCCTGGCACATAGTAGGTATTATATAAATGCTTTTTCCCTTCCCTTCTTCCCCACACCTTCCAACCTCCTCAGTAAGGTACTAAAGGCCAGAGACTTAGTAGCCTTGCTAACAAAATTTCTCACAGATAATAAGTAGCAGTGCTTCAAAACTGGAACCCAGGACTTCTGACTCAAAATCTAGTGTTCTTTCCACTCTACCCTACTTCTTTCTGATGCCCACCATTTCCGTTAGCCAGCGCTGTCAGGTTGCTTCCAGCCTCCTTCCTGGGTCTGGTTAGTCGCTCAAGTTCTACACTGTCTTCTCTCTTCCATCCCTTTCCTCTCGTCATCATATTCCATCATGTCTGGTAGAAACTTACCCTTTTCTGTCCTATTCCTTCAGGAACTTTTCTCTTTCCTAGGTGAAAAACATATAAAATTGTTGTTGTTTGTTCTTCATTTTTGAGGAGGAACAGTGACATCATGCAGCGATGTCTTGATTCACAAGGGAGTTGGATTTAAGTGAGGCAGAATTGCACAAAGTAATCAACCTAGCTTCTCTCTTCCAGAGTCATCAAAGTTCAATGGCAACACAAAATTCAAGACAATTGGCAATAGCCCAGGATACAGTGGATAATCTTGGCATCTTTGATGTCTAACCAAGCTCTAAATGTTCCACAGTACCTCCTTCATCTGCCTTCATGGTCATTGGGAAAAATTGTTTTCACCTGTCCATTCTGCCAGGGGAAAGTCTTCACGTGGTTGGTGTAGACATCTGTTGGTTGTTGTCCTTTGTGTTCAAAGAGGACCAAAAATGACTTTACTAGGGCCAAGGTACAGTGTGTCTGACTGTGGCCAATCAGACCAAAATGAGTTTGGAAAACTCCACCACAAGTCAGACAACAATAGCCCATGTGAACATTTAGAATGAAAGTATCTCTAAATTTGCACATCTCACTTTTCTGTTGAGCTACTGCAATTTTGCTTTGCTTACAGAGCACAGTGCCTTCTTTGATGTGGGCATGCTATGCTGGATGGTCCTATGCCAGTGTGTTCCATGTTTCACAACTTATTCCAATCTTCTTCAGAGAGACCTTGAGAGTATCTTTGTATCACTTCTGATTTTCATGTAAGCATTTGCCTTGTGTGAGTTCTCCATAAAATAGTCTTTTAGGCATTCGAACAATGTGGTCAGCACATTGGAGTTGACTTTGAATGCTTGGCAGTTGGAATAGAAACTCTTCTAATTCACCAATGGGTTTGAGGAATGTCAATTACCCTCAACCTGTTAGCACCTCTGCCAAGATGGTTTACTGGGGGTGTGGCCAACGTGAATACTGCCACTTCTTGAAGCCACAGGGAAGAGTTGAGTGTTAGGTAGACACCAAAGGTGGATGAGCATTCCTGAAAAGGGCTCAGCAAGCCCTCACAGCAGAAGTACTAATCCTCCCTGAACACCTCATATACCCCAAATAAAAATGAGTCATTAATCAGATAAGCTAATCTCATTTAATGAATCACTCCATCCAGGTCTCAGAATACAGGATCTAGGAATTATGGTGAGAATTTAAACACCTATGGCAGACAGGATCATTCCTAGGGGACTTTGTAGCTCAAGGAAAATCATACTCTTTGGGCTACCTCCCTACTTCCCTTAACCTTTTGGTTTTTGCTTTTTTTATACAACAATTATTTTCTTACCTTTATCCCCCTACATTCCAAGTAACACATTTTTTTTTTTAATGAGGAAGGATAACAAAGGAAAATAACTAAGTATCACTAGCTAAGTCAGGCCTTTTGAAATCATATGCAAAATTTCATACTTAGAGTCCACACTTTTCTATAGGAAGGAAGGAAGGAAGTATGCCCCATTATCTGTTCTCTAGAATTATTAAAATTACTTAGAGTTCCATTACTTTTAGTTATCGTTTTCATTTACATTATTGTAGTTACTGTTTATATTGAACTCCTGATTTTATTTTCTTCATCATGTATCAGTTCATCAAAAACTTCCCATACTTTTCTAAATTCTTCATATCCATTTCTTTTTGGCTCAGTAATATTCCATTTCATCCAAATGGGATAATTTGTTCCATCACTCATCAAATAATGGGTTAGATACCTGATGTATATATGTGTGTGTGTGTGTGTGTGTATGTGTGTGTATGTATGTGTGTATATACATACATTTACACACATATGTGTATATGTATATTATGTGTATGTATATATGTGTATGTATGTGTATATACACATATACACATACATGTGTGTATAAAATTTGCAACCACAAAAAATGCTGGTATGAAGTTTTTGGAATATATGAAACAATTCTGTTTTTGATCTCTTTCTAATACATACCTAGCAGTGGATCAAACAGGATAATGTATGTTAAGTACTTTGCAAACCTTAAGGTGCTTAGATATTGATGATGATAAAGAGGAGAAGGAGGATCATTGGGTCAAAGGGTATGAAGAGATTATTGACTTTCCTTCTTGAGACTCTCCAGATCCCTATTGCCTGTAGGATAAAATACAAATGCTTCAACTTGGCATCCAAGCCCTTCATTATCTGGCTCCAGTCTACCTTTCCCAGCTTATTTCACATTATTCCCTATTCATTGAATATATATTCCAGCCAACTGACCCCACTGGCTATTCCTCAACCTCCACATTCCATCTTCTACCTTTGTGTTTTTTTATGGATTATGCCCCATGTGTCTTATTTCCAATTCTTAGAGAACCTGGCTTCCCTCAAGAGACAGTTCATACATTACCATTTCTCTTCCCCCTTATAGTAATTGCTCTTTCCATCCTCTTTATAATTAGGTAAAGGCATGATTTTCTGTTTACAACTCATGCTACTCACCTCCCCCAGTATATATAAGCTTCAATTATTTCTCTTTTTGGTTCTGGATCCTCAGCAGGTAGTACATTCTCTTGGATACAAAAGATGTTTAGTAAATGCTGTTGTATTGAATTGTATTCAGTTTTCTTGCATAATTCCAAATTGCTTTCCAGAATCGTCTTCAATATTTTAAAATAAGTGAAAACTAATTTTCACTTTAACTTTTAACTTTAAGTACAGATTTGAAGAGGAAAATATTGCAGTCTAAGGAATGGATAGGGAACACGTAGGAGGGTTGTATTATATATATATATGTATATTTCATATATGATAATAATGTATTAAGCATTTAATACAGTAAGTATTAAGTATTTAATACAGTATTTAAGTAGTATTTTAAGATTTGCAAAGTTCTATACATCTATTATCTCTTGATCATATATATATGTATGTGTGTGTATAAATTCATATATATTAGTTGCTACATATCTCATATGTCAAACCCTTGTCAGAGATATCTGATACAAAGATTTTCCTACTCATAACTATTTTCCTTCTTATTATTAATACATTAATCTAGTTTGTGGGAAAGTCTTCCCATTTTATGAAATCAAAATTCTCTTTTATTTTTCATAATTGTCTCTATCCCTTGTTTGCTTAAGAATTCATCCCCTGTTGATACTTATGGGAGGTATATAATCTATTTTGCCCATAATTTTAAAAATATTATATGATTTTTAATGTTCAAAAGTTATATATTCATCTTGAACTTATTATAGAATGTAGTGAGAGATGTTGGTCTATACTTAAGATCTGTTTTAAGACTGTTTTCCAGTTTTCCCAGCAGTCCTTATCCAATAGAAAGTTTTATCCTAGGTAATTAATGTTTTGGGGTTAAATTGATAGAGTTCCATTATTTCTGAATCTCTCCTTTATGTCAGAATATTTGTTATTGATTCTTATTTAGTAAATTATTTTTACTTGTACATCTTCCTTTTGAGTAAGGGGAAACCAGGACAAAGTTAAAAGCCTCTAATTTCATATATGTATATATATATGTATATATATATACATAATATGTATTATGCATGTACACATATATATGTATGTGTATACATATAGATAGATATTTATACATAAATATCTCTGTGTATTTGATAATAGATAATATATAATGAAAATAGTTGTCATTTTGGATCCTTTCACCCACACAACTTGGTTCAATAGGGATCGCTACCATTATTCCTATAATGCAGGTGAGGAACTTAGATCAAAATAAGTTAAGGTTACTTACAAAATAGTAAGGGTCAGAGACAGAGCTCAAACCAAAATCTTCTGAATCTCTCCTGTGTGCGTGTGTGTGTGTGTGAAATTACATCAGAGTTTTTTGTCTTCGAGCCAATAAAAATGATTTATTATCTTTAAATTCTGAGACCAGCAATTCAATTCATTTCAAATCAATCCAAATCCAATCCAATCTTTCAAGTATATGTTGATTGCCTAGTAATATTAAATAATTAGTAATAGTAACCAAATCCCTAAAACATTCCTACCTTCAAATAACTTACATTTTACTGGGGAGATACAATACACACATAGCTAGTTTGAGGATTGAGAGAGTACTACAAATTAGAGAAATGAGGAGTGATTTCCCAAAGCATATGACAAAGATAAATAATGTGGCATATTAAAGTGAGTATTGGGTTGGCCTCAAGAGACCTAGGTTTTAGTTCCAAAGTTGTCACTAACTAGGTTTGTGTTATTGGGTTGTTTCAGTCCTGTCTGACTCATCATGATCATATTTAAGGTTTTCTTAGCAAAGTTATTTGTCATGTTCTTTTGTAGCTCATTTTACAGATGAGGAAACTGAAACAAACCAGGTTGGATTAAATGTCTGAGGCTGGATTTGAACTCAGGAAGATGAGTCTTCCTGACTCCAGGTCTCCACTTTATCCACTATGTTACCTACCTGACCTCAATAACTATGCCTCTCTTAATGTTAGTTTTTTCATATATAAAATGGAAAGAATGGTGCCTTTCTGACCTTACTTTCTAGGGTTCTTGTAAAAATCAAACAAGTTAATTAATGGGTTTAAGTGAAAGTATTTTGAAAAACCTAAAGGCTCCATTAAAAAAAAACAGACTTGTATTTACAGTTATAATAAAATAACATTATAAAACCAAGAATTAGAAATTGTAGTTCCTTCTTGAACTTACCTCAGATGGTCTCATTTGCCAGTTGGGTTAGAGCTATTGACATTCAGTGAAAAGAGTCTTGGATTTCACACCAATAGGCCCAGGTTCAAATCTCTACTGTTCCATTAATTACCCATTGGTTCTTGGATAAGTTACCCTCTCTTTGACCCTCATTTTCCTCATCTGTAAAACAAGGGGGATAGGCTTGTTTTCCTCTAAAGTCCTCTTCCAGCTTTAATTCTATGACCTTTACTCCTAATTTTGGAAGTCATAAAACTTCTTTCCATTGAAATATTCTATAATTCAGATTTATTATTAATTTGGACTGGGCTTGATTCAAATTTACTCCAAATTTGTAAGTTTTTTACTGTAAATAAATATGGTGAAAAGTAAAGACTTTTAACTTTGGCCCAATCAAGAAGTACCCTGCTACAAAGGCAACCAATGCAAAGACCTATGTTTGCCCTCAAAGGATAACAAAGGTTGAGCCAGTTTCCCCTCAGTACATGCTTTTACTGTTGGCTCCAGATATGGCATATAATTATGGAGCCCACTTTCCTCATATCAGACAAGTCGGAGGAGGCCTGGCTCACATTCTTTGGGTTTATAGGTAATTATGGTCTTGGTAATGATCAGCTACTCTTTAAGCAATCTGGCTGTTGGGCTTCTCATTCTTTGTAACTCATACCCAGTGAATTTAATTGCAATCTTTTTGGTGCCTGACAAATGTACTTAGCTAGGATCCTTGTATTTAGGTTCTTTCTCTACTCAGTCAGGACTGGAGGTTGTGTGTGTGTGTGTGTGTGTGTGTGTGTGTGTGTGAGTGTGTGTGTGTGTGTGCGTGTGCGTGTGTGTGTGTGTGTGTGTGTGTGTAAAAAGAAAGAAAGGTTGAAGTGGAGGAGAAAGAGAGAAAGAGAAGAAAGAAGAGACTGAAAAAGATGGCAGGAAAGTGAGAGAGGAGATTACATTTTAGATGTTCATGAAAATGTTCCAAGAAATGCAGAAAAAGCTTTTTGGTTCATCAACACATGCATTTGACATTCGTTTTTGGTTTGAAGACAGTTTTTCAAACTGATTTTTTTTCCTCCCCTCTCTGTTCCATAAACTTTATAATGCTATGCTTTCTTTTGAAAGATTATGTAAGGGAGAACATGTGTGTGACTATAGTGGACACAACTCAAAGGTTCAGGGAGAGCTGGTGAGCTTGAGGCCAAAGGCCGAATGACTTCAGCATCTGACAAGTGTGTGTATCTCATTATAGCTTCAGTGTCTGGCATCCAATACTCTATCCACAAAAAAAAGAAAAAAACACAGATTGTTTGAATTGCAGGTCTCCCGACTGACTCTTGGTGGGAAAGCAGGTTTTAAACACATTTCACTTCTAAATGGTGGCAGTTTAAATTGTGGGTCCCCAAAGAAAAAGAAAAACAAAATTGCAAAGCCCTCCACCAAACTGCCTGCTCTGGATTCATAAAATTTTTAGAGCTAGAAGGAAAGTTAGAGTCCCTCAAAGGAATTAGAGGATTTTGAGCTGAAGTGAATTTAAACAATCATTTATTCCCAACCTCTCATTTTACAGAGGGATAAACTGAGGCTTGAGAAAATGAAGTGACTTGCTTAAGGCTAGTTAGTATCATAACCAAAATTGGAACCCATGTTTCCTGACTTTAGACCCAATGTTTTCCCAGTACACTAAGCTGCTACAGTGTAATAGCGAGAGCCAAGAGGTTGGAGTCAGAGGATCGGGGTTCAAATCTAAACTTCACTACTCCCAATCCATGTGATATTGACAAGTCATTTAATCTCTCTGCTATCTGTAAAATGAGGGAGTTAGCTTAATGTCCTCAAATGTCCTATATCCAATCCTAACCAGTAGATAGAGCACCAGACGCATAGTAAGGAAGACCTGAGTTCAAATCCCACTACTGTGTGACCTTGGGCAAATCATTTAAATTCTCTGCCTCAGTTTCCTCATCTGTAAAAATGGGAATAATAATAGCACCTAACTTCCAGGGTTGTTGTAGGATCAAATGAGATCATGTTTATAAAGTGCTTTTAAAACCTTAAAGCAATATGTAAATGCTATTAAATCTATGATCCTATCATTCATTCCTTCTTTTGACAAATAGTTATTAAGCACCATATTATATGCCTCATACCAGGAGATTTAAGAAATATAAACCCCTACCCTCAAGGAATTTACAATATAGTTGTGGAGAAGGAACTAACATAAAAAAAATATTTAGATGACAGTATGGGTAGCTCATGTGTCTTCGTCAAAAAGTGGTTTTATATTGCGGTGTAAAAGTTCAGAGAGGGGAGGGGGAGACCAATGCCCCTAGAGTGCTTGAAGGAAGCCTTTGGAAGGGACTAGCAGTTCGACTGAAGCCTGAAGGACTAGATTTAGACTGGTGTAAAAGAGAGGGGAAGACATTTCAAGTAGATGAAATAATTTGAAAAATACTTGGAGATATGAATGAACAAGGCATCTTGCAGGGACTATGAAACAATAAGTTTAATTAGAATGTGAGTGTGTGAAGCACAGCAGACTAAGATAAGGCAGGAGGGACAGCATAGAGACAGACTGAGGGAGACCATGAGTACTGGTCAGAGCTGTAAGTCTTCTGCTTCTCAGAGAGAGCATTCTGGATATGGAACCATAGTCTCTCACCTAACACCATTCTCAAGTGCACTCCTATTCCAAGTCGTGTCTTTCTATTCCTCCTATCACTGAAAAAGTCTAGAATTTGGACTAGATCTTATTGTGGACAAAGTCTTGCACTAGTTATTTTGGGGAAGATATAGAGGAAGGAAGAACATGGTCCTTGCAAGTGGGATATTAGTTCCTAGTTGAAAAAATAGAAGAAGAAAAAAGGGGATAGATTCAAGGATGTTCCAGAGCCAACTCAAAGTGACTCAAAAGAGATGACTGTTAAATTTTCCATATCAGCATTCACACTTCATAAATTGACAAATGCTACAAATCAAGGTTTGATTTATTATTTTGTGGGCTGTCTGAATTTAAGAAATGAATGGAGAAAAAGCTAACAATACAGTTTAAACTTAGAAGTGTGCCCTGCATGTACTTTTTTTCCACACATCTATATTTACCCACACACCTCTGGATAGATATAAATGAAATTAAATAGTCAACAATCAGGGGGTATACAAGAGATGGACAAGACACAATTTCAGATCAATTTAAGGAAACAAGAGGTACCTTATAAAAGAGTTAGGAAATAATACAAAGCAGAATAGATTCAAGTGCTGAAATCTATAGATGATAGCTATCATGGAAGTCAGGAAGGGGAGGGAGGGATCACTGTGAGCTACAGCTCTCAGCAAAAGCTTCATGGCAGAGATAGGTCTTGAGTTGATGGGTAAAACTTGGAAACTTGTAGTGTGGGGAAGATGTGAGAAATCACTGATACATAACATTATCACTGTATTTTGGAATTAAATATTATTTCTTCTGTTTTTAAGTTTAAAGTATTTTTTTAAATATCAACCAGTTTATTTTTCTTCCTCTCACCTGTCTCACCCCTCACCCCCAGAGAGAGAGAGAGAGAGAGAGAGAGAGAGAGAGAGAGAGACAGAGAGAGAGAGAGAGAGAGAGAGAGAGAGAGAGAGAGAGAGAGAGAGAGAGAGAGAGAGAGAATTGGAATAATTAAGCATAATCAAGCAAAACAAATTTTGGAACAAAATGTGACTAAAAAATGTGTGTCTGATTCTGCATATTAGCCCATTAGAGGTAGGTAGCATTCTTCATCGCTGGCCCTCTGGAAATCATGATTGATTATTGCCTTAATTAGAGTTTATAAATCTTTTTAAAAATTATTCATTTTTACAATGTTGTTGTTAAAATGGAAATTGTTCTCCTGGTTCTGTTTACTTCACTTTACATCAGTCCATACAAGAACTCCTAGATTTCTCTGAAATTTCCTAATTCTTTATTTCTTATACTTCAATAATATTCCGTTGCATTCATATGCCATAGTCTGTTTAGCCATGTCAATGAAATGATGATTATAAAGCATTTTCTAAACCAACAAACAATATTCAGTGTGCTTACTCATGCCTATCAATTCCATTATACTGGTAAACAGGAAAATAAGCAGGAGAGAAGTTCATCTTGCCACTTCAGGATGCTGTCCCTGAATTATAGCCAGTTGTTGATTTCTGAGGTTTTAATGCTGACGCCCAAAATTTAACAATCAGTTCTCATGATCAAGTTTGAACTCATTCTGGCACACCCTAAATAGAGTCTTTCCCTCATTCTTTTCCATGAAGGTACCTTAATAATTCCACTTATCATTGCCTCTAAAGAAGATTTTCTTTCAGTAAATTATCACTGAACCTGTCCTAAAATTGTGTGTTCCTGCTTTCCTCACTGGATACAAACCACCAACACCTTCTTATGGATGAACATTTTTGAGCCTAAAAACTCCTTCCCAAGTTATTTCCCCAATCACTACTAGTACATGAATGAATAGTAGCTTATATCTGTGTAGCACAAGTTGGATTACAAAGTGCTTTGGAATGAACATTGCATTTAATCACTAAGTGCAGAGATAATTTTGCAGTCATAGATGTCATGCATAATCACTATTTCTTTACTAGAATTATATTTACCTCCTCTGAAAGGAGGCTTATTATTTCCTTATGAACCCCAAGACAATTTCATGGCTGTGCAGCAGGTTTGTGTCATATGTGTGTGTGTGTGTGTGTGTGTATGCATGTGCAATGTACCCTCATGGGCTCTCCTGTGTTTCTGTCCATTTTGCTTTCTAGGAGGATGCAGTGATACTGTAGTGAAAAAAGCCTGGAGCTTGGAGTCAGAGGACCTGGGTTTTGTATCTTGGCTGTACTGTCTATTACCAGTGTGACTTTGGTCAGTTCCAAGAACCTTTTTGGGCCTCAGTTTCCTCTTTTATAAAATCAACAATTGGACGAAGTGATCTTGAGGATTCCTTCCAGCTCTAAATCAATCCTATAACCTTTGGTACCTCTGAACCTGAATGATTTTTTTTTTTCCTCTTCCTCATGTGGAGTTTTTTGTCCTTCTGTAGGTTTGGTTTGGGAAAAGGGATCTTACTAGAAGCTATTTGTTCCATCTTAGGGTATTTTACCATCAAACTGGAAGTGGCTGGACTATGTTCATGTGATCTGAGAAGAAATAGGACAGGTCAAAAGTGGAGTGGTAATATTGTATATTAAAATGGCATATTCATGTGAGAAAATCCAGGAATGTGGGTGGGGTGGGGAGAGGTAGGAGAGGGAGGGAAAAAAAAATTTTTATCTTTTCTGTCTGTATTTGGGTGGAGGTCAAAAGAGGGAAAAATAGAACTGCTTTGGTCACTGGAGAATACTATATAGCACCCAGACAGAAAGAAGATATAGATGAAGATTAGGGGAAATAAATCACAAGCCTGACAAAGAAGCATGATATATAATAATGACAGTGATAATGAGAGACAAATTACCCAAGCATTTCATGGGGCTTTCTCCCTTTCTATCAAAATTAGAGCAGTTAATTGCTCCTTAATTTACTTTAATAATAATTTCATCCTTAAAAATGTTCATCCTTCATTTTCCAAGAGGGTCAATGACATCACAATATTTGGGTATAGGTAATAGTTTGCATGTGAATTGCATTTAAGTGAGACAAATTGCATTAAGTTGTTAGCCTCAATCTCTCTTCCACAGTCATCAAATTTCAGTTTTAAGATAAAAGTCGAGGTTGCTGACAGTGGCCGAGGATGCAGGTAAAGGAAAGAATAAGGACAAATTCCATTCTGGATCTCACTCTCACTAACCAGAAGGAACAGGTTGCTGGGATGGAAATTATGAGAACCTTGGGGAGGAGGAGAAGGAAGTAATGATTCCATCCTAAAGTTTATGGTAGAGGAGAAAATTGGGTAGTCTGACATGTACCCTAGATTTTGGAAAAGCAGGTGTCAAAGGGTTCTGAAGAAAGATAGAGAGGATCCCATGGACAAAAATATTTCAAGGGAAGTCATTCCAAAATTGATATAGGGTTTTCAAGAATGAATGCCCAAAGAGTTATTAAACTACCTATACCTTTTGACACAGAAATACCACTCTTTTGTCTATTGCCAAAGATGATTAGGGGAAAAGGAGGAAAAAATCACCTATATGTTCTAAAATGTTTGTAGCAGCTCTCTTTATGGTAGCAAAGCTCTGGAAATTACAGGGATGTCCATCAATTGGGGAATGGACTGAATAAGTTGTGCTATATGATTGTGATGGAATACTACTGTGCTGTAAGAAATGATGAGCTCAATGATTTTAGAAAAAAAAAACATAGAAAGACTTGCACAAAATAATGAGAAGCAAAATGAGCAGAGCCAAGAGAACATTGTATACAGTAACAGCAATGTTGTTTTAAAAACAGCTTTGAGTGAATAGGCTATTTTGTCTATTACAATTACCCAAATTAAAAATAAAGGACATGAAGAATGATGCTATCTGCATTCAGAGAAAGCACTGATAAATAGAAGTATGTAAAGGATAATTTCACATTTATATATGCATATATATGCATATGTGTGTATGCATGTACACACACATGTACCAATTTGTGTATAGTGGTAGCCATCTCTAGGGCAGGGTAGGGGAAGAAAAAACTGAAATTTACATGATAATTTTGTTGCATATTTAAAAGGAATAGTAAGTTATGCATAGTAGATTTGCAGTTTTATGTACAGTCATCTTTTTTATTATACTGTATTATAGAATTATTTGTTTTATTCCATAAATTAAAAGTAAAATTAAGAAAAGAATCAAATTCTGAAGACTTGTAAATAGTGAAAAGGAAAAAAAATGGGATTTGTTTGAAGATATTGATGTGACTATATAGGAAATTCATAAAAAATACCTTAGATTTGTACAGATGATGAAAGCCAAGTATCAGAAAATGAAGATGTGTTGCACAGTCTTGTAAAAGCAGTATCAATAATTCTCAAGCTTAGAATGAGCTGAGGCTAATGAGGGAAACAAAAGAAAATAAAATAATTTTTTTAAAGTTACCTTAGGATAAAAAAAGATTGAAAAAAATTTAGAATTTTCCTTAGAGTGGATGGGATAAGAAGATGATAGAGAAAAGATCAAAATCTTAATTATGATTTGGCTTCATTTCACTTTATACTAGAAATGAAAAAACAAAGATGAGTAACAGAATCCTGATGAGTATCTGGTCACTGGATCCAGGTGGCTCAGGAGAAGAAAGTGAGGCTGGTGACCTGCACAGCCCTCCCTCCCTCAAAACAAAGTCAAGGGCAAGTCATGACATCATTTCTCTGATGTCATGGTCTTCTTCGGCAATGAAGGATGAATACACACAAAAGAGAAAGTAATGGGGCATCTAGCTTCTGCTTCCAAATTCAGGTCACCTAGAACAGATAAGCTATAACTTTGGGTTCTGAAAGAATGGGAAGATGAGATTCCCGAGCTTCTGTTAATAATATCTGAAAGATCATGGACAAAGTTAAGGTTCTCCAAGATTAGAGAAGGGCAGATACCCCCACCCCCCTTTTTTAAAGAGTGAGAAGAGAGTCTACGAACTCTAGACTAATGAACTTGACTTTAATTGCTGGGAAAATTCTAGAAAGAATCATTAAAGAGATGGTTGGCAAATGTCTAGAAAGGGAAGCAGTGATTACAGAGAGGCAATATGGAATCATTGATGCCAAATCATTCCAGACTAACAACATTTCTTTTTTGACAGGATCTCTAAGCTAGGAGATGAGAACAGATGTTACTGATATTGATCACTTAGATTTTAGCAAAGCTTTTGATGTAGTATCTCATACTATTCTTGTTGAGAAGGTGGTGAGATAAAGATTAAATGATACAATCATTTCAATTCATAACTGGTTGAATGGCTAAACTCAAAAAGTATTTTAAAGAGAATCTCAGTGATGTAATTTTCTTTTATATATATATTACCTCTCCTCCTCTCCCATCCCAGAGAGATAGCTTTTATTAAAAAGACTTTAAAAAAATAAGAGGAAGAAGAGAAATAAATTCAATAAATTTCATTAATAAATGAAAGTTGATGTGGTATGTAATGTTCCACTCCTGTAAGACCCACCTTCCCCCCTCCCACTCCCCACATACACATATTTGTTCAAAGGAGTAGAGGAGCAGGGATCTTCTTATATCTTTTCTTTGGAATCAAGTTTTGTTTTTTAATTTCACAAGATTCTTTGTGTGTGTGTATGTGTGTGTATGTGTGTCATTATTTCCATTTACATTGTTGTAGGTGTATATATCGTCTTCCTGTTTCTTCATATTTTCCCTCACATCAGTTCATATAAGCCTTCCCATGTTTGTCTCAGTTGATCACATTTCTCATTTCTTCCAGCATGATAATTCTCTATTACATTCACATATCACTGTGATTAGCCATTTCCGAATTTGGGGTCATCTACTTTGCTTGCAATTCTCTGCCAACACTAAAAGTGCTGCTACAAACATTTTGGTGCACATGGAGCCTTTCTTTTGGTCACTAATCTCTTCAGGGTATATGATTAGCAGTGGAAATCTTCTGAGTATGCACCTTTTAGTCACTTTATTTACATGATTCTAAATTGTTTTCTAAGATGGGCATACTGATTCACAGTTCCATCAATGATGCATGATTTTCCACAATCCCTTCAATGCTGATTATTCTCATCTTTTGTTATCTCAAAGAGTAGTTGTTAAGAGTATAATGTACATGGGACAGGAGGTTTCCAATTTGAAGATGCCACATATCCGGGAAAGGTAGCTAACTTACAAGAAGACAAAGTTGGCAGCTAAAAGAATCTTGGCAGCTTAGGGTATTAGGCTGAATCTAATAAGGTAAAGTTCAATAAGAATAAGTATACTGTTTTCTCCTTGCATACAAAAAAATCATTCCACATATATAAAATGGGGGAAGTATATAGGATTTTCTGGAGCCAGATCAAAACAGTTCAAAAGAGCTGATTGTTAAATTTTCAGTGTGAATATTTATACTTTGAAAATTGACAAATACTGTAAATCAAGGTTTGATTTGTTGTTTTATTGATTTTCTAGGCTTAAGAAAATGATGATTAAAATGTTAATAATGCAGTTTAAAGTTAAAACTGTGTCATGGGTATATTTTTCCCCATGAGAGCTGATTGTTAAGCATTTACCAGTATATGATTGATAGCAGTTACTTTGAAAAGAATATGGGAGTTTTAGTGAAGAGCAAACTCAGTGAGTCAGTAGTGTTCTATAATAGACTAGAAAAAGCTAATAATATCTTGGTGTGAATTAAAAGGGATATATCTTCCAAGAATAGGAAAGTGAAAATACCATTATATTCTTTTACCATTGAACTTTACCTAGGTTTAGTGCCAAACACTATGGTTTAAGAAGGACAAGCATAAAAAATAAGGAATGTCTTAAGCTCATGACATATGACAATCAGTGGAAGAAACTGGGTATGTTCATGCTGGAAGAAAGAGAGCTTGTGGTAGGTGAGAAGCATAACAGCCGTATTCAAGTATATGAAGGATGCTCATGTCTGCCTCCAAAGAGGTAGATTCAGGGTTCATATCAAGGGGAAGCACTTCTTGAGAACTAGAGCTATCCATAAGTGTAATGACCTGCCTTAGAGGTGGGACATTCTCACATCTTTGGAGGTCTTCAAGGAAAGGTTGGAAGATGATTTCTTAGGTATGTTATAGTAGCAATTCCTTTGGATATGAGTTGGATTGATGGTCTCTGAGGCTTCTTGTAACCCTCATATTTTGTGATTCTTGATCTTTTCCATAAGACTTAGAAAAAGTATGATGGGGCAGGAGAAAGAAACAGAGAGAGAGAGAGAAAAGAGAGAGAGAGAGAGAGAGAGAGAGAGAGAGAGAGAGAGAGAGAGAGAGAGAGAGGGAGAGAGACGACGATGAGAGAGAGAGAGAGAGACGAGAGAGAGAGAGAGAGAGAGGAGAGAGGAGAGAGAGAAGCAGAGAGACAGAGAGAGAGAGAGAGAGAGGAGAAGGTTTTGTGGCTACATCACAAGCCTATAAAGGAGCCCATATCTTCCACTACTGTTTTTTTTTGCCCTTATGAGAATCAATTTTTTTATTATTAAATGAAAAATCCCCTCTCTGACCAGATATTTGACTAATAGCTTTTTCATGATTATTTTAATATAATTGGCCTCTTTAACATCTCTAAGAAGCTTCCAGAATGTTCCCAAACCTACTGCTAATTTTTAAAATGTAAGTGGGGAGATAACATCCCTTTTTTCTACCACTTAAACCAAAGTTTCAAGAATTATAATGATCCTAACATGTATTGAGTTTTTTTTTTAAATAAACATTGTACGGTATTAGGATCATTCATTTTCTTCATTCATCTCATTCCCTGAATGAACAAATGAGTGAATAAATGAATGGGGAATGATGGGTGATATAGAGATAGATGTGGAGGGTAGGATGGGTGGTCAATATATTGTTGTCTTGGACACAATCAGAAACAAGCCTAGTGAATGGCCTCTCTATTCACCTCATCTATAGCCTATCTTTGCTTTAAAAATCAACCCAATACTTAACTTCCTTTATAACATCCTTAGCCCACTGTGATCTCTTCTATTCCAGACACAAGTAGTATTACCCGTTTGGAATTTAGATCCTAAATCACTCATTTGACAATGGCTATAAACTTCCTTATATATTTATTATCTTTTTCTTATGTTCTGTTATTCTCAACTAGATTTCTTGAGAGTGACCGTCATGTCTTCTGTTTCCTTTCACACCCAACCGCTAGCACAGTGCCTTGCACAGAAGAGCCAATCAATGTATTTTTGTCATTTGAATGGTGGACTTGGAAATGTACTAGCTAGATAAACCCTCCCTCAACACACAGTAAAAAGAACAGTGAAAGAGCCTAAAGAGAAAACATTCTTCCATACCAGCAGCTGGCAGGAGGTTGTGGGTAGAGAAGATAGAGGCAGTATGCACAGCAAAAGTTGAAATGGCAGAGAAAAGGAGGTATTCTTAGTGCTTACCCCTAGGGATAAAGTTGTCTCTTATGACTACGATGTGATGAAACAAAGTTCTTTGCAACCTTCAATAACCAGGAGAAGGACCAACCAGATGGATGTAGGTGGTAGCTGAAAATTTGATATTCCTGCTTTTAAAATATGATGAGTTTGGGTGTTTCAGGAATGCAAAATCATTAAGCCTATATGAGCCTAGGAAAAGATGACCTCATCACCTCTACGATCAAGAAAGTGTAGGAAAACTCAGCAATGCATAGGAAAGGAAGGAGTTCAGAGAGCTGGAATGAGACATAGCCAGATGTCAGAAATAGCATAGGCAGGCTGTGATTTTCTTTCTTCTCTACCCTCTCTGCTGGATCAACCAACCTGAGTTCTAGTCCTGACTTTGACACTAATTAAGTTAAATGTGTGACCTTGAGTGAAAAGTATCATGGCTGACCTCAGGAAGACTTTAGTTCAAGTCCTCTATCTTACAACTACTGGCCTGGTGATCCTGGGTAATTCATTTACCTCTCAGTGCCTCCAGGACTATAAATTGCAAAGAAGGTTCTGATCTACATTGATGGATGGAATTTCCTCATCCAAGAGATCCTTATAGCAATGAAATTCGGAGGTCAATCATTGCCTCTGTGACAATGGGCAAGTCAGTTTGCCATCTGGACCCCACTTTTCTCATCTATAAGCTTATGCTATGTAGCGGACGGCCTGTGTCTCTACATGACTTGGTGATGTGGTTGAAAGAAAAGAGTCACGGGAGGCGGGAAAAGATAGACCAGTTCCGTTTATTGATCTGAGGGTTCGGGTTTATATAGACAAGGTACTGCAAGTCTATGTGACATTCTGCTAGTCCGTCCCAGTGATTAAATCAATCAGGATGATTAAATCAGTCTTCTGATTAAATCAGGCCTTGAGCATAGGAGCATCTATTTTACATATCCCTTGTTTTCTGTAATTCTCTTGTTTGTCTCACAGAGACAACAACATCTGTGGGGCATGGAGAGCCATTCCGGATGATAATGAGCACAGTCTCAAAGATCAGTTTCCCAGAAGATCTATCCTGATCTCATCAACGGCACTCCACCCTGGCCCTCAACAATGCTACATAGTCAAATGGCAGATATGTGCTTTAAAATGGAATCCATCCAAGATCTTATCTGAAACCAAGTTCAACCATTTTAACTCCAGCAGATGTGTATGAATGTTCTCAACTTTTTTCAAATACATACTGTAACTCCCTCTATCCCTGCTACTCACTTTTTCCTATCCTTCAAACACCCACCCAGAGGCAAACTACTTAAAATGAACCACTCTGGTTTGAGTGAGACAACATCTTTTCAATGAAAATCTAACTTGGCTTCAGGTGAAAGATGAGCCCATTGAAAGGGTAAGTTCCTTGTTTTTTCTCAGTAATAAGTCTGTTTGGAGATTCTTTCAAACCTCTATAATTCTACAAACACACTCTTTTAAGCTTCTGGTTTGCTGCAGAGTGAGTGGAAAGGGTAGATATTAGTGTTAAAGATACCTGTTAAGAAACCAGAGTTTGACCCTAAGTGTGGGAAAAGTAACAAGTAACATATGTGGTATGATTTGAGAAACACCAGGGAGATTATTCTCTTGCTTCCAATTCCTCCTCAGTCAGTCTGCCAAAAGCACTGAAATTCTAGTACAAGTAAAAAGGACCTTCAGTATGATCTAGTCCAACTCCCCTGTTTTACAGATGTGGAAACTGAGGCCACAGAGGGTTAAATGATTTGCATAAGGTCACATGGGTAGGAAATCCAGGATTAGGATTCAGTTGAAATTAACCATTTCTATCTCCTCTTTTTAAAACATACATAACCCTGAAATATGTGTAAAACCTTATTGTGAATGTTTGTTAGGATTCTTTTCCCTCTTCCTGAAGAGGCCAGGAAGAGCTACCTATTCATTGTCAGGGATGAGCTGGTAAAAATAAAAAGCCCCCCTTGAGAGTTTTTGACCTGGGGACCATGAACTTGCTTTCAAGGATATTTTGATAACTACATTTCCTTTGTAATACTATATATTTTATTTTCTGTATTTAAAAGCACAGTTCTCAGGTTTTGCCAGTCTGCCAAAAGGGTTCATAATATAAAAAAGACTGAGGATCCCTAACCTACAGACTAATAGAAAAATCCAAGAGATCTAGATATAGGCCTAGCTTCAATGTCAACAGATATTTTACTCACTACTTACTATGTGCGATACAGCAATACACTGTGCTAGAATGCAAGCCCTTTGAGGTGACAGGAAGAGTTTACATTCACGCTAAATGGAGCAAGGAACTTGAAATAACTCCTCAATGAGTTCTTACAAATGTCATCTGACTGGGAATGTTTTATATAGTCCAAGGTCTCAAGCCCTAGTCTATGCCTCTGAAATCCCTGTACCCAAAGGCTGCTACTGAGAAGTGTCTATAGTTCACAGCTCACCCAATTCTTTGGTATATCATACGTAGTCATCTCTAGTTTAAACGAGGATTACTTAGAAGGGGGAAAAAAGTATGATTTCTGAATTAATGTATAAAGTTCAGGGTAATCAAATGTGGGGATAAAAGAAACTACTCAACCCTATATTTACATGGATATTAATCATTTTTCAAACTACTCTTGTATGCATTATCTCATTTTCTACTCTACTACAACACCCCTGTGAAGCTGATGGGGCAAATATGATTCCAGTTTTACACATGAAAACATTGGAGTTCAGTTTAAGAGACTTACCCAAGGTCAGACAGCTACTAATAAGTGTTGGTCCCTTGAGTGACCCTGGGCAAGTCACTTTACCCTACTTATCTCATCTGTAAAGTGATCTGGAGAAGGAAAGGGCAAACCAATCCAGTATCTCTGCCAAGAAAACTCCAGATGAGGTCACAAAAAATCAGACTTGACTGAAAACATGACTAAATAGAAACAACAGCGGGGGGAGGTGGGGGGTCGAAGGAATAATTGAAGCCCGAGGGGGCCTTAAAAGATGGGGAAGTTTTCAGGCAGAGGGAATGGTATGAACAAAGGCAAGCAGGTGGGAAAACATTGTATTCATGGGAGATTATGTCTTCTGGTTTGGAGGGGAATATTAAGAAATAAGAACAGAAGGGTGAGCTTGCCCCAGATGTTTGAGGATCTTCAATGCCACGTTAAGGAGTCTGAACTTTACTCAGTAGGCAATAGGAAGCCAATTAATGGTTCTGAGCAGAGGAGAGACAGAAAAGGCATGCTATGAAGCTATTATTATAATCCAGGTAGAAAATTGTGATGGATTACATGAGGGTAACAGCAACGGGAGCAAAGGAACAGAGAGGTGAGAGTTGTAGGGAGATAAAATCTGTAGGACTTGACAACGAATTTCATATGGAACTTAATGGAGAATTAAATTTCAAAGAAAACAACAAGGCTTTGAAAGTAGTAGACTGAATCACAGAATTAGAGATCTGGAAAGAGCCTCATCGGCTACCTAGTCCAACCTGTACACAAAAGGAATCACTGTTGTAACGTACCCCAAAAGTAATCATGAAGTGTCTACTTGAAGACCACCAAGGAAGAGGTACCAGGGGCAGGTAGGCGGTGCAGGGAATGGAGCTCCAGCCCTGGAATCAGGAGGACTTGAGTTTGAATTTGGCCTTAGACACTTGACACAGTAGCTGTATGACCTTGGGCAAGTCACTTAACCTCAATTGCTTTACCTTCCCCCCTCCAAAAAAAAAAAAAATAAAGAGGTACCTGTGACATCTCAGGTCAGTCATATTTGCTACTTCCACCCATGGCTCCTGGTTCTCCTCACTGGAGCCAAACAGAGCAAAGTGATTCCTCTTTGGTATGACAGACCTTCAAATGTTCAAACACAGATTTTCTGTCTCCTATGACAGTGAGAGACTAGGGAATCGACCCATTGCATACTTACCATTGTCTTTGGTAAAACTGTCTAAAAACATAAGGGATAGAGCCTGATATTGGTGGGAGGAGGGCTAGAAAAACTTGTGCAGTTTTTCATTTTTAGGTTTGGAAGGAATTAGAAGTCTCCAGAGCCCTGAAGATGCTCTAGACAGTGACCTTACTTCCTATTGTTTACTTATGGGAAAGTCAGCTTGCTTCTCTATCGCATTGCCTCTTCACTTTCCAAAGCCAATTATGTGTGGATACCAGATCTCTCTTCAGAACATGGCCAAAATCATCTAGCACAGCATGAGGAAAATGAAGAATTCAGTAGTGGGGTGGGATATTGAGAATTCATGGGTAAACTTTTTAATCACAAAACAGCACCACCCAAAGAGAAATCAGTTGAGAGCTCAGTAGTGAGAGCCAGATGCTTCTGACAAGGATATGACATAGGCAGTTGAATATGGAGGAGGACAGGGATAGGGTGGTAGTGACAGGATAGATGGGTGAACACTAAAGACAGGCTTAACAATTTTGTTGAGGGTTGAGTCTGACTCCTGCTGATATGGATCTCTCCCTTCGGTAAACTCCTAAGGCCGAGCATATTCACAGAAGTTATCTACTACTAATATTAGAGTCTCTCCTGACTGTCTTCTGAGTTCTCTGACTGCTCTTTTTCCCATTCCCCTTACTGGTTAATCATCCTCCTTCAAATCACTAAATAAAAAACCCTTTTTTTTTTCTTTTTAGCTTGTATACTCTTTCCTTTAGTAACCTTATCTACTCCCATGGCTTCAATTATCACCTCAATGCAAACATGTGAAGGCAAGCTCTCACACAGAGGTCAGAAAAAGCAAAAAAACAAAACCCAAACACACTCTTAAGGCCTTTTTAAAGAATTCTGGGATCCATAGTGAAACATGGGAGACAGTGGCATAGGCCTGCCAGCATGTAATGTCCACATCAAAGAAGGTGCTATGCTCTATGAGCAAAGCACATTTGCAGTAACTCAAAAGTAAAATGAAATGCACAAACTTAGAGACATCTCCACTCCAAATGTTCATGTAGACTGTTTGTGCCTGACCTATTAAAGAGCCTTCTGAGCTCATATTGGTCTGATCAGCCACAGTCAGACACACTGTACCTTGACTTTGACATAGCAATGTATTTTGGTCCTCTTCAAGCAGGAAGGACAACCACCACTACCATGTAAATGATTCCCAGATAAAGACTAAAGCCCATTCTCCTTGGAGATTCAATCCCACTTTTCCAACTGCTTGTTAGAAATTTCCAGCCCTTATGTCCCATCTGTACCACAGACTTAACATAGGCTAAAATGAACTGCTCATAGTCCTCCTAAAACCTTTCCCTCTTTTGAACTTTGCTATTTCTGCTAATGGCAACATAATCCTTCCAGTCACCCATGTGAAACCTCCTCTTTCTCACTCTCATTCTATCATTTGCCTGGCTCTATTGATACTCTCTTTTATAATATCTCTCTCTAAGTATGCTACCACCACCCTAGTCATGCCTTCATATCAGAGGCAGTTAGATGGAGCAATGGTTAAATCCGACCTCAAATACTTATTAGTTTGGGAAAATATATATATACTGTATCACACTCTATGTGACTAAGCAAGTCACATAACTTCTCTCAGTCTTAGTTTACTCGTGTGTAAAATTGGGATACCCCAGATCTGTTGTACAAAATGACATGATGTTTGTAATAAGTACTTTGTAAACCTTAAAGCATTGTGTAAATGCTGGCTGTATATCTCAGACTTGAAGGCATCTGGGTAGAGCAGTGGATTCAGTGGCAAACTTAAGAAACAGAAAAGATATCACATAACCTTCTAAGTCTCACTTTCTTCATTTGTAAAAAAAAAAAAAATCACAGCACCTCGCTCATAGGATTGTTGTAAAGAGTAAATAAGATAATGTTATATAAGTGCTCACTATGCTGTTTGTTTGGTTTTTCTTTCCCTAACCCAAACGAAGATAAGAATTTCCTAACTGGTCTTGTTTCCAATTTCTTTTATCTCCAAACCATTCTTCATACAAGTGCCCAAAGAATTTTTCTAGTACAGAGTTTTGACCAAATTTCCCTTAAGGGAAACTACTCTCAAGGAACTTACAATCTAGTTAAAGATCTGAAATTAAAATGAATGAAAAACATAGAGGATAGCCAATCAACCAAGAAACAATGAAATACCTACTATATGAGTATGGCTGGGGAGATGGACAGGGAGGTACATAGTTTAAAGAAAATCTAGTACCTGTCTTTAAAGAGCTTACAATGAAGAAAAAGGAAATTTTATACCCTTTCTCAAAAAGTGTTATTTTGGTTTTAAGCATCTCACAAACAGAAAGGGAAGGAGTAGGAGGTGGGAATATTTTGTGTACAGAAATAAATCTGTGAGATTTAGGATGCCAGGTGTGACATCTTATTGGTGGGACAGCCACAGAACCAGGAATATTCCTGTGAATGAATAAATAGGCAGAATTTGGGCTAGCTCCTACTGCACATATTCGAGGAGATTGACCACCAATATTTAGGGGACCTTACTTGCTTTCAGAGAAATCCTTTCTGACCTCATATGATAGTAGTCTGTTCTGAGTACATTACACAAATTTTTAGATAACCAGAAAAAATTAAATGCCATTGAAGTATAACCAAAATGTCCATGTGGATTGGAGATGCATCAACATGTGTTTCACATCTTTCACTTGTGAAATTTATGTATCTCACGTGGCCCTTGGACAGACTCCATGTGTTTCCCATATGGCTGGTACATTTCTTATTAGGAATGTATAAAGAAGGTCAGGAAAATAAGACTACTGTATTGATAAACATAAGGTTTAATGTCCACTGATAAAATGCTTTCAGCATCCCCATCTGCATGGGAAAGATATTTATTTATTACAGAAAAATGCAATATTAGAATTACAAAGAACTTTGGGGGTCATTTAATTGGTACAATGGAAAGAACACTGACTCTGAAGTCCAAGGACCTGAGTTCAAATCCTGTTCAGCCCACAATCCTCATGACAGACCCTGTCATTGTACTCAAGATGACCTGTCCTCTGCAATATCCTGACCCCTCTTGAATGAAGTCTCTCTCAAAAATTCCAAGTGGCCTCAATATGTTTAGAATTGGGACAAAGGTTAAAATACTGAAATTAAGTAGCTGTGTGACATTGATCAAGTTGGTTAAGCCCTCTGAACCTCAGTTTCTTCATCTGAAAAATAAAGAGTTTGGACTAGATTGTCTCTGGGGTGTCTTAAAAATCTAGCTCTATGATACCAATCCAACCCCTTCATTTTACAGGGCACAGGATCATAGATTTAAAGCTAAAAGACACCTCAGAGATCATGGCATCCAATCTCAATTTACAGATAAATAAACTGAGGCTGAAGGAGAGGTTAAGTGCCCACACAGTTACAAGTGTCTGAAGCAGGATTTGAATCCAAGTCTTCTTTCAATCAAATCTACTGTCCTATGCCAGAAGTGAAAAGACTTGCTCAAAGTCACATAGTGAAAATCCTGGGACCAGACCCAAGAAAGACTCCTGTCCCTGAGTCCAGTCCTCCTTTTACTGCACTGTATTGTCTTTTCCCCTTGAATACAGTTATGCAAAAAACTAACAAAATTCTCATCTGCCCACAGAAGTTTGTTTCCCAGCTGACTTTCCTTCCATGTAAATATTTTGAATCAGAAGTCTTTCCCACGTTAACGATGTAAGTCATTATTTCCTAGGAACAGTTAGACATTTGCCTTAGTATTAGCGACTGCTAGTTCATCAGAGTAGGACACAGTGCTCATGAGATCAAGACAATTTCTCCTTTAGATATATGGGTCCCCACTCTACCACAACCATGGATTATGCTCCTCATTCCAACAAGACGCCCATTGAGTTATGCCTTTTCTCACAGTGTTGTTTATCCCTAGACTGCTCATGATCTGTTGACATCCTAGGTATCCTTTAAAGTTTAGTTCAAACACTACTGCCTCCATGAAACCTTTCCTGGTTGTCCCAGACAAAAGTGACCTATCCTCTATTTGTCCTTACGGCATACTGGTTATACTTGTGCATCCACTAATCTAATTTGAATTTATATGATATTTTTTCTGTGTATATGTTTATCTTCCTTGATAGGTAGCAAATTCCTTGTCTTATTTATCTGCATCTCTTTTCCCTTCACCTCCAGCAACTAGCCATGCATGTAGAAAGTTCTTAATAACTGTTTCTGGAATGAAAAAAAGAATGCCCAAATACATCTGGGTCACAAGGGGAAATGGACAAGAGGGTGGGTCAAACAGAGAAAAGGAACAAAATAAGAAGCCTGAAAATGGGTCAGTATATATTATTCTTTTCTGTTTGATCAATTTTGTTCAGAGGCATCACACCCCACCCCCAACAATAAACTTACAATTCATCTCCCTTTAAGTATAATCCCTGAAAAGCAAAACAAAATGGCATTAAAAAAAAAAAAGAGTGATTGCAACTCACAGAAAGTTAACCTTTGACTGTAGGTGTTTATTGTTTGTTGCAAAGAAGGAGAAGGTATATGACTTTAATAAGCTACACCTTACCCATAACTGGTGATCATTGGTTTTTTCCTTTAAAGGGGTCTCCGTTACTGTGCTATAGTTGTGATTATTGTAGACATCTTTCTTTTGTTTTTTTTTTTTTTTTGGAGGGGGGAAGGCAAGGTAATTAGGGTTAAGTGACTTGCCCAAGGTCACACAACTAGTACGTATCAAGTGTTTGAGGCTGAATTTGAACTCAGTTCCTCCTGATTTCACTGTGCCACCTAGCTGCCCCTATCTTTTTAAATTTTTTTCACCCTCCATCCTATTCTCGATGTACAAACAGCAGGTAATTAATTAGTTAACAGCTGAGGATCACTAAAACAATGACTCCTGTGTCTAGAAAGTATTTTTCTGGGAGACATCTCCTTGCCTGGAAAGTGTGCAGCTAAATCACATGACCTCCCTGGGCTTCATAAATGAAGGGGGTGGACTTTGCCTATCTCTTCCAGTTCTAAATTTCTGACACTGGTCCTCACAACAATCCCCTGAAATGGGAACATGCACACCATTTCACACATTGGGAAAAGGAGGCCCAGAGAAGTTAAGAGATTTGCCTATAGCCACACAGCTAACAAGTGCTAGGGTGAGAACTCAAGCCCTGGTTTCCTAACTCCCAGTCTAGTACTTTTCTCACTATGTCAGTGACCTCACATACTCTTCTAGAGAATTGCTGTTGAGTCATTTCAGACTCTCTGTGACTCTACTGGAATTTTCTTGGTAAAGATACTGGAGTGGTTTTCAATTTCCTAGTCTAGCTCATTAGATAGATGAGGAAACTGAGGCAAACAGAATTAAATGACTTGCCCAAGGTCACATAGCTAGTAGGTGTCTGAGGCTTTTAGGGAGAGTCTAGAGCCATTGGGCTTGTTTGCTTTGGTTAACATTGCTTTCCAGGGCTGGAGGAACTCCACGCCTGTAGAAGGCAGAAAACTCAATCTGCTGCTTAACGTTCATATTTTTTAGATGTAGTGTAGTTCCCAAAGAGAAAAGGAAGCCCTGAAGTTCAATTCTAGTGGTTTTCAAGTAGATGTGCTTTGAAATGGTTGGAAATGATATATTCATGTGACTTAATTCTTCATTTAAAAGTTTTTCTAAGTATTGGCTGAGGGGAAAACTTTAAGCACTTCCTTAGGCAGAAAATCATGTCAGAGGCCATATTCAGCATTTAGTCAAGTTGATGGGAGTTGACTAAGGGGAAAATGTACCCAGAGTGCCTGGTTTAATAATCCCTGAATCCCTGCTCTGGCGAGATAGGGCTGTGTAAGGAGCCAAATGCAGCCACTCTGGGCTTTCTCCTCTTTTTTTCAGTGCCGAGAAAGATTAGATATATGATTCCCAGAGAACATGGCAATAAATCCTTGATGCTCTTTGAGTTTATTATTGCATCTCCTCTTTGCAGGCTAAGAGAGGAAGTATGGCCAAGAAATGCCTTTGAATGGAAAGTAAAGAAGCTTTTGTTCATGGAACTCCAGTGGTGGGGGAGGATGGGAGGAGGAAGCACAACAGAATTTCCCATCCACTTGTTTTATCTGGTTATTCAAATCGGACCAACAAATGCTCATTGAGCACCTACATGATATTGTACTAGGTGCTGAGGGAAATGAGAAAAATGGAAGACAGTATCCTTTCTTTCAAGGACCTTATGATCTACTTGAGCAGATGTAATCAAAGGAAAAGCTGAATATGAAAATGATAAGACTTAAAGATTGGGTCAAGAAGACAACAATGGGGATGTCATATAATAAGGCATAATGAATTGTACAGATTTAATTATACATATTGTATATGTTTGCCCAGCAGAGAAAGAGGCAGCATCATACTGAGGCAATGGAGAAGCTTCTAGGATGTGGGATGGGTTTTAAGGGTGGAAAGGGTTTGTACAGGCAAGAAGAATAGACCCCCAACATTTAGGGGACCTCACCTGAAAGGGGTCATTCAAAATAGGTGGAATAGTACACACAGGATGTAAATGTATGCAGAAAGGGAAGGGCAAATGATATTTGGGGGAGAATTTAATAGAACTTTGAGGGATGATTTAAAGTACAGACTAAAAAAATTTAGTTTATGAACTTGGCAAACATCAGTAACATGGTCATTTTCATAAAGAACATAAAAAAGGATTGTACATGAAATTGAGAATCTCTATATTAAAACCTATATTACATAAGGTTTTTTTAAGTACTGAATAAATTTAAAACAGCAGTTCCTGAGCTGTCCAGTTGGTCTGTATCTCTTCCTAAACTTCTTTTTGTTCTTTTCTCTGTATTTTCTGAATGTTCTGAAAATTCACTAGGCAGGATACACATTGACTATCACAGCACTAAGGATAAACTAAATCTATTATCCCTTATATGAATGATAGTGAGTTTTTTTTTTAAAAAAAAAGATATATTTTTTTTATACTACAGTTATTTCCCAATGAGGCAAAGGTAGGTGATACAGCATTGACCCATGAGTCAGGAGGACCTGCCCTCGAATGTGACCTCAGGCACTTACTAGCAGTGTGATCATGGCCAAGTCACTTAACCCTATTTGCCCCAGTTCATCATCTGTAAAATGAGCTGGGGAAGGAAATGACAAATCACTCCCATATCTTTGCCAAGAAAACCCCAAATAGGGTCATAGTCAGAAATGACTTAACACCAATGCTTCCCAATATCTCTCTTTGCCCTATACCATAGAACCTTTCTTTATGATAAAGAAAAATAGTAAAGCTAGACCAACTGACACAGGGACAGTCTGCTAGAATATATATCATTCTACCTTCATGACCATGGGATTTTGTTAGCAAAAATACTAGAGTGGTTTGCCATTTTCTTCTCCAGTGAATTAAGACAAATAGGAGGAAAGTGACTTGCCTAGGGTCACACAGCTAGTAAGGGTCTGAGGCTAGATTTGAATTCAGGTCTTCCTGACTCTGTATCCAGAGCTCTATTCACTGAGCCATCTGATTGCCCTGGGAAAGTGAGTAAGGAATAGTGACTGGTGAGGAAGGAGGGCTTTTATTCTTGACTCCATCACCATGTTTTCTGTGCCTCTCACTCCATTCCATCCCATGCTGTTTAGTGCCTCTCTGGCATTAACTGGAGATTCCTTTCCATTTCTCCCCACAGAAATTCCCTTAAATTCCAAGCATGTAAGAAATATTTTAAATATAACCCTATAAATGCTTTATTGTTTCTTACTGTAGCTGACTGCCATGTAATACAATCTGTTTATTGCTATTTTAACCAGCCTGACAGCATTCAGTCTAAGAGAAGATGCAGTTTGAGAGGGGGTCAAAGGAATGAGAAGTCTCTGAAGAAATCAGGGTTCAGGGGAAAGTTGGTTATTTCAATTAATAAGTCAATCCATAGGGATTTATTGAGCACTTACTGTATATGACCAGTCCTGGGGATGCAAAAGAAACATAAATTTTGTCTGTGCCCTTGAGGCACCCAGCATAATCTTGTGAGGGAGACAGGATTAACACACATGAAATAATGATAGGACAAACCAAGACAGTATATAATTAAGTTTTAAATTGTGTGATGCAGACGGTGAGAGTTATAGGAGTTCACAGAAGGGATAGATCAGTATGAGCTATTATACTTCATAGAAGATGTGGGACCTCATCTGGGCTTGGAGGGATAACTGAGAGGTGGAAAGAGAAGAGCACAAGCAGAGCTAGAAAAGTGGGAATGAAGATGGTATGTGTAGGGAATGGGAAAGTAATACAATTAAGCATGGTATTTGAATAATAAAATTACTGTTAATATCTGGGCATTATCTTATATCCCAACCACTCTGCATGGTGGGCAAGGCTGTTGTTATCATCCTTATTTTATAGATGAGGAAACTGACACACAGAAAAATTACATGATTTGGCTTAGATCAGACGTCTAATAAATGGTAGAGCTGGGATCTGAGCAGAAATCATGGCTTCACTACCTTGCCCCAGGATGACCTGGGGCAAGACCCTTTACCTTTATGGTCCTTAATTTCCTCTTGTGTAAAATGTAGCCATCGGACTTGATGGACTCCAAAGTCTATTTATAATTCTAAATCCATGATTCTGTAATATACTAACTTTACATTTAATGCTCAGTCTTCCACAAAGTCTTCAGATCTAGTATGTGTCAGAGGATGGTATGCAGAACCCTTTGGCTGGAGCAATTAGAGACAGTATGGGACACAATGGCACAGTGTGGGTTTAGAACTACTAAAAAATAAAACAAAACTCAAGTGTCTTCTTCCTCTCCTTCTCCCACTCACTCTTCTCCTACCTTTCTCTTTTCATTCTCTCCCTTCCTCCCTTTTCTTCTTTCCTTCCTTCCTTCTTTTCTTCCTTCCCTCCCTCCTCATCTTTCTTTCTTTTCTTTTTCTTTCTTTTTTCTTTCCTTCTCTTTCCTTCTTTCTTTCTCTTTCTTCCCTTTTTTTCTTCCTTTCTTTCTTTCATTCTTTCTTTTTCTCTCTCCCTCTCTTTCTCTTACATTTTCTTCCTTCTTTTTCCTCTTTCTTTCTCTCTTTCTCTCTCTTTCTTTCTCCAAGACTGAGCTGCTAATTACATAGTAATACTGACACAAATCGTTCTTCAACTTTGTTTTAAGTTCTGAATTTAAGAAACTTGAGGTAAATCAAGCATTTCTATATATACTTGGTACCACAGGAAAAAATTATTGTACATGAAACTATAGACTTCTATTATATACAGTTTGTTTTTCTTTTAAATGTATTATTTATATACATATAGGTATATCGACATAAATTTAATTAATTAATATATTTAACATGAAATTTAAAGAATATGTTTCAATGATCCTTTCCTCTTTTTTTTTTTTTTTTTTACTACCTACAAATTTCATGTCTGAAAATGTCATTTTGCATCTTGGGTCCATCACCTCTCTGTTAGTTGTGTTTCATTATAATTCCTTTGGAATTATGGTCAATCATTACACTGACTAGAGTTCTTAAGTGTTTCAAAATTGTTTTTATTTTTAATGTTATTGTATAAATTTTCCTGATTCTGTTCACCTTACATCAATTCATAGAGGTCTTCCCAAGTTTTCTTTCTGAAACTGTTCATTTGATCATTTATTATGACACTAATATTCCATTGCAATCATATACCATAATTTGTTCAACCATCCTCCAACTGATATATCCCCCTTAGTTTCCAGTTCTTTGACACTATGAATAATTTTTTTTTGAACATATGTTTCCAGTAGTAGTATCACTGGGTGTGCATAGTTCAGTGAATTTTTTAGTATAGTACCAGATTGCTTTCTAGAATGGGTGAACAATTCCATAGTTCCTCCAATCATACATATGTGTGTGCTTTCCTGTAATTCTTCCAATAATAGTAATTTTCCTTTTTTGTGCCATCAGCCAATCTGAAGAACTTGAAGCTTTAATTTATATTTTTCCTAAGTATTAAATAATTTGAAGAATTTCTTCAAATGATTCTTCATAGTTTAGATTTCTAGAAACTCACGTTCATATCCTTTGACCATTTATAAATTAGGGAAGAAATTTTGTTCTTGTAAATTTGAATTCGTTCCTTCTATGTCTTAGATGTGAGACCTTTGTTAGAAGAACTTTCTGAAAAATATATTTCCCCAAATACTTATTTCCTCTCTAATTTTAGGTGTATGGTTTTATTTTGTACATGAAAACTTTTTTAAAAAGCTTTTTATGCCTTTAATTTTTTTTTATAAATCAAAATTATCCATTTTTATTTTTTTTGTGATTTCCCTATCCTTTGTTTGGTCCCTTTCCCATAAATTAGAAAGAACTTGCTTTTTTTTTGCTCCTCTAATTTGTTTACGATATTACCTTTTATGTTCAAGTCATGTATCCATTTGGAGCTTATCTTGGTATATGTTGTGAAAGTTCTATACCCAGTTTCTTCCAGACCACATTTGTAGCTGTTTTTTAAATGCAATAATGATCCAAGGAGATTGGAGTTTTTGTCTTTACTAAACATTATGCTACTATGTTCATTTTTTCCCCTGCATATTGTATGTCTACAGACATCTCTTTATTTTTTTTTTTACCAGAACAGAGTAATTTTGATCACCACTTTGTAGCACAGTTTGAGATCTTATCCTACTAAGCCACCATGTAGCCTTTTCAAAATATTTTACATATTGTGAGGATAATTTTGATACCCTTACTTTAATAAGTATTTACTTAGTTCATTGTGATTTGGTGGCATCAGTGATTGTATAAGCAAAATAATAGGAGAGAATTAAGACTGACTTAGTTAATTTAGTAGACTAAGAATTATGTAAGTTAGAATTAATTTACCTACTCTGTATTGATGAGTATATTGTTTTTAATTGACTTATAAGATCAATTTATGTTGTGTATTAGTTAGGCCTGTTGTGTAGATTCATATTAACTTGTGCTAGGGATTTGCCCTACCCCATTCCTTTGAATGTGCCTTGAGAAGTGCTGTGTTCCACAAAACCAGTTTCCCCATTTTCTCTGTTCTTTCATGCCTTATGTTCATAACATGCTTATGAAAAGTTCCATAGTCCTGTTGCCTAGTCACTGACTAAACAGCGGTGGTCAAGGAACATCTCCCTAGACCAATGATGGGAGTTCCTTCCCTTAGCCACATACAGAAGTTCTACTTTTCTTCCTTGACCAATAATTTGGGTTTCTACCTTCTGGAACTGACAAACTGAGAAATGGTACCACCTCATCCTATTTGTGGAAATCTCTCAATGGCAATAAAAGAAGTTTCTCCTCAAGCAGAGAGATCCTTGAATCCAATGGATTAGGGACCAAAGATATTCCTAATAAATTGATAGATTCTTGGAGCTCTGCCTCAGTTTCCTTTTATTGCAGATCAGCTTTTTAGAACCTACAATATGTGTCATCATGTAAGCAACACAACAGTCTTGTGAAGTACAAAAATTCATGTATAATTTTTCCCATTTTACAGATAAAAAGGCAAGTTAGATACTGAGAGTTTCAGTGCCTTGTCTGGATCATGTAGCTATTAAGTTGCAGAGTTGGAATTGGAGCCCAGATCTATGATGTACAGATCTAGGATACTTTCAACTATACCACCACTGCATCACAATAGATACTCTGCATATCGGTACATAATGAGTATATGAATATATGCATACTATGCATACATCATTTATATATATATATATATATATATATATATATACAGAGAGAGAGAGAGACTATGCATATGGATATATAATAAATAATTTTCTTTTGTGAGGTTGCTCTTCCTTCTCCATCTTTCCATCAAAAAGCTTTGGGAAGGACAGGTAACTATGGGGATTTAAAACACAGGTGTCATCCAGGTTAGCTCTTATGTCTATAAGGCCAATGGCATGGATTAAATCCTAGTTCTTTCAAGGCCACATTGCTACATAGAGTACTGGCTCTATACTAAGAATTCTAACAATACTATGAATTTCTCACCAGAAGGCCTGCCAAGCTCTAGCATAAGTAGAAACTCTTGGTTTAGGGGACCCTGGGTAAAAAGGCAGAGATGTTTCAGTGTGAACCCATTCTTATTTGAGGGAAAACAAACTCTAAGCACCTTCCTACGGACTCTAATTCAGGAGGTTTATATTTATATAAGAAATAATTTTAATTGAAGTTTTAATTGATTTCAAACTCAGTGAATGTAAACTCGATGAATTATGTTGTCTGTGCTGCTAGTTAGTATTCTTGCTCGAAAGAATACTGCAGGAAAATGCTTCTTAACCATTTCATGGGATCCATTCCCTTTGTAATTTGTCTATTTTATTTTTTAAAAAACCGTTATTCTGAGATGAGGTCCATGAACTTCACCAGACTGTCAAAGGGGTCCATGACACAAAAATGGAAAAGGAGAAAAACAATTCAGATTGCTGATTCATTTGCTACACATCAAGGGAGGCAGAGCAGCTGAACCATGGAGGTGAAAGTCTGTAGCTGCTGCCAGTAGTTCCAGCAAGATGACAGGTTTCTTCCTTATTGGGTCTTCCTGAATCCAGGAGAAGATGTAAGGCGAAGTAGGACCAGAGGTGTGGTGATGCTCAAATGAGATACGGGACATAAAGCACTTTGCAAACCTTAAAGCAGATTATAAATGCCAGTTATCATTAATAGCAGAAGCAGTCACCAAAGTAGTAGTAATAGTAATTATTGATTATCCTACTTGGCCTCCAATCTAATGATGACTTCATTGCCTCAGCCTACAAAGCTCAAGCAATGTTTATAGAGCAGTAAGGAGTGCTCTGCTAAATGTTTAACAACCAGGCTCTGGGGGATGGGAGGAAGGAATATGTATGTGCACACAGAATTGAAAAAAAAATTTTTTTCTTCTTCTCCCCCCTATACTTTTAAATTTAATCTGCATTATGAACACTTTCTTAAGTCTTGACAATCAACAAATACATGAAGCCCTGGACTATAGTAATTATTGATTTCTAAGATATAAATGTTCACACTGAAAATTTAATAACTGACTTGAGCCTTGGATTAGTGTTGGCTACAGTACGTCTCTGAATAGCAACAGCTAGGGGTAACAGTGGATAGGGCACTGGACATAGAATCAGAAATAGTTGAGCTCAAATCTGACCACTGATAGTTGCTGGGCAAATCACTTAACCATTGATGTCTGCCTCAGTTTCCTCAACTGTAAAATGGGGGTAATAACATCACTTACCTCACAGAATTGTTGTCACAATCAAATGAGATAATATTTGTGCTTAGCATAGTTCCTGGCATATTAAGAGCTCTATAAATGTCAGTTGTTGTTTGTAGCCTGGTCCATTATATTATGGTCACAGATCTTGTTTTCTTTGAAAGATGAGAAGAAAGAGAGGAGCTGACAGTTTTTTGGTCAGTGTGGCTAGAGGGATCTGATTTTCCTGAGTCTTTTTTCCAAGTATGTTTTTGTTTGCATTCACTTCTGTTGGGTATGTCTTTGGGGAAGTCTTTTGTAATGAACCATGCTTTAAGCTTCCTGAGCTCTTAGGTACATAGAACATTGAACAGCTTGGTGCTTTTGGATCTGAGGTATAAAGTGAGCAATAAATTTTGTTTGTAGCATTATCTGGGGCAGTGTGGTGCAGCAGAGAGTGCTGATCTCAGTCATAGGACTTGGGTTAAAATCTTGCTTCTGTCGCTTATGAATGGTATGACACTGGGCAAGTCATTTAATTTTTCTGGCTCTCAGTTTCCTCATCTATAAAATGTTGAGATTGGACTAGAGTACCTCTAAGGTCTATTCCAGCTTGAAAGCTATAACCCTTTTCTCATTTTTTTCCCCCAGTGTGACTTATCAGAGATCACTGACCTCTGATATAATTTATTTTATAAAAACTAACTTCTAACAGTCTTGATTAAGCAAAAGCATTATTTTGCTAATGTTTAGAGGGACCACAATTTCTAGCCCTTCTCACCTCCAGTACTTATTAAAAGAACTACTTTGGATTGCCCTTTCAGGCATGGGAGTCCTCAATTCTGTCTTGAGTCAGTAGTCAGCTGAACCTCAACTTGGATAAATGCTGTCCCTCAGCCTATGGTCATACAACAAGTAAATATTGTAGGATCAGAGGCAGGATTCAAACTTAAGTCTTTTGGGCTCAAAGTCAAACTCCTTTTCCATCACATCATCATATTTCTGAGATAAATTAGGAGCCAATGGTATAGATATCCATGACCAATATCAGGTCTTGCCCTGGGAAAATTGGGAAATTGCTCAAGTTTATCTCTTTAAGCTCAGAAGCTTCCATTTCTGGGTACTTTTTTCCTTCTGCGATTGCTTTGTCCATCCTCCTAGTCAGCTGCCCTTTGTACTTTGCCTGTTTTGCCTACATGAATTCACTGTTCAAAGAAAGATCTTCTGTCAGTCATTTGCAATTTAGTGTGAATTAAAGCAATTATATTCCATTTTCCAGGAAGATCTATCTTTTAAGTTTATTCATTCATTGCAATAAAGTCTTTTGTATCTGTTAAAAAAAACATTCATTTGGAGCTAGGAGGGATCTCAAAGGTTATCTAGTCTTAGACCCTTATTTTGTTGAAGAGGAAATTGAAGTCAAGGCAAATTAAGTGACCTGACCCAGAGCCTCTGATTCAAGGGCCAGTACTCTGCTTATTGTACTATGATGTCTTCCAGGCAACAGCAAGCAGAAGGGTGTGTGTGTGAGTGAGTGTGTGTGTGCGTGTGTGTGTGTGTAATGTGTGTGTGTGTGTTGATGTATAGGGAGGCAATGACCTAAAATAACAAGACACAGGCACTGGTTCTTCCCATGCATAAGATTGACCTTGGCTTCACACTTAGTATAAAATCATTATTATTTTCCCAGGATTCTGCACACAAAGAACAGTAGGGGTGTGCTTTGGCCACCTCACTTTTGATCTCTGATCTTTAGAAGTTTTTCTAATAGGAGGAAAAAACATAGTCATGTAGCTTCACAGGGTTTTATAACAGCACCTCAGTCCATGGACTGGAGAGAGATGCATAGTAGACATTCCAAGAACTATGAGGTCAATATTTAGACCATTACTGAGCTAGATGTGTATACCAATCCCTCTCCCCCACCAACCCCTGACAATAGACCTCAGGGTCTTCAGGTCACTAGGCTGTAAAATGGGAGGAGGTAGAAATTAGATGATCACTAAGTTCACTTCTAACATCCTCTAATTTTCTGATCCAAGGTCGATTAGACCGCATAGAAAACAGTGGGGTCCAGGGAAGCAATTGCTTGCATCCTTAGTGGGTGTCTGCAAAGTTGTATGTGGATTAAGCATTCTCTTAGATCTTTTCCATCGATGCAATTAAAGATTCACTCCTCTTATTTCTGCTTTTGTGCTCGAACTGTTAGCATGCACAAGAACTACCCCCCCCAACCCCCTCCCCCAAGAGCCACGTTGGACATAAGGATAAAAGAATCCAATTAGCCAAAGGGGAAACCACTTAAGGAACATAGTGGAAGACAACTAATCATCTCTGTCAAGGCTCCTAACTGATGGAGGCAAAAGCCAAGTTTGCTTGGGCATTGCTTTTCTTTGTTTTTGCTCAGTCTTATTGAAAAGACAGTTATCTCTAGAGAGGGGATGGTAATGGGTAGTTGGGACAGTAGGTACAGGATAACTGTTCATGAATTTCCTGATTTCTGGAACATAATTTCCCCCCACAAGACACCTGTCAAAGTCCCAAAGGTGGCTACAAAGAAACTACTTGCTTTGCTCTCCATACAAGCTATAGGCATTGATTCCTACCCCATGTTCTTCTGCCCTAATCTGGCCACTTATATTTGAGAAATATCCAGAGTATACTTGATTTTCAGGAAAAGTCATGAACTCTTCCTGCCTATAAGAATTTGACAAAGTAATTTAGTCTTCTGGGACTCAATTTCTTCATTTGAACTGAACAGTCTCCATGGTTCCTCCTGACTCTAGATCTATGAGCCAATTATTGATGATGAAATGAATTATTGACATTTGACCCTGATTAAATCTGAGTGTGGCCTTACCTCTTACTTGGAAGAGGGTTTGGTAGACAGATATGTTATCCTGAATCTGATTTTACTGCCCTCAATTTTTCAAAAAAAGGATGTTTCAAAGGTTTTAGAGAAAAGTTGTTGTTGCGTTCATCCTTTGTTTTTGAAGAAGACATTAGAGAAATGATGACATGACTTGCAGTTGGCTTTGTTTTGAGTGAGGGAGGACTGTGCAGGTCATCAGTCTCACTTTCTCACCCTGAGCTATCTGAGTCCAGTGACCAGATATTCATCAGGATGACTGGAGGCCCAGGATGCAATGGGAGATCTTGGCCTTTTAGGCTAAGGCTTTTTCAGGTACTCACTGAAAGAGGTAATGCCCATTCAGTGAATAGGCCTCTTCATCAGGGAATGGCCCCTTTAAATAGAAAATAAATAAATAGATCACACTGAGAGGGGCAGTAGTCTCAGGGATGTTGTTTGGAAGAGAAAGAGCTACAATTGATACTCACTGTAAGTCAGAAATAAGTTAGAATCTTAAGACCTAAAATTCTAGAAGACATCAATCCAGGAGAGATGATAAGATCTAAAGAATGAAATTCTAAAGACAACATGTATAAGAACGAAAGAGGAGGGGGTGGAGAATGTCTAAAGATATCGAACTAAATATCCAGGGAACTTACTGACCAACTTTGATTTTTAAAAGACATGTCCAAAAAATAGAAACAAAGGTAGATAATGGAAGATGAATACATGACCTTTTTTTCCAACTTCTTTGATTTTCAAGTGTGCTAAAGTTTAAGATGAGGCCAGGCGCATGAAGAATGCCCCAAACAATGAAAGATATTTTTAAAAAACCATATTGACTGAAAGAAAAGGCTCAAAGAGGGGAGAGGATTTGGTGTGGATGGAATTATGATAGATGATGGAGAGAAGGCAGAACTATTCAGTTCTTCTCTTATTTTGCTTTTTTTTTTCACTTTTAGGGAGAATTAGTTTGGAACTGGAAAGGATGAGTGTTGAAATCTGAAATAATCAAGACAAAAGTAAGACTGCATTTAACTTCCCTGGATGAGCTTAAGTCCTAGACAAATTAAATCACAAGGTACTGAAAGATTGGAAACACTTGATTGCCAAGAGGCTACCAAGAATCTCAAAAGTTTGTGAAGCATAAGCAAGCTATGGCATGAGAGAAAGGCAAATGTCCTGATTTTCAGAAAATGAAGAAGGTTGATTCAGAAGCACAAGCTCACAAAGAACCTTGATATGTTATATGTCCCTTAATCAATGCAGTTCATGACCCATATATGGTTTAGCTGGAAGTTGTTGTAGCCAAAAAATTCAATGCCTGTTGACCAACATGTTGGCTATCCTCTTTGATGCTCATTTGGCAGCTTCTCAGACCATCTCCAATGCTATGCTCCGTGTCTACCTAGTGGTAGAAATTGATTGCAGGTCAATACATTGATTTTTGTTCTAGACAAAATTCTGGAATATTTTATTAAAACGTCGATCATAGAACTCCTCAAAAAGGAATAATCACAAAGAGCCCAAATGGCTTCAAAAACAGGCAATGATAGATTAAATTTGTTATCTTGTTCAACAGGGTAGAACAGGGAAATGCATGAGGTATAATTTACCTTCATGTTAGCAAAGCATTTGATAAAGGCTCTCTTGGTACTGTTGTGGAGTAGGTAGAGAGATATGGGGTAGGCAACAGTATATTTAGGTGAGAATAGGACTAGGACTACGACTAGTGGCAGAGTGGATAGAGTTCTGCACTTGGAGTCAGGAAGACTCATCTTTGTGAATTCAAATATGGCCTCATATACACTAGCTGTATGACTTAATCCTGTTTGGGCAAGTCATTTAATCCTGTTTGCCTCCGTTTCTTCACCTATAAAATGAGCTAGAGAAGGAAATGGCTAACCACTCCAATATCTTTGCCAAGAAAACCCCAGATTGGGTCACAAAGATTCTTATAGGGGTGAAAAAACGACTGAACAGCAAGCACAAGACCCAAAGATTAGTCATTAACTAACTGTGTCAACTAGAAAGGAGATCTCAAGTGGAGTACTCCAGCTATCCGTCTTTGATCCTATACACGTTGATATTTCTATCAATGACTTATATAGAGGCAAAGATGGCACAGGATGCATAATAACACATCAGATGACAGGATGCAAAAAGATCTCAATAGATCAGAGCACTGGGAGAAATCTAACAAGAAGAAATTTAATAGGAAAACCTGCAGACTCTTACTCCTGAGTTCAAGATCTTAACTTCACAATTACAAGCTCATAGGGATCATAGGTCTAGAGCTGGAAGGGACCTGAGAGGCCATCTAATCCAACTCTCTCATTTTACAGACGAGGAGAAATGTGGCTAGACAGCAACTAAATACAAGCCTAAATACAAGGATAAAATGACAATCCTCAACACTACTGTGATAGTAGGAGATGGCAAGGATCCAGTACTACAAAGTTAATAGTCCTTCTATACTTTGCACTGAAGTGTGCTATTTCCATTTCTGAGCCCCACATTTTAGAAAGAGAGAGTATCCAGACATGGACAACCAGGATGGAGCTGGCCAAATGAAGATTGGTTAAAGGAACTAGGAATGTTTATCCTGGAGAAGAAAAAATTTAGGGGAGACATAATAACTGTCTTCAGGTATTTAAACCAGAGTCAAAACAAAGGCCAGGTAAGAGAGGGACTAACCCTGGGCTGGAAAACAGAAGGGTACAAAAAATGTGTAAAATGTGGATCTACTATCTCAAGCACAGGGCCATTAGAGTGGAGGGTGTGTGCAATTTTATATTCTTGCCTCAGGCACAAAATTAGCTAGTTACCCTGCAGATCTGAAGGCTGTGACTTGGAAGAGAAATTAGGCTTGTTCCATGTTGCCCCAGGGGGTAGAACTGGGAGTGCTGGGTAGAAATTGCAAAGAGGCAGATTTTGTCTCAAAGTAAGAAAAACTTCTTAGCAATTAAAGCTGTCTAAAAGTGAAATGACTGGCTCCCTTTCTCCCCACCCTCAGGTAAAGGTTCCTCCTTGCTAGAGGTCCTCACAAAGGGTACAAATCATCACTTGTTTGGTCAATTGTATCTGTGATTCTCCACCAGGTTGGACCAGATGGTCTTTGAGATCTCTTTCAACTCTAACTTTCTGTGAGAGGAAGTTTGCTGACACTCTGGGAAAAGGACAATTATCTGGGAAATGGCTGCTAGAGACTGTTCCAGGTCTGAATTACACCACTTTGCAGCCCTGACCCAGAGCTGTCCCTAAACTACAGAGCAATGGCTCTAGGGTCCTTCACTGCAAGGAGGTGGGTTGCATAGTAGAGTCCAAAAGGTTAGGAGACATCAATGCTTCTTATAAGATGAATTTCTTGTTTGGTCATTTCAGTTGTGTCTAACTCTGCGGGCCCATTTGGGGTTTTCTTGGCAAAAAAAAACTGGAGGGATCTGCCATTTCTTTCTCCAGCTCATTTTACAGATAAGGAAACTGAAGGAAACAAGTGGCTTGCCCAGGGTCACACAGCTAGTAAGTGTCTAAAGTTTGATTTGAACTCAGGGCTTCCTAACTCCAGGCCCAGTGCCCTATACACTGTGCCACCTAACTAATTGCCCCTTACAAGCTGAATACTTGTGTAACCTTTTTTTGGATTGGAAAGTAAATAGAAAATAATGTCAGAAGATTCTAAGGCATAAGAGACTTTAGAGGTTTTCTAGCCTAAATTCTTCTTTTTATAGAAAGGGAAACTGAGGAGCAGAGAAAGGTTAAGTGACTTACCCACACATTCTGTAGCAAAATTGTGAAGTAGGTGAAATTTAGTCAGTTTGTAGCAGTATGTTAAACAGATGTCTGGAGTCCAGCAGTTCCGGTCCTCACAGGCTTTTTGGAATCATGTCAGTGCCTGTCTTAAGGTCATTCAAACCTTCAGGGCTTGTTTGGATTTTGTTTGTATGTGTGTGTTAACACTTTTTACACAGGCAAAAAATGGACAGAATAGAATGCAACTCAATTCTTTTAAGTATATAAAAGAAAGACAGTTTCTCTTCCTTCAGTTTTGAGAAGTGCTGGTCTTAACAGTCTTCCAGGCTGATTCTGGTAGCACTCTGGGTCTCTTGGTACCTCTCTAGGCAGTGTTATAATCAAAAGTGGCCTTACATATTGGCTTTCATGGTCACCAGGTAGTGCTATTTCAAGAATGACCAGGAGATGTTTTACAAAACTAAGAAAAGGCATTTGTGAGCCTCAAAAGAAGCTTGAAAATAGTGCCACTTGGTTAATCAAATGGAAATTTTGAGCAGTCACTGTGACATGTGTAACTTGACATAGCAAAAATGAAATATCTATAGAGCAGGAAGATAATATACGTACATTGAGTGACAGGAACTGGACCAGTGATTTTATTGGTACTGAGAACTCTCAGGTGAGGAAATTTTCTCTGCCAGTGCAAAGTGAACCTTTTCTGCAACTTAATAATTTTAGGGAGTTGCTAAAGCGTTGAAAGGCCAAGGTCATAACACAGGTTGCACAGCCAATATGTTTCAGAAGTGGGACTTGAACTCAGACCTTTCAGGTTTTGTGGATAATTCTCTATCCATCTACAGATCAAATAAAATCTATTTTAGATATTCACAGATTGAAAATATCTATAAACATGCTTTTTCTCTTGTATATTTATCAGTTTCAAAAGTACACCATAAGGGGCAGCTAGGTGGTACTGTAGATAGAGCACCAGCCCTGGAGGATGTGAGTTCACATCCAGTCTCAGACACTTGTGTGACCCTGTGTGAGTCATTTAACCCTGATTGCCTCAAAAAGAAAAATGCCATATTTTTTAAATTACCTAGCATGCATATTCCTAGTCCAGTTTCTCCCAGAATAGTCTACTGCCTATTGGCTAATGCTCAGTGCCCTAGTGGATAAAGTATTTAACTTAGAGTGAAGAAGATTTGAGCTTGAATCCAATCTGACACACTTACTAGCTGTTTGACTGTGGGCAAGTGACTTGACCTTTCTTAACCTCAGTTTCCCCCTTTGTAAAATGGGGATAATTATAGTATCTACTTCATAGGGTTGTTATGAGGATCAAATGAGATAGAATATGCAAAGTTCTTTGCAAACCTCAAAGCACTATATAAATGCTGGCTATTATTATTAATGCCTAAAATCACACTGATAATATTTTATGAGTAAAAAGCAATTTTTAGTAGCTGGCATGTATGATAAATAATTTAGCTTTAATTTCCTTAATTTTGGAAACCCCTGGCTATTTAGTTCTCCTTTCTCTTTTCCTCTTTTCAAAAAATATTTTTAATTTCTAGAATAAAACAATCATTTCAAAAACCTAGTACAATAAGAAAGATGATTGTACATGAAATTGCAAAGCTATTATACACAAGTTGTTATTACTTCAAAAATGTAACAAAATTATCATGTAAATTTCATTTTTTTCTTTCCTCCTCCCTTCCCTTCCCTAGAGATGGCTACTATCAGATACAAATAGATATATAGATACATATGTATAGAATAATTACATATATATATAATGCATGCATATATTTATTCTCTCTATATATGCTTCTATTTATAAGTTCTTTCTCTGGATACAGATAGCATGTTTCTTCATATATCCTGTATATTTAATTTGGGTTGTATAGTTATATCTCCTTTTCTTTATGTCTGGAGTCAAATTTGAACTTGACTCATCCTGTCTTGAAGCCTGTGATTTATCCACTGTGCCATGTGGCTGCTCCTCTGGCTTTCCTTTTTAATGGATCTGAATGGCTCTTTAAATCCAGAGGAACAAGATATAATCCTCCCTGTCTCACCTACTCTTACTAGCATCTCTTTCTCCAAGGTGCATTGGGGTTAATTTCTTTATGAGATGGTTTGAAGAAGTAAAACATGAATCAATAAAAAAATGTCTATTGACATTTGAGATTGAGAGGAAAAGGAAAGATTTGAACTTTACCTCTGTTGCCTACTTTCTATGCAATTTTGCTTGAGTCTCACAGACAAGCCAACTAAGCAACAATTATTTATTAGATGACTGCTATGTGCCAGGAACACTCCTTGGAGATGAAGATACAAGTGCAAAGAATGAAGCAACTCCTACTCACAAGTTTACTTTCTAATGGGTGACCCAAAATTTGTAATTCAAACTAACACTGTTCACACTAAATAAGTGGTCTTTTAATTTGCTCTTCACTCAAGTATGCCACATCTCTTTTATAATAATAACACTGCAAATAATGAAGTGCCCATGATTTCCCTGATGTGAAATACACTGGCATATTGGAGTCAACTGGCACTGTTCTTGAGAGCTGGTTGTTTAATTTTCAGTGTGAGCAATTACAACCCAGAAATTGATGAACACTACACACATCAGGAAGGGTAGCTAAGTGGTGCCGTGGATAGGGTGCTGGATCTGAAGTCAGGAACACTCATCTTTATGAGTTCAAGTCTAGCATCAGACAGTTTTACTAGCTGTGTGATCCTGGGCAAACAACTTAAACCTATTTGCCTCAGTTTCCTCATTTGTAAAATGAGCTGGAGAAGGAAATGTCAAACCATTCTTTGTCTTTGGAAGAGAATTCCAAATTGTGTCATGGAGAGTCAGATATAATTGAAAAATGACAATATATCAGGACTTGATTTATTGTTGTGATGGCTTTTGGACACAAAAATTATGGAGAAAGTGTTAATAATGCAATTTAACTTAAAAGTGTGTCATACTTACTTTTTTGGGGGGTGAAGAGCCACTGCTAAACATTTAGACATACATGTAGACCTAACAGTTCATCACTGCAGATCCCAACACTTCTATCAGTTGACATTCTTTATGAAATGCTAGGTCCAAAAAATTCAATACCTGTTGGCCAACCTGATCCAAAGGCCTCTCAGAACTTAACTGGGCTTCTTCTTAGTTGATAGCTGAAGAGACCTTCACCAAGACCCAGTCGGAGTTGGTGTTCCATTTGTATAGGCTTTGAGAACCAAGGCTGCCTTCATGATACAATGAGCTATAAGAGGATTCCAATGCAGAGATGCTGAGAACAGTATAGTATCCTTCAACTCAGCAAAATAATTTTTTACTTTTCAATGTATCTCCAACATATAGAGTTTCCTTTAATGTAAATTGACTTCATTATTCCCATTTTAGAGATGAGAGAATAGAGGCTCAGGAAGATTGAGAATTATCCAACTTCACACAGTCAGCTGACCACAGAGTTGAGACCAGAATCTACATTTTGAAAGTGAATATCTAAAACCCTCAGTGGGGCTGTCTGTGTAAAACTTCCATTAAAAAACAAAACAAAACAAAACAAAAAAAACTTGTTTAAGCCTCACACTAACAGGCAACTGGATAGCTCAGTAGATAGAGCAGCAGGCCTGGATTCAGGAAGTCTTGGGTTCAAATCCAGCCTCAGATACTTTTACTACCTGTGTGACCCTGGGCAAATCACTTCCCCCTATTTGTCTCACTTACCTTATCTGAAAAGTGACCTGGAGAATGAAATGGCAAACTGCTCCAATATCTTTGCCAATCTTTGTGGGTTTTAGAATTGAAAGGAATTTTTAAAGTTATCCAATTTCCTCATTTTAAAGTTCAATCTCCTCATTTTCTGGATGAGGAAACTGAGATCTAAAGAAGCAAAATAATTTACACAAGGCAGTAAATGTAAAGGTTACGATTTTAATCCAGCACGTATAATTCTATATCCAGTGATCTTTTTACAGTACCACAAAGCCTCCATAATGTTTCATTATTAAATGTATTGAATAACAATTGTTGTTTTGCTATCCTCTAAATATTACTTTTCTCCCTAATTGACAAACTACATGATCTGATCTTTGTGAATTTGACTATCTTACACTAATTTAATTTTGCTTTTAGATGTCATGAGTACAAGGAACACCATCCACTGAAAGCATTTACCTAGGACTTCATGGTGGGCCAGGGTCAGGACCATCAAGGTCTTTCATTGTGGAAGTGTCCAAGGTTCTGAATGAACCTCCCCAGTTTGGAGAGCAGGGTCAGAATGGGGCTGTGAGTGAGAAATCATTGTTTTGTTGGGGCAGAGTTTCAGTGGGAACAAGCTAAGTCCAAGAGTTAAACCTTAATGGAGCTAACAGGAAAGGGAGTGGGGAAGGAAGTGATTGTGGAGCTCATTGAAGAAGTTGGCTCAAATCCAAAAATCGAAAACAAAATTCAAAGGGAGACAGTGGGGGCAAAATTTTATCTCTGAGGTTTAGGCTTCATTATTACTGTACCAGTGGTTCCAAGAAGCTATAGTGTGCACAGTAGTCATACCCCAACAAAACTGTCTTGGCAGATGGGCTAAACCAGATTGAAGGTAATCAATAAATCCATTGGTGAGTTGGGGGGGTATCCACCCCGAATATGTGAAGACTTCCCTTGGTAGAATTGGCAGATGAGAACAATTTATTCCAACGGCCATGAAGGTAGCAGAAGCAGATACCTTGGAGCTCTTCCACCTTGGTCCTTCACTACATCCCAGGCCATCACCAGTTGTCCTGGCTTTTGTCTTGTCATTGGACTTAGATGACTCTGAAAGAGAGAGTGAGTCTGACAACTCTGCAACTCTGTCTCACTTAAATTCAACTTACAGTGGAGTCAAAGCATCACCCCATGATGTCATTGGACCTCTTTGATAATGAAAGACTAACAGGTACCAGGCAATTAACCAGGTGTTGACTTAGACAAAGAATTATCCCGATTCACCACACTGTTGGTTTATATGAGCATTGATGTTTTTGTGATTAATTGGTCCATCTTCTAGTGTTTTGTTTTTGTTTGTTGTTTGTTTTTCTATGAAGTTCCTTCAGTTGCAGAGTTCTTGCTACTCCTTCCTTCCTTGTTCTCCATGGTGAAGGCTAATTAGGTCCACAATGGTGCTTGACATCTGACTCCTTCCATTAGACTGTAAGCTCCTTGGAAAGCAGGGCAATGTTTTTGCTTCTGATTCCTTATTGTTCAGCACAGAACATGACCCATAGTAAGTGCTTGATACATTGCTTACTGATTGACCCTGTGCACATTGGGTACGATACTATGAATTTAGAGTAGATGGAATAAGAAACAAGACATTTCTACCAGATTAGCATCTTGTCCTTAAAGTATTTTTTCATGTCAGTATCCTACTTACGAACTTTCAACAGGTCCCCAGTGTCAGAGAATATAATCTACACTTATTAGCTTAGAACTCAGGGTTCTAGAAAGAGCACTGAGTGGACATCTGAAGACTTAGATTTGAATATAGAGTCTGCCACTTACTAGATATACATACCTTGGCAATTCATGTAACCTCTCTATGCCTCAGTCTCCTCATCTGCAAAATTAGGGAAATGATTGCTTGAACTATCTACTGAATAGAATTGTTATAACAAAAATATTTTAAGACTTCCAAGTACTATATCAATCTCAGTTTGGGTTATTTATTACTACTCTGCCTCAACTTACATGTTTAGCCCTATTTTCTATTAATACAAAATCCAAACTCTGCTCTCTGTAGATTACTTTCTTTACTGTTCCCAGTATATGTTATGCTAATGTGTGCCTTGGCTGTTCTTCAGTCTCTCTCCATGCTCCCCAGAGTGTCCTCCTCCTCTCCCCTCTGCTGATCCAGATCCTACCTCAAGCCCCATGGTCCTCCATGAGGTTTTCTGGATTACTCCAACCCATGCTATTCTCTCCTTTCTTTAGCAACCTATGACACATGGATCTCTGCTACCACTGATTACTTAATGACTTACTCTGTCTATGTCTTAAAACTTCAACCAGATTATAATTTTATACAAAGCAGGAACCAGGTCCTGTACTTCTTTGATTGGTGCTAAGCACAGAGTGGGTGTTGAATGATAATTTTTTGAATGAATGAATGAAGATTTTATAATTCTGAAAAGTACTGACTGCAGAGATCTCAAGAGAAGCAAGTAACAAAACCAGGAAAGCGTCATAAGGTAAATTTGTTAGTCAAACTTGCTGAGGTCCAACAAGAGTGGATTGGATTGTGTATTATTCCCATATAGATAAAGACAAAGACCTAGGGAGATGAGAGGGGAATGATGGAGACTGTTATAGAAAGTCAAAACAGAATTCATTATCTTCATAGGAATACCTTCAATGGAGATCAAGGTAGAAACTGCTAGTGCTGGGGAAAGGAAGGAGGGAAGAAAGGAAGGAAGGAAGGAAGGAAGGAAGGAAGGAAGGAAGGAAGGAAGGAAGGAAGGAAGGAAGGAAGGAAGGAAGGAAGGAAGGAAGGAAGGAAGGAAGGAAAGAAGGAAGGAAAGAAGGGAGGGAGGGAGGAAATCCTATGTGTCTCATGCCACAGAAAAAGAGAAGAGCACACTCTTGTTCTACCTCTGATAATGTGGTCTGTGCCCTAGAGGACCTCAGTGTTGTTATCTGGAGTCCCTGTGTTGTTTATCTGGAGCTCAGAAAATTTGTGGTGTCAGGAGCATTTGAAGCTTCTAGATAGACAAATAAACCCCTGCCAGGTTCACTTAGCCTGAGATCAATTCTTCTATTTTAGTTCCTTCCTCTCTTTGGCTCTGAAGACTTGGTCAAGCTACTTCAGTTCAGGTCATTACTGTTGCTCCCAATAGAACTGTCCTTATGTTTCATGTAGCACTTCTCATTTTGCCAAACATTTGCTTAACTTTATTATGCTTGACTGCATTTAGGCCCAAAGTGTTGTTTTCTGTGAACATCTCTTAAATGCTGATAATAATCAGAGCAGTACACATTTATATAGTGCCTTACTGTTCTTGAAATAAGATAGAATATGATGGAAAAGTATTCATTGTGTCAAACACTATGCCAAGTGCTGCAGATACAAACAGAAAGGACAGAAGTATCTGCTCTCAAGAAGCTCCCATTCTAATTAAGCTTCAGAGCATATGGAAAGGCCCAGGACCCAGGGTGGGTTGTAAGGTCTGATAGACCTTGGAGACCAATGATGGGAAAGGAGATCCTTGACCAATGACTGTGCTAATATTTCTTTGTATTTTCTCTGAAGTTCAGGGTGCTGACTTCTTCCCCTGGACTAGGTGAATGATATATGTGCTTGATTAAAGTGATTGTTGACCCCTCAAAAGTTGCTTTCCTTTTAGAAAAGCAGATTTAAGAACCTGTACAGCCGGCCTTCGTGTACATGTCAGGTCCTTGTTGATACAGTAGACACTTAATAAATGTTTATTGAGTGACTGGGAATCAGCTCAAGGAACAGTGAAGATGAACAGTAGGCATAAGAAAGCAATAATGCCTTAACAGGTTAGAATATTGGGTCAGATATAATAATGTGAAGTTTGATGGGGTTTAATGAAGTTTAATGGAAATCACATATTTGGAGTAGGAAATCAACTCCACAAATACAAGCAGGATGAGGTGTGATGGCAGTTTATCTAAAAAAGATCTGGGTGTTTAAACGGACTGCAAGCTCAGTATGCATCAATAGTGAGATCTGAAAACCAAAAGAGTCAATGTGATATTACACTACATCTCTTAGAGAAGCACAGAATCTAGGACTAGTGAAATGACAGCCCTCTACACTTTGTCCTGATCAGGGCATACCTGTGGCATTAAATTCCATTTTTAGTACTATATTTTAACAAGGACATTGATAAGCTTAAGAGAAGCTGGAAATGATTGACCAGGATGGCAAAGATCCTTAAGAGAGTGTTTTATAAAGATTGGTTGAAGGAACTGAGCTTGTTTAGCCCAGAGAAGGGAAGACCCAAGGAGACCATGCCAGCTCTCAAAGGACTGAAAGGGCTATAACATGGGGAAAACATTAAACTGGTTCTCCTTGGTCCCTGAGGACAAAACTAGGAGAATAGGATAGATATTTAGGGGTAGCTAGGTGGCACAGTGGAACCAGCCCTGAAGTCAGGAGGACCAAATCTGGTCCAAAACCCAAGTTCAAATCTGGCCTCAGGCACTTACTAGCTATGTGACTCTGAGCAAGTCACTTAACCCCAACTGAATAAAAAAAAAAAATAGGAAGAGGGGAAGAAAGATTCAGAGGAAGATTTAAGCTTAATGAAAGGTAGCATCCTAGTTTTTGGAGTGGGGAAACATCCTGTGATTGCATTGATGTAGGGAGGTTCCAGTGAAGAAACTCTCTCTACAATGAAGACCAATCACCTTCTTGTCTTAGACCCCTGCTGGATCTTGAGATATTAGGTAACTTTCCCAGAGTTATACCAATTGTATGCATCAGAGAGGTGAGCTGAATCTACTTCTTCCTAACTTTTAACAGTTAGAGCTAACCCTGTGGAAGGAGCTGCCTCATGAAGTCATGCAGGTTTAATAATATTAATTAGTACATATGATACTTTAAGGTATGCAGTGTGTTGACTCCTTAGATCATTGTAATAACCCTGTATGGTAGATGCTATTATTATTTCTACTTTACAGAAAAGGAAAATGAATCTAAGAGAGATTAAGTCACTCTCCCAGGGTCACACAGTTAGTAAGATTTTGTTTGCTTGGTTGTTGGGTCTTTTTCAATCCTGTCCAACTTTGTGACCCCATTCAGGGCTTTGTTGGCAAAGATACTGGAGTGGTTTACGATTTCCTTCTTCCAGCTCATTTTACAGATGAGAATACTAAGGCAAACAGGGTCACATTGCTGGTGTGTGCCTGACTCTATGCTCAGCACTCTAGCCATTGTGCCACCTAGCTGTCCAAGTATAAGAGGGAGATTTTAATGATGGCAAACATGTAGACAGGATTTGGCACCATGCTAAGCATTTTACAATTGTTATCTCATTTAGTCCTCACAACAACCCTGAGAAGGAGGTGTTTTTCAGTTTATAGATGAGGAAACAAGAAGATAGAGGTTAAGTGATTTTGCCGGGATCACACAACCTGTAAGTATTTAAGGTGAGATTTGAACTCAGATCCTCTTGATTCCAGGTCCAGTGCTCCATCCACTATACTGCTTCATAGCTTTTCTGCCATGTAGGTCTTCTATCAAAAGCTAGGTGGGATCTGTTGTGGGATTCCGTGATCCAAGGGCATGGAGCTCAGTCTTAGTTTCTTTGGCATCCTCCTCACCCCCAGCACCAGCGTCACGGGGCTCTGAGAGAGAGCTCATTTCCCAAAGCAGGTTCCTAGGTAATATTGCTGCCTTGACTGACCAGTCAATGTCAGGCCAACTGATATCTGTTGACCAGTGGCCTTGTACTGATGCTGCAGAGGGGTCTGTGATCATTTTCAGGTGTGTGCTCATGTCTGCTTTCACACGTTCTTTGAGAACCCCACTAGATATATCCAGCTGAGTCAGCTGTTCCCTTTGATATTTCCCAAAGATCCCTGGATATTCTGAATATGTGTGCATATGTATGTATATGTGATGTGCACATGTATGTACACATGAATGTGTATGCATGTGTACGTGTGTGCATGAATATGTGTGTCTATATATGTATGTGTATGATTGTGCATGTATACACATATGCATATAAATACACGCACATTTATTATATACACATGTATGCTATGCACATGTGTTTATGTATGTGTATGTATATAATGTGTGTGTATATATGTATATAAAGTGTATTGTGTATATACATATATGTGTTTGCATGTGTGTGTATATGTGTGTGTAAACTATATGCACAATACACATACATGTGTTATGTATATATATATATACACACAAACATATGTATGTATGTGTGGACATAAATACAAAGAAGCTGAATCATCAATGTCTGTTTCTTTACCTATTGATACCTCCTTGTTAAGGAAGGCACAATGAGACAATGGAAAGAACATGAAATTGAGAATCAGGATCCTAGAGTTCTAGTTCTATCTATGCAAAGAATTCACTAGACTACCCCTGACCATGGGCATTTCACATCTCTGGACCTCAGTTTCCCTATCTGTAAACTAAGGGGGTGGGGTTGGATGATCTCTAGAGCCTTTTCCAACTTTACCATTCTTCGAATTCTGACAAGGTGGGCTCATTCCCATTAGCAGAGCATAACCGGGAGTGCTTTTTAATGACTTGAGCTTCCTCTGCATCCTTGGGGGAGATAAGCTTCGTGTAATAAACCAACTGGGAAATTTCCTAGAATGTTTCAGCTCTTGCTTCCTTCAACTCGATTTCAGGCCGATTAACTCTAGGGACATCTAACCTCTCCCTAAGCCCCCAAACATACACAGATCATTTAAAATGCTTTGTTTTAGATACTGTTTTCATGTATTTACCCACTGACTAAGCATTTTTTAAAAAATCCTAATTATCTCTATCTTTTCCTGCTTTCTTTGCTGACTGTTGCCAGGTCTCTTACTTCCTATGTTCAGTTTTCTCATCTGTAAAAAGAGGGGTCTGGACTAGGTGATCTCTAAGCCAGGTCCCTCTGAGTTTCTAATCCTGTGAACCTATGGACCTTGACAAATGGAGCTCTTTCAATTACTCAAGTGATTCTCATTTATCACCTCCTCAGGAGTGTACAGAGTACTGGAGGTGGGGAGAAGGAGCATCAGAGAAGAGCCAGATCGGTAATGATTCTCAGAGGTTGTCTACTACAATTCCCTTATATGGAGGGCTACAAGAAAATATATCTGAGCCAGGGGAGGCTTGGTGGACTTTAGGTTGCCTGATTTTGGTTTTAGAACTTAGGATATATTTCAACCAGAATGGAAATAATGAAGGATTGTGTGATGAAAGCAGTCACAAGCCCAATCCACTATGTATCAATCAGCCAACCAGGACTTTTCAGCATCATAAAATCATTTTATTTAAATAGACAAGTTATTGGAGATGAGCCACCCAAATCTCAGTTTCTCAAAAAACCTTTGTCTGGCCCAAAGTCTTTAGCTAGCTGGTGAATGGAACCAGAAGCAGGACCCAGGTCGACTCTCATTCCGGTACACCATTGGGACCAGCACGTGCCAGACAATGAGAAATAAGTATTAGACACTGCCTTTGCCCTTGGGGAACTTAGAGCCTCCAAGGGACACATAAGAAAGCAATAAATAGACAGGAAACTGTGTGGTTTTAACTCTAAGTACAATACAGTACAAAAAAGTATTAGTGTGTGCCAGGGAATTCATAGGAGGCTTTACGGAACCACTGAAACTTGAGCTAGTTTTCTAAAGATGGGTAGGATTTGGAAAACAAGAAAAAATGTAGTAGGGGGAATAACATAAGAGAAATGAGCAAGTAGGTATCTAGGGAATGAGTATGTTGTACGTGTGTGTGTGTGTGTGTGTGTGTGTGTGTGTGTGTGTGTTAGTAGAGGGGCGTTGTTGTGGTTAGATTTTCCTGATTGGAAGAGTGTATTGAACAGAGATACTTAAGGCCTGAGCAACTGAGTTGAATATCAACTCATATTTATATGGTACTTTAAGGTTTACTACCAGGCAGCTGGGTGGCCCAATGGATAGAGCATTAGAAATGGAGTTAGGAAAACTTGAGTTTAAATCTAGAACCAGATACTTACTAGTTGTGTGATACTGGCCAACTCACTTAACCACTGTCTGCCTCAGTTTCCTCATCTGTAAAATGGGACCTAAATAGCACTTGCCTCCCAAGGTTGTAAGGATTAAATAAGATAACATTTGTAAAGTGATTAGCATAGTGCCTAGCATATCTCCATGTTGTTCAGTTGTTTCAGTCATCCCTGACTCTTCATAACTCTCATCTCGGGTTTTCTTGGCAATGATACTAGAGTAGTTTGCTATTTCTTCCTTGAGCTCATTTTACAGATGAGAAAACTGAGGCAAACAGAGTTAAATGACTTGTCTAGGGTCGCATAGCTAGTAAATGTTTGAAACTGGATTTGAACTCAGCAAGATAAGCCTTCCTGATTCTAAGGCAAGCACTCTATCCATTGCACCACCTAGATGATACACACTACACACACACACACACACACACACACACACACACACACATGCTGTTGAGTATCCTCCATTTTCTTTTTTAATTAATTAATTAATTGTAAGTTTTCAACATTCATTTCCACAAAATTTTGAGTTTCAAATTTTCTCCCCATCTCTCCCCTCCCTCCACCCCAAAACACCTTGAATTCTGATTGCCCCTTCCACCAATGAGCCCTCCCTACTAATACCCCTCCCTTCCCTTATCCTCATCTTCTCTGTTGTCCTGTAGGGCAAGATAAATTTCTATACCTCATTACCTGTATTTCTTATTTCCCAGTTGTATGCAAAAACAATTTTCAACATTTGTTCCTAAAACTTTGAGTTTCAACTTCTCTTCCTTCCTCCCTCCCCACCCATCCCCACTGAGAAGGCAAGCATGGCAATATAGGCTATATATATGTAGTTTTGCAAAAGACTCCTATAATAGTCAAGTTGTATAAGACTAACTACATTTCCCTCCATCCCATCCTGACCCTCATTTCTTCTATTCTCTCTTTTGACTTTGTCCCTCCCTGAGAGTGTTTACTTCAAGTTGCTCCCTCCTCTCATTTTGCCCTCCATTCCATCTTTCCCCCCACCATGCTTTTCCCTTTCTTCCCTACTTTCCTGTAGTGTAAGATAGATTTTCATACCAAATTGAGTATGCATGTTATTTCTTTCTTGAGTCAGATGTGATGAGAGTAAGCTTCACTTTTTCCCTCTCACCTCCCCCCTTTTCCCCACCATTGGAAAAGCTTTTTCTTGCCTCTTCTATGAGAGAAAATTTGCCCCATTCCATTTCTCCATTTCTCCTTCCAATATATTCCTCTCTCACTCCTTAATTTTATTTTTTTAGATATGATCCCTTCCTATTCAACTCACCTTCTGCTCTCTGTGTGTCTCTCTTGCTAAATATATACATATGTGTGTGTGTGTGTGTGTGTGTGTGTGTGTGTGTGTGTGTAATCCCTCCAACTACCCAGATACTGAGAAAAGTTTCAAGAGTTAAAAATATTATCTTTCCCTGTAGGAATGTAAAGTTCAACTTTAGTAAGTCACTTGTGATTTCTCTTTCCTATTTACCTATTCATGCTTCTCTTGATTCTTGTGTTTGAAAGTCAAATTTTCTTTTCAGCTCTGGTCTTTTCATTTAGAATGCTTGAAAGTTCTCTACTTCTTTGAATGACCAATTTGTCCCCCTGAAGTATTATACTTAATTTTGCTGGGTAGGTGATTCTTGGTTTTAATCCTAGTTCCTTTGACTGCTGAAATATCCTATTCTAAGCCCTTTGATCTCTTACTGTAGAAGATGCTAAATCTTATGTTATCCTGATTATATTTCCACAATACTCAAATTGTTTCTTTCTAACTGCTTGCAATGTTTTCTCCTTCACCTGGAAACTCTGAAATTTGGTTACAATGTTCCTAGGAGTTTCTCTTTTTGGATCTCTTTCAGGAGGTGATCAGTGAACTCTTTCAATACTTATTTTGCCCCCTGGTTCTCGAATATCAGGGCAGTTTTCTTTGATAATTTCATGAAAGATGATGTCCAGGCTCTTTTTCTGATCATGGCTTTCAGGTAGTGCCATAATTTTTAAATTGTATTTCCTGGATCTATTTTCGAGGTCAGTTGTTTTTCCAGTGAGATATTTCAAATTATCCTTCATTTTTTCATTCTTTTGGTTTTGTTTTGTAACTTCTTGGTTTTTCATAAAGTCATTAGTTTTCATCTGTTCCATTCTAATTTTTAAAAAACTGTTTTCTTCAGTGAGCTTTTGAACCTCCTTTTACATTTACCTAATTCTGCTTTTTAATGCATTCTTCTCCTCACTGGCTTTTTGGACCTCTTTTGCCAATGGACTTAGCCTATTCAGGTGTTATTTTCTTTTCTTTTCTTTTCTTTAATATAAATTTATTTATTTAACTTTTTACATTCATTTTCAAAAAATTTTGGGTTCCAAATTTTCTCCCCATTTGTAACCTCCCTCCACCCCAATACACCGAGCATTCTAATTTCCCCTATCACCAATTTGCCCTCTATTCTATCATCCCTCCTTTCTCTTGTCCCCATCTTCTCTTTGTCCTCTAGGGCCAGATGAATTTCTATTCCCCATTAACTGTATTTCTTATTTTCTAGTAGCAACAAAAATACTCGACAGCTGTTCCTAAAACTTTGAGTTCCAAATTCTCCCCATCGCTCACTCCCCACCCATTCCCTTTGGGAAGGCAGGCAATTCAATATAGGCCATATCTGTGTAGTTTTGCAAATGACTTCCATAATAGTCATGTTGTGTAAGAGTAACTATATTTCCCTCCATCCTATCCTGCCCCCCATTGTTTCTCTTCTCTCTTTGGATCCTGTCCCTCCCCGAATGTTGACTTCAAACTGCTCCCTCCTCCCATTGCCCTCCCTTCCATCATCCCCCCCACCCTGCTTATCTCCTTCTCCCCCACTTTCCTGTATTGTGAGATAGGTTTTCATACCAAAATGAGTGTGCATTTTATTCCTTCCTTTAGTCAAATGTGATAAGGGTAAACTTCATGTTTTTTTCTCAGCTCTCCTCTTTTTCCCTCCACTAAAAAGTCTCCTGCTTGCCTCTTGAATGACAGATAATTTACCCCATTCCATTTCACCCTCTCTCCTCCCACTACCTTTCTCTCTCACCATTTACCTTAATTTCTTTTAAGATATGGTCCCATCCTATTCAATTCACTCTGTGCTCTCTGTCTCTGTGTGTGCATGCAAGTGTGCAGGTGTGTGTGTGCGCATGCGTGTACATGTGTGTATGCATGTGTGTGTATGTGTGTGTGTAGTCCCACCAACTACACAGATACTGAAAAGATTTAAGAGTTAGAAATATTGTCTTTCCCTGTATGAATGTATACAGTTCACTTCTGGTAAGTCCCTTAATACTTCTCTTTGCTGTTTGCTTTTTTATGCTTCTTCTCATTCTTGTGTTTGAAAGTCAAATTTTCTTTTCAGCTCTGGTCTTTTCATCAAGAATGATTGAAAGTCCTCTATTTCACTGAAAGACCATATTTTCCCCTGAAGTATTATACTCAGTTTTGCTGGGTAGGTGATTCTTGGTTTGAGTCCTAGTTCCTTTGACTTCTGGAATATCATATTCCATGCCCTTCGATCCCTTAATGTAGAAGCTGCTAGATCTTGTGTTATCCTGATTGTATTTCCACAATACTGGAACTGTTTCTTTCTAGCTGCTTGCAATATTTTCTCCTTGACCTGGGAAATCTGGAATTTGGCCACAATGTTCCTAGGAGTTTCTCTTTTTGGATCTCTTTCACGTGGTGATCGGTGGATTCCTTGAATACTTGTTTTGCCCTCTGGTTCTAGAATATCAGGGCAATTTTCCTTGATAATTTCATGGAAGATGATGTCTAGGCTCTTTTTTTGATCATGGCTTTCAGGTAGTCCCATAATTTTTAAATTGTCTCTCCTGGATCTCTTTTCCAGGTCAGTTGTTTTTTGTTTTTTTTTCCAATGAGATATTTCACATTCTCTTCCATTTTTTCATTCTTTTGGTTTTGTTTTGTGATTTCTTGGTTTCTCAGAAAGTCATTAGCCTCCATCTGTTCCATTCTAATTTTGAGAGAACTATTTTCTTCAGTGAGCTTTTGAACCTCCTTTTCCATTTGGCTAATTCTGCTTTTGAAAGCATTCTTCTCCTCATTGGCTTTTTGAACCTCTTTTCCCAATTCAGTTAGCCCATTTTTCAAGGTGTTATTTTCTTCAGCATTTTTTTGGGTCTCCTTTAGCAAGGTATTGACCCATTTTTCATGCTTTTCTTGTATCTCTCTCATTTCTCTTCCCAGTTTTTCCTCCACCTGTCTAACTTGATTTTCAAAATCCTTTTTGAGCTCTTCCATGGCCTGAGCTCATTGGATATCTATTTCGGATGTTTGGGATGTAGAGGTCTTCACTTCTGTGTCTTTCCCTGATGGTAAGCATTGTTCTTCCTCATCAGAAAGGAAAGGAGGAAACATCTGTTTACCAAGAAAGTAACCTTATATGGTCTTATTGTTTTTCCCTTTTCTGGGCATTTTCCCAGTCAGTTACTTGACTTCTGAGATTCCTCTCCACCCCCCGCCTCACTAGTGCTTGGGGTCTGAGATTCAAATGCTGCTCCCCAACCTCAGGGCTTTCAGTGGTGGGTGGGGCTGCTATTCAGGGTAATATTAAATTCAGGTTCTCAGGTGGGGGCAGGGCCACCTCCCAGGCTCAGTTCCCTCAGGGTAAGGTTTATGCGGAGACCTTCAGTAATGGATCTGAGGTCCTGTCTACTCTGGGAGCCCCTGGCCACTGCTGCCTCTGCCGCTGCCTCCCAAGGGGGCCTGAGTTATGGAGACACCCCACTCCCCTCTAGGCCAGTCCAGAAGCCTCTCTCACTGATCTGTGCGCCTGTGGGCAGAGGGACCTTCGGGGCTGCCAGAGATTCTGTCCCTGAAGCCTGCTCGGATCTGCTCCTCTCGGGGCCACGTGGCCAGGGCAGGGCTGGGCTCTGCTGTCCGGTGCGTGATGGACCTTTGGGGATGGTTTTTCAGGGCTCTCTGGAATGGAAATCTCCTCCACTCCATTGCTGCATGGCTTCTACTGCTCCAGAATTTGTGGGGAGTTCTTTTTACAGGAAATTTATGGGTTGTGGATTCGGAGCTAGCATATGTGAATCTTTCTACTCTTCCATCTTGGCTCTTCCCCAGGTGTTATTTTCTTCAGCATTTTTCTGGGTCTCCTTTAGAAAGCTGTTGACTTGCTTTTCATGATTTGATTGCATTACTCTCATTTCTCTTCCCATTTTTTCCTCCACCTCTCTTACTGGATTTTCAAAGTCCTTTTTGAGCTCTTGTATGACCTGGGACCGTTGCATGTTTATTTTGGAGGATTTTGATGCAGAAGCTTTGACTTTTATCTCTTCCCCTGATGGTAAACAGTGTTCTTCCTCATCCAAAAAGATTGGAGAGAATACCTGTTCACCAAGAAAGTAACCTTCTAGAGTCTTATTTTTTTTCCCCCTTTATGAGGCATTTTCCCAAACAGTTACTTGACTTTTGGGACCTTTGTCAAGAGTAGGCTGTACTCTGGGGACCTATAAGTTCTCAGTTCCTTCAAGGTGGCACAATCAAGGGAGAGTAGTTTACACCCTGCTGTGGCTCATGACTGAGATTGAGATCAGCTGCTCAATTCCCCCAGGGGCTTTAAATAGAAGGCTCTAACAATAGAACAATGGATACTGGATGCTGCTTATCTTGGCCACTGCCACCCTGCTGCCTGGGGCTGGGATTAGGGAAGGACCTTGCTGCCTTTTCAAGGAGGTGAAAAAGCTCTCTCATTGACCTTTGAAGCTGCCTTTGGCCTCTGTGGGTTGAGGGATTTGAAAACCTCCACTGCTGCTGGGGATTCTGCTTCTGAGACCTACTCCAGCCCTGCTCCTTCCTGCTCAGCCAAGGCTGGGCTACACTCTGCTCCATGTCTGGTGTACAGATGTTTCCCATTGGCCTTCCAGGTCACCCAGGGCTGGAAATTTTCTCCACTCCATCGTTCTGTGGCTTCTGCTACTCTAGAATTTGTTGAGAGTCTTTCTTTATAGGTATTTTATGGGCTGTGGGGGAAGAGCTAGAGTATGTGTGTCTTTCTACTCTGACATCTTGACTCTGTCCGCTGTCCTTAATTTTCAAAGAGGACCAACAACATCACAGGGTGATTTCTTTACTGGTGCATGAATTGGAATTAAGCTACACAAAGTCATCAGCCTTTCTCTCTTTCTTCCAGAGTCACTGGAGTCTAGTGGCAAGATAAAAGACCAGATGACTGTCAATAGCCTGGGATGCAGTGGATAACCCATGGTGTCTTTTATGCCTTCCATGCTCCATAGCTCCTAGTTCAGCCACTTTCATGGCCATTGAAACAAACTGTTATTATCATCCCATTCAACTGGGAGAAGTATTCATAGCCTTCCCTAACTAATCATCTATTGGTTATCCTCAACCTGGTTTAACCCAGCTACCAAGATGGTTTTATCAGTGTGTGGCTGTTGCCCATGCTATAGCTTCTTGGAGCTACAAGAGAGAGCTGGGTGAAGATGGTCATCAAAGGTAGATGAGCAGTCCTAGAAAGAGTTCAGCAAGCCCTCACGTCAGAGGTGCTAGTCCTCCTTGAACACCCCATACTCTCTCTCTCCCTGTATATGTATGTGTGTGTGTGTGAGTATATGTGTGTGTGTGTGCATATGTATATGTATATGTGTATATATCTCTATCTATAATGGTACCTGGGAATAGCCAGCTAATGGCCACAGGGACACATCTTTCCTCCCAATAGCTTCTATTTAGGATTTTTTTCCTTTCTTTCATTTTCTTTTTCGATCCATTTCATCTTGGGATCGATTTGGCCCCATTTTCTTTAGTCATCTGGTCCAGAGTCACTCCAGGAAGGTTGTCTGCGGTGTTTTGAAAAATATGAGGGACGTTGAAAATGTAATAATGATCACAGTGATAACAGTGGTGTAACTGACAACCACGGAAGATTTCCTGGACAGACCTCAAACAGAAAGAATCCCCTATAGCTGCAAAAGTTTTCCACATGCTCCTATTTATGAATGGCATTGTGCTGATCACATTAAGTTGCAGACTACAAGAAGACCTTCCAAATATGGCCATTAAAAAGATATTAGCATGCTAATCCACACAGGGAAGACCAAGTAGATGAAAAATCTCAATTGCTTTGAGATTGCTCAATTGCTTTTTTTTTTATAAGATGCAGTAGGACAATGTCAGTAATCTTTAGTTCAACCCAATTAATAGTATGTACTAATGAGCTCAGGCATTGCAGATAAACAATGAACTGGATCCAGAACTGAATAGATGGATGAGATTAAGATGGATTTCATTTGGGACACTTTATTTTCAAGTACCTAAGTGTTTCCTGTCACAAAATTAATCTTTTCAGCTCCAGTGTTCTTGGGGTGACATTATGGGGCTTCAAATAATGTAACACCATAATCAAAACTGCAGATAACTCAAAGACAATGGAGAGATGCAAGGTGAGTGTTAAGTAGACAACATAATATATTAAAAATGATAAATTGTGTGCAAGAAGTGGCATAAATGATATCAAGGAAACATGGTTAGAAAAGGAGGTGGATCAGTCATGGAATGAGAGTGAATGATAGCCATACCAGGACAGTCCCAATTCCACACTATTCCTCCAAGCAGCTTCTTTGGATCATGTAGGAGAGGTTGTGGACATGAGGTACATAGGAGGAGTGGATAGGATGGCATCCTCACCAACCCAGGGAATATCAACAGTCATTAGCTCATGGATTCTCAAGTATAAAAATATAATAGCATGTGCCAAAAGTCTTAGTGAATGTATTAAGGTTTAATAACTTCAGAAGTGTAAATGCTACAAATTACCAAAAATAATTAAAATTTCATTTTTGCTTAATTTTGTGACTTTTGAATATTAATTTTTATTTTAATTTTAACCAAATGTTGCTATACAAAATTTCTAGATGTCACTTACTCAGACCATAAATCAGCAAAAGAGGTCCTCTTGTTTGGCCATCTCAATCACCTGATTTATTTCCATTAGACTTTTTCTTGAGATGGCATATCAAAACTGCCATGTGTGCATCAATATCTAATTCACTTGGATGGTCACAAGGCTAGAATTATAAGTGGAATCCTTTCAGTTATGGAGAAGCAACTGATAAAAGATTTTTTTATAAAAGTTGAAAATCAACTAAAGTAATGGATAGCACAAAATGGCGGTTATACTGAATTTTAATAAGAAACTATTTTTTAAATTTTCAATAGTTACCCTTTCAAATATTTTTATAAGTTTGTGGCATTAATATTTCTGAAGTTATTAAAACTTAAAATTGCGCTAAGACTTTTGGAACACCCTATATAGTCCCTTAAGGTTTATAAGTACTTTTATCATAACCCAGTCAAGTCATCAAGCATTTTTTTAAAGTACCTACTATGTGCCTGGCACTGTGCTAAGCACTGGTAATACTAAGAAAGGCAAGAGACAGTCCCTATTCTCAAGGAGCTCATGGTCCAAATGGAGAAGGCAACGTTCAAACAACTGTAGACAAACAAGATACATACAGGATAAATTTGAGATAATCATAGTGGGGAGTGCCAGCATTAGGGGAATCAGGAAAGGTTTGCAGAAGGTGGAATTTTAGTTGGGACTATTGCAAGGTATATTATAACCATTATTCAGGGAAGGAAATATAAACTAGCAGAGGTTGGGACTTGCCCATGTCACACCATTGGTAACTGTCAGAGCTAGGATTCAAACATTCAGACCTAGGTCAACTGATTCCAAGTCCAGAATTCTTTCCATTATATTATGCCCTCTCCATTGCTGTTCCTTGTAGTATCTGGACCTTAAGGTGGATTAGAGTTGTTGCTGTGTTTGTTCTTCATTCTCAAACAGGACCATGACATCAAGATGATGACATGACTTGCAGGTGACTTTGATTTGAGTGAGGGAGGGCTGTGCAAGGTCACCAGCCTCACTTTCTCCTCCTGAGCCATCTGGGTCCAGTGGCCCAGGATGCAATGTGAGATCCTAGCCCTTTTAGGCTAAGGTCTTACCACCTTCTCACTTTGAGTGAGATACCCCCATTCAATGAATAGGCTTCTTTAAGTAGTTACTCAAGGGAAGGACCCTTTAATAATAAAAGAAAAAACCTGGGAGGGGAAGACCCTCAGGGTTCCTGGGTAAAAGAGAAACAGTTACTGTTTAGTATTTATGGTATTACAGTATTTATTACAGCATTTACAGTTTAGTATTGAGTATTTTAGTATTGAGATTAAGAGCAATTTTAAAAGGCAGGAGGTATGTACTAAAAGTGGGACAAAGAGAGATTTAAACAAAGTTCACATATTCCATGTTGTTGATAAGTACTGGCCCTGTCTGCATTTCTCAGGTCCAATTCAACAAACACTTTATTCCATGCCTACTATGTTCAAGGTACCATGCAAGGTGCCCAGAATACAAAGGCAGAATTGAAAGTCTTGTCCTCAAATGGTTGTGGGACATATCACAGCAGCAACTAGAGGATAATGAAATAGTGGCAAACTGCACTATTCACCTTCCAAAATCCTAAAGTGACAAAGGTTATGATCTCATTGAGACTGTGAGCTAGGAAGGCAACTGAATACATTATGAAACTGCATTTTGGTCTTTAGATCTGTTAATAGGTCTTTAGACCTTTTAAGGGGGTAAATTGCAGCAGCTCTAGAGAGCTTCTAATTTTTTCTAGCTTTTGCAGATGAAAGTACTATTATAAGGTATCAGTTACTAAATTCAATTAGTAACTTAATTAGTAATAAACATATCAGAACTTATACAGCTAAGTAGGAATTACCACCTTCGTAGGCAGTTCAGTTTCTTACTTCTTTGAAATCTCCATATCCCACCTCCATCAAGGGAAAAAAAAAACTCATTTCTATATAATTTTAAGGTTTACAAAGTGACTTTCACACAGTAAGCTTGCAAGCATTATTATCTTAATTTTTATAGATGGGGCAACTGAGTCTCAAACAAGTTAAATGCATTACCCATGGTTACAACTCTGTTGTCACCACTACAATTTGAACCCATGTTTTTTTTTTACCCCAATTCCAATGCATCCTCCAATATGTTTTTTAAACTCCCAATAAATATTTGATTACAATGAAAGTGATCAACTTTGTATGCTATCTATTTATTTCAATCTTTTTAATGCTTCAGTTCAAACATTTTGATTGCTCTTCTTTGGATTTTTCTTTAGAACTCATGGCACATTCTCCTGAATATCTCTGGTGTTTACAAATCTTTCCTTCCAGTACAATTGATTTTTGAAAATAGTCAAAAGCTATTGGGAGCTGTCTAGTCAGTAAGTGGGTTATCAAGCTGGTGAGCACTATTCCAGATCCAAAGCAAAGAATGACTACAAAGTAACAGAACAGTATTTTGCATGTCTTACAAAATAAAACTCATTCCCACAGGAGAACCATAGAAATTTTTTGAGCAATTGTGGTATTATTAGGAAAAGAGACTAACCTAGAAGAGTAACTATTTTGAAGGTGACAAAACTTAGATGTGTACACATTAGGGTTCTCAGACTTTCTGGTCTCTGGATCCTTTCAGATGCTTAATAATTACTTTGGATACCAAAGAGCTTTTGTTTGTATAGGCTACATTTGTTGACATTTACTATACTTGAAAAAAAAGCTCATACAGTTTTAAAACATATATTTATTCATTTAAAATAACAGAAATAAATCCATTGCATGTTAACACAAATTATATTTTATAAAAAGAACTCTATTTTCTTTTCATATATATCTTATTTTTCCCCAATTACATATTAAAACAATTTTTAGCATTTTAAAGAAAGTTTTGAGTTAATAACTATTTTCTAAAAAGGGGGGGTAGAAACTATTTTACATTTTTTGAAAATCTCTTTAATGTCTGGCTTAATAGGAGACAGCTAGATTCTCAATCTTCTGCATTCGTTTTGGTTGAAATACAGGAAGAAAATTCAGCCTCACAAAGATAGGTGTATCCGTCCTTCATTGCTGAAGAAGACCGTGCCATCAAAGAAATAATGACCTGACTTGCCCTTGACTTTGTTTTGAGAGAGGGAGGGCTGAGCAGGTCACCAGCCTCACTTCTCCTCTAGAGCCATCTGAATCCAGTGATCGTATTCATCAGGATGATGAGATGATTCAGGGTGAGGCAATTGGGGTTAAGTGACTTGCCCAAGGTCACACAGCTAGTGAGTGTCAAGTGTCTGAGGGGAGGTTTGAACTCAGGTCCTCCTGACTCTTGTACTGGTGCTCTATCCACTGTACCACCTAGCTGCCCACAAGATAGGCAGGTGGAAAAGGAAGGAGGATTTTAATAAGCAGATAACATCTTGGTATTACTACCAAAAGTTTTGACTTCTCAAACCCCTTGAAAGGATCTCAGAGACCCCATGGGCCACTTTGAGAGCTGCTGCTCCAGTGCATTAGTTTTATTTGTAACATCAACACAAATACCAACCTAGCTTAATATATAAATGAATACTTTGATCTCTCAATTAGACAAAGAAATACGTCTTCCTAATGCTTCCCCCATTTCAAGGTCTACATTTCTAGATCCATCGCTCTGTTTACAGAGGGGCAAAGAGTAAACTAGGTCTGGTAGTCAATAGAACAATGGATAATTACTAGCCATGTAACCATGGGCAAGTTAGTCTATTTGCCTCAGTTTCCTCATCTGTAAAATGGGAGCAATAACAGTACTTACCTCTCATGGTTGTGTAAAGATCAAATGAGATAATAATTAAAGAATGATGTGTAAATATTAAAGAGCTGAAACAATATTAAAGAGTTCAACACATACTGATTCCTTCCCTTTACGACTTCCCATCACAACCATTATCTATAGCAAACACAGAATCATTTACTTTTAGTTATTTTAGCACTTGACAATATTCTGTCAAGAAAAATCAGTATCATTGTTTCATGTGTTTAAGTCTTATCTCTCCAATTAGATTGTAAGCTCCTTGGGGACAGGTCATGATTCTGTATTTCATACAACAGGCAGACTGGTAGATACCCACCATGTAAACCTGTGATTCTTTACTTGCTGTATTCACAATTGATATTATCTATGAGTGCTGCTATTAAATCACCCTCCCCTCTCTCCAATCTCAGTAATAATATGTCCTAAATTCTCTTAATGAAAAAAATCAAGTAATAAAAATCAGCTCAGCTATCCTCAGCTGGTCAATACAATGTCTACCTGGAACTAGCCTGAATCATTAATGCAGCTCCCCAGGAAATCAGACCTACCAAGTGTTCTTGGTCCCATTTCAATTTGCCTGTAGTCATGTAGCCAAGGTCTTTGAGAGATTAAATTTTCAAAAAGGGGAAATCTTAAATCTATCCTCCAGGCAAAGAGAGAATCTGAGCCAATATGAGTCGTTTTTTTCAGTATTCAGAAATCTATCTTCCTTGGCTGCATGAAGAATATCAAGTAACCTGAGAAGAACCTGGGAGAAACAGGTCAGGGAGGAATCCCTGTATCTGTTCAGGACTAAATTGTAATTGCATTAACATGCAATACCTTCCAGGAAAATGACTAAACTTACAGCCTTTTCAGATCAGCCTTTCATCGCATCTTGCATCACACTATCTGGCTTCACCCTGAGGGTTCTTTATTCCTTCCTTCTTTTTTTCCCCCCCTCAAGTCACCATACCTACTGCTCAATTTTTCTATCCAGGGAACCTCCATTTTACTCAGTAAAAATAAAGTAACTTTATCTTCCACCAAGCTAATTCAGGACCTAAGCATTGCTATTTCACAGAAGAAAGATGCATCTTCTCCCTCATCTGCATAAGGTGAAATGAACCATGGAGGAAATTCTGTTCGCAAGCTGGCTGCTGGGAAAGGCATGGTTTTAGCATTGGTATTTTATATGATTTCAGAGCATAACATTTCTGTGAAAGAATACTCCAGTGAAATGGTGCTTTCCTATCTAATCTTTAACCATACTTCACATAGGCTACTGTTAAACAAATTTAAAAAACGCCAAATTATATCTTGATATAGACATTCTTCTTTTTTTAATGTACATATTACAACTCAAATAGAAATACACGTGATACTTGCTCATGTTCCGGGAATTACCTGAGCTACATTTAATGCAGATTTCAGCAAAGCATTTGACAAAGTCCCTCAATACTTTTCTTGTGGTAAAGATGGAGAGATGGAAGGTCATATAATTAGGTGGCTTCAGAACTGGCTGAAAGTCTGAACCCCAAAAGTTGTCACTCTTGGGTTGACCTCAGATTAGGAGGAAGTTTATAATAGAGTGTCCCAGGAATTTTTGTATGACCCTGTTTTGATAATTTTCTTTTGCATTAGTTGCACAGATAAAGCTATATAAATGATTAGCTTATCAAATTTGCAGGTGACAGTGATTTAAAAGGAATAGAAATGAAACAAGCAAGTGCAAGTACCTTCTATATTCCAGGCACTGTGGATATTTTATAAATATTATCTCGTTTTATACTTGCATCCATCCTAGGAGGTAAATGCTATTATTATCCCCATTTTTCAGATAAAGAAACTGAGGCAAACAGGGGTTAAATGATTTGCCCACAGTCATACCACAAGTAAGTGTTTGTGGCTGGATTTGAGTTCAAGTCCTCCTGCCTCCAGGCCTATCCACTCCACCACCTAGCAACCTCTAGTTAACTTGTTAGATGAGAGAATCAGGCTTTTGAAGAGTTTGAATATTGGACCAGGCATAACAAGATTTAGAACTGGTCTTAGAGACCATTGGGTCCAACTCCTTCATTTTCAAGTGAGATGTTAAATAACTTGCCCAGGATCACATAACTAGAGTCTCAGGCAGGTATTCTTGACTCCAAACTCATAACTACTAAGGAATGCTTCAATTTTTTAAAAAAAATTCAGAAATATAAGATGGTAGAGACATGGCTAGATAGCAAATTGCTTGGTCTTAGTATCAAACTCAATCTCAGTCAGAAGTGTGATGTGACAGCTCCCCTACACCCCAAAGGGCTTCAGTAATAATATCCACTGTTAGGGAGGTCATTATCTTTCTAGATACTGCCTTAGTCAGTCCACATTTTGAGCACTGGGTTTATTCTGGATGCAATGACTCCTTTGAGTTTGAGAATATCCAGGGGAGGATATAACAGATGATGAAGGGATCATGCCACATGAGAATTGGTTGAAGGAAGCGGGGTATGGATCCTGGAGAAAAGAACACTTTCGAGGAGACATGATAACGATCTTTTACCATTTTAAGTGGCATAAGGGGAAAAAAAATTAGACTTTGGCCTAAAATTTGAAAAGTAGGAGCAATGGGTAAAAATTGTTAGAAAAGCAGAAGTAAGGAAAAATGTTCTCCTAATTAGAGTGATCTAAAGGTGAAGTGGGCTTGAGGCATAGTGGCTTCCCCATCAGAAGGTGTTTGCAAAGGCAGCATGGCCACCCCTCAGAAATGTTGCAAAGGAGAGTCTACTTCTGTCCTGGGCTGAAGCAGATAACTTCAGAGCTTTCTTTCGTACAGGAGATTTTATGGTTCTGTCATACCTAGTTCAAAGTTAACTAAATTTCTGTCCTGAGCTTGCAGTTGGGCTGGGTGACCCCATTTGCTAGTCAGGAGTTTTCCATGTAACATGTGTATGCTGCAGTTCAGGTAATATTTACCAGATGTTAAATAAATAATTTAAGACAGTCTAACAACGAATAACATTTGTAGTTGTTAACATTTGAGTTCACCATTTTTACTTTATTTTCTGTGATTGTTGCAGCTTATGACTTTTCCCATCAATCCATTTCCATTTTTCCATGACACTTAATACTTGTTCTTACTTTTAAAGTTGTATCTTCAGATATTTCATTCACCATATTGTTTTCTCTTTAAAAAAGATAAAATAGACATAACGGGGGTACTATTTCAGTCTGATACTGACAAATATGAAACCAAAGAATATTGAAAGCCATTTAAAATCTGTTTGGTAAAAGCCAGTGTTATGTAATAAAACCAAATGCACAGATTGGAATTTTAAAAGAAATCCTAGTGTGAAGATAAAAGGACATGAAGGATAGTAAATGTTGAAATGATACACCACATAATGGTGTACTGTCAAGAAAGAAAGATAATATGATAACTTACAGAGCATCTCAGAGCCTCTATAGGTACTTGACCTATAGTTTGCTAGGAAACAATCTTTTTGTTTCATCTGGCTCATATTAAAAATAGGAAAAACAAAACCCCCATTTTTTTCCACTCTCACACATATGGCGGAAAAATCCATGCAATTTTTAACTGTCTGAAATTCTTTAAAGCAATCTAAGACAGAAAGAATTATTAAATCACTTTTCCATTTCATATAATGAAAAACTGCACCACCACTGTGGGTCTAAGGGCAATCAATTTTGAAGCTAGTGGGGCTCCAATTGGTCCTGCAGGCAATCAATCACCCAGAGGCACCAGGTCCCTATTACTGAAACCCTCTTTGGAAATAAAAGTTTAAAGACAATAAAACAAAAAAGAATCAACAATAACCTAAACTACTCATTAGTGTTTATAAATTCCCTCCCATGACATGTGCATAGTATATAGCATATATGTTTGAGTATAATATATATGTATTATTCATTTTATTATTTTATAGTTTCACAAAGTAAGAAGACAGATCCACTTAAAGCACCAGAACAATCTATACATGTGTGTGTTTCTGTGAATGTATGGGGTGGGAGAGAGAGACAGAGAGAGACAGAGGAAGACAGAAAAAGAAACAGAGAGACAGAAAGAGGAGAGAAAAAAGAAACAGAGAGAAAGACAGAGGCAAAGAGAGACAGGGAGAAGGAAAGAAAGAGGAAGAGAGGGAGAGGGAGAGAGAGAGACACAGAGAGAGACAGACAGAGAGAGAGAGAGATATTTCCAAGAGCCCAAGCCAAACTCAACATGCTCAGAGCAATAGGGATTTGGCTCACTTCCTCCGTTTATTTTTTAACTGGAAAAAAGAATTTATCAATTCCTAGGGAAAACATCCTGGTTAGATAGTTTTTATTATCATCAACAAATATTTATTTAGCATATAAGTAAGAGAATTCTACTGTGCTAGGAATTTTAGGTCCAGAAAGATGGAAGATGTAATCCCTATCCTTGCAAGATTTATTAAGCAAAACAGGGTATAGGCAAATGAAATAATTAACAATAGAGGGAAGTAGAAACTGAATATTAGACAAATAATGTGGAGAATGTGTATTGTGAAAGAAATCACCAAAGGAAGAAAAAATCACCTCCATGTTTAGGAAAGGCTTCAAAGAAGAGGCAGAAGTTGGAAGTTAGCTCATCTCATCAAATATGACTTTAGAGACCATCTATTCCAGCCTCCCTTATTTTACAGATACTTTCAACAAGTACTTATTAAATATATACTAAGCATTCAGTACTATGCTAAATCTGAGAATATATAAACAAAAAGGAAACTGTCCCACCCTTGAGGAGCTTATATTTTATTTGAGAAGAACAACTGTTCAAATATATCATCAACCAAGCATTTATTAAATGCTTACTATGTACCAGGCACTGTAAAGATCCTATATCTTAAAACAAAAGTATTTTTAAATTTACTTTTGAGGTACCAGAAAAGCAAATTACATCTTATGTTGGAAAAATTTCATTCAACTAATTTTTTTCATTCTTGCAATTAACTTTGATTTACTGATGAACAAAAAACATCACAACAACTGAAGCTCAGAGATGAGAACATCATTTGTCTAAGGTTCTACAAGTAGTAAGTAACAGAGCTGAGATTAAAACCCAGATATTTTAACTCAAGATCTAGTAGCTTTTCAATTAAACCAATGCTAGAGTGACCGTTAGAGGAAAGTTAAGACTTAGAAAAATAGAGATAAAGAAGGAGGGGGGTCTAGGCAACAGGAACAATGTGAACAAAAGGAGTCCCAGTGAGGATGTTTCTTAGCTGAAGAACAGGATTTATGTAACAGTAGAATGAGAAATAAGTTGGAGAGGCAGATAGAAAACCTTGGATATCCGTCTAAGGGAATTGACTTTTATCCTATAAGTAAGACGGAACTTCTGAAGATCTTTGAGCAGAAGAGTATTATGGAGAGATCTGTTGGTTAGGAAAATTATAAAGAAAACTACTTAAGAAGCATGGATAGGGAGTTCTGGATCATGTGAACAATATGATGGTGGACTAGACATTTTCTCCAAACTCTGTGACCTCTCAGATCTCTACAATATAGAAATTATAAGCCAAAGATCAAGTAATAGCAGCTTTTTCCATTATCTAAGTAGGACACCCAAAGAAGGCAAAAAAAAAAGTCTAGGAACTGCCCACTGACCCTGAGCTCACTCAGCACTCCTTCACCAGTTTTCATGTTACTACTACTAGCAGTGAGGCTGACCTAGCAAACCTAAGGACATGACAGAGACCTACATCAAAACCCATTCCTGTATCCTGGGACCTGTTCTCTCTTTCCAGAGATTCAAGCTCCAGGTTGTGGAAATTTGCTTTGTCCTTGAAAGCTAGCTTAGCCACAGCCCTTCAGGTGCAATCAGGGGGGCTGCAACCCAGAAGCACCAGCACTGCAAAACTCTGAACTGCCAGTGCCAAAGAAAAGAGGTGCTGAACTTCTGGAACCATGCCAGAACACTAAGGAACAGAGGGAAGAGGGGCAGGTCATTAGGACAGATTACCGTGTGAGTGGGTGTGCAGTGTCCCACCAAGCCTGAGGGAGAGTACAGCTCCCAGCTGAATTCAGTTCTGATCACTCTAAAGTCATTTGAGGCAGAGACCTAAGCTGGTGAACCTTAAATTTGCCAATGTGGGAGGAAGCTAAGGAAACAACAATAAGAGGGGAGGGAGTCAGAAAGTGAGTGATAAAGAAAATAAAAGAGTGGAGTGAAATGACTGAAATTATCAAAGATCTCAGGAAGAAGAAACCTCAAAGACATTGAACACAAACAGATAAACCAACAGGAAAAACAATTACAATAGAAGGAAATAAGGCCTTCAAACCAAATAAATGTGTTTAGGCATCTGTAAATAAATACTGCAAAATGAAGGAAAATAATCCAACACTTCATAAGACAGAAGCCCCTATAGAATTTGAGAAGAACATGGAACCATAATACACTATTCCTGAGTGGTTTAAAAAAGAATTATGAGAGCACAATTCATGTCCTACACAGCAAAAATAATGAGCAGGATAGAAAAACTTGCATCTGCAATGGCAAGCCTTGCCAAAAACAAAAGGGAGAATAATAGAGTGGGAATTCAAATATATAGAAGTAAAGGCAAATTTGGAAGAAGAGAAGTAAAAAATAAGAACACATAAGGAAATATGATCACTGTGCGAGCAAAACATATGAATCTCAAAGACAGGACATGTAGAGGCAACCTAAAGATCATGGGTCTCCCAGAAGAGTATGTTTGGGGGAGGGGTAGGGGGAGGAAACTTAACATCAAATGAAGAAAAGAATATAATAGAACTACCCAGAATTTTGGATCCTAAAAAATGAAATTTTCTTTGAAAGAATTCCCAGATCACCTCAAGAAGCATAGTTAGGAGGGACGGCTAGGTGGCAAAGTAGAGAGAGGGCCAGCCCTAGAGTCAGGAGGACCTGAGTTCAAATCTAGCCCAGACAATTGACACTTATTAGCTGTGTGACCTTGGGCAAGTCACTTAACCTCCATTGCCTCAAAAAAAAAGCATAGCTGGGAATGAGGGAAGTCAGAAAGCATGAAGGCCAGTTTGTTTGCTCTTACAGTATTAGAAGTAATGATTGCCTTTGGATAGAATAGCTTGGAGGATGCTTTTCTGCAATGTATGTGGCCTCAGACTGAGAGTTCTTAAGGAGAATAGGGGGTGGGGGCTGATGACTTAGGGAAACTCATCTTGCTAAATTCAAATCTGGCCTCAGACGCTCACTAGCTGTGTGACACTGGGCTAGTCATTTAATCCTGTTTGCCTCAGTTCCTCATCTGTTAAAAAAAAAATGAGCTAGAGAAGGAAATAGAAATTCATTCCAGTATCTCTGCCAAGAAAACCCCAAATGAGATCAAGAAGAGTCAGACACAACTGAAACAACTGAACAATCACAACAACAAAATGAAGAGGGGGAGTAGATATCTGTTATTGGTCTCTTTTGTGGGGCAAAGGGTTCAGGCTCTAATCACTTTTCATCCAACTAATCTCTTGACTGGTCTCCCTGTCAAGCCTTACCCCTGCCCAATCCATCTTCCACAGAGCTTCCAAATTAATTTTCCTAAAGCACAAATCTATGTCATTCCCCTATTCAAGAACTTTGCCTTCTAATTAGCTCTAGAATCAAGTACAAACTCTTCTGCATGACATTTAAAATACTTTACAATCTGACCCCAGACAATCTTTCCAGGATAATTATACAATACTCCCTCTCATGAACTCATTGTTGCAATGAAACTGAATTATATGCTATTCCTTCTCCCATCTCCATGCCTTTGCATAGACTGAACTCCATTCCTTGAATTTTCTCCTTCTTGATCTTTACCTCTTGGAGACCTTAACTCCCCTCAAGGCTCAGGTTGTGTCATCTCCTACAAAAGGCATTTGCTGATCCATCCATTTGTTAGTGCCACCCCTCACCTGAAATTACTTTATATTTGTTTCATTTGCTTAACTGCATTCATGTTGTCCATCCCCAGATAGAATGTAAGTTCTTGGAGTGCCAAAGAATGTTTGTATTTGTCTTTGTATCCTTAGAGTGTAGCTCTTAGTAATTGCCTAACAAATGTTTGTTGGATTCAATTGAAGTAAAGACCCTAAAGCTGCAACAGGTATGAGCAAAGACTCTTCTAATCTAGAGTAACAAAGAGCATGTATGACCCACAACACCTACATTTGGTCTATAAAATGATCGGTTCTCCACTCATGTCCATGCTAAGAGGACATGTGTCCATTCTGGGGGCTCTGAGATTCAAGAGGAAACTTGATGTTTCTCAAGGACGATCTTGGGTTGTGAACTGAAAGAAATTCCCAGAGTGGAAGAAGAGAGTGTCAATCATGATTGGTCTCCAGCTCCATCCTGAGTTCATAGGCTCATGCATTTGGAAATAGATGGGATCCATAAAGCCATATCATTCAACACTCTCATTTTTTAGATGGAGAAACTGAGACACACAAATATTAAATGATCTCCCCAGGGTCACACATGTAATAATTATCAAAGGCAATTTCTGTCCTTCCTTTGAACCAGTTGTGACCTGCCCAGTTCTATGACCTTCCAGGAACTGAGACATCTACATTTCCTTTTAGAAACATTCTGACTCCTGCTCCTATCTTCTTTTGTCCTAGTCCAATATTAGATAATTCCTTTTTCCTTTGGTTCAGCCAGGAAAAAGCTGAAACTTTTCAAGAGGATTTTTGCTAGGAAACTAAGGAGAAATAAAGTCCAAAAGCATAGAAATGATGAATTTACAAGGCACAGACTTCTTATCCTGAGATAACTGAAGACTAAGCACAGATTAGCTTTGTTGGTCCGACTTATGGAGCACTCATTTTCTGTCCTTATTTTCCCCTTCAGCTCTGTCTGACAGCTCTCTGATCTTTAGGACAGTTTTATTCCTTCATTTCTTGCTCTATTCTAGCATCTGGACCTACTCTCACTAAGGACCATGTGACGTTAAAGGCAAATGCTATCATTCTCTGAATTTCTTTGCACTGTCTCAGCTACCTCTAACAGCCTGTATAAGTTTGTCCTCTCTTCTTGTTCACACTTTTCACTAAAATTGCTTCCTGTCTTATGGAGGCTTCCTGCTGTCAGCTAATGTGCAGGGTAGCCTGAGGTGACTCAAACACCCAGAGTCCAATGCTGATCACGTCTTTCTCTGTTTCACCTGCATCTCCAGGTTTTCTTTGACAATTTGCACAGTCAACTTGCTTCCCACCAAGGAAAGTCTCTTCCTTGGTAGTATCATAGGGGAGGAAATGGACCAGAGCCATAAAGGTGAGAGGGGAGAAGGGGTGGCCATTGTGCCAGGAGAGTGCAAAGACATTTTCTCTGATAGCAAAACATTATACAGGCAGCACATTTAAGTAGGAAAGTTGACGCAATCGTTGCTGAGGGATATTCTGCTGAATGCTAGAGTGAGGAGGGTAGAAAGAAACGGGTAGAATCTGGACACACGCAACAAGACAATGTGTCTTCAAGGGGAGGCAGGCAGGGAGTTTGTCCTTTTTGTAAGCCAACACACTCTGCAGGTCCACAGACACTGGTAGAGAGCAGGTGCTATATGTGTTCCCCTCAAGGTGTCTCCTGGGTCTGTCATGAAGCTGGCATATTGCTCAAGAGTCTGGGCACAGTTGGCATCTTTCAAGGGCAGTCTGTGATGACTGCTTTTAGGTGCAACAGAAAATGAAAATTTGTTAGAACTATTGGAGACTTCTATCTCTGCTTGGGTGTGTACCATTGGGCCTAAAAGAGTGACCCCCAAATCTGTGACTGTATCATATAGCTGCCATTATTGTGGTTCAGAGGTTTAGATTTTAAATGAGAAGATCTGACTTTGAGTTTAGTATTAACTGTTAACACAAGATGATCTGGACCAAATCACTTAATTTCTAACCTTATTTTCTTATCTGCAAAAAGAGATGATAACAGCTATACAACTTATCTCAGAAAGTGTTGGGATGATTAAATGCCATGGATCTTAAGTTTTCTTAGAAATTTACATGTTGCCTCCCATTTTTTACCTTGCTTAGTGCTCAGTGCAATACCTAGCATGTAACAGGTATTAGTACATACATTGGATTGGCTTAGATTTATCATCGGTAAGGAAGTTTTAAACTATCTGATTCAATTCCTTCATTTATAGAGACCCAGAGAGTCAAGTGACTTACTTACCAACTCAAATGTGGAACATAATAGGGTCAAGATCCTAATAAAAGTTCAAGACTCAAAATCCAGTGCTTTCCATGATACTATACCATAAATAAATGTTCTATACTTTACATCTGTGAAAATTTAGAAAATGAGTTACTATTCCAGTTGCATAATAGAAAAAATACTCTATGAATACAATAACCATAAATAGTTTCTACCAATAGTGAGACTATATGTATGTAGGTCAATATATGTACACTTATACATATACATATATTATATATACATTTATACATGTGTGTATGGTAATGGTAGTAGTAGGGGTGTATGGGATGTTTAGGGAGGACTAGCACTTCTGATGTGAGGGCTTGCTAAGCCCTTTTCTTGACTGCTCATCCATTTTTGTGTCCATCTCCGCCCAACTCTCGCCTGTGACTCCAACAAGTTGTAGGGTATAGAGAGGGTCACCCCCAGGTAGAACTGTTTGAGCACATGGACTAAACCAGACTGAGGGTAACTGACAGACCTCAAGCAAATTGGTGAGTTAGAGGGGTCTCAACCTCAAGTGTGTGAAGACTTCCCCTGGAGAAGTGGACAGATGAGAACAATCTGTCCCAGCAGCCATGAAGGCAGTGGAAGCTGGCGCAGGCTGTGTAGAGCACTTAGAGTTTGATCAAATATCAAAGACACCAAGGTCATCCATTGCATTCTGGGCCATCATCAGTCATCCTGACTTTTGTTCTGTCACTGATCTTCCACGACTCAGGAAAAGAAAGTGAAGCTGACATCTTCACACAACTCTGCCTCACTTAAATCACACCCAAGTCATGACATCACCATGGATATCATTGATCCTCTTTCAAAATGAAGGATGGTAATAATACCATAGTATTAACTATGTTAGTAGTTAGTAATAACAATAATGCTTTAAGGTTTGCAAAGCACTTTACCTATGAGGAAACTGAGGCTAAGGGAGGCTAAATGATAAGCCCAGGGCCATAGAGCTAGGAAGTATCTGAGACAAGGTAAGTCTCCCTGACCCCATGTGTAGCACTAAATCCATGATGCCTTTGAGCTACCATAAGGACCCATTTTGAGATGTTGGGGAAGAGAATCATGGTCTCAAAAGGACAAATGTGCTTGGTGCCATTTCTAAAGCAGGACCTTTTCTCTGTCATAGACCCTTTTGGCAGTCTGGTGAAGCCTATGGACCCATTCTTAGAATAATGCCTTAAAGTGCATATGATAAAATAGAAAGCATTGTGAAGTAAACTTATTATATTGGAATATAATTATAAAGATATGGAAAGGACAAGCTTACAGACTACAAGCTAAGAATCTCTGCTCTGGATCCTCAAGATATTCCTTAATCATCTCTTGGTTATCAGAAAATATAATTAGCAGTTTCAGTCAGGGTTACCTTAGACAATATTGTGGTAAAGTTAATTCCCTGACAGAACGTAAGCTTCTTGCTAGAAAGGATGGTTTCATTTTTTTGTCCCTGTAGCCCTATCTCCCAGCATAGAGCCTGGAACTCTGGCACATGCTTAAAACTGCTTGCTGATTGATTGATTATCTTCAATGTTCTTCTACTTTTTCTATGTAGTACTTACTACTTTTTGAATCCCTCCCCTGGCTCCCTAGAATTGTATTGCTTCTTCATCCCATCCTTCTCTTTAAATGCTCCAAACTCTGACTTTCTCTTTTCTTATAACTCAAAACCCCAAACCAAAATGTGTTTCCAGTTGAGCTTATATATATATTTTTAATTCAATTTTATTTTATTTTCAGTTCCAAATTCCCTCTCCTTCATTGTAATCCCTTCCCACATTTTTAAAAAATGTGATAAATTCAGTCAAATGAAGCTATTAATGAAGAATAATTTCTCCAAGTATTTCTTTTCTCAGGATTTAGGGTTTTTAAAGGACACACTCTATAGTATGCTATGGTAGAATTTCAGCATCTGCTATAAGCCTCTGGGGAAGATATGGGAAGGGCAGGAAGAAGTATCTTCCCAGAATCTCTCAATGAATGTTATTTCTGACAGCCTGAAGCTACTCCAAAGGCATAAATCCTTGATAGAATCAAGGTATGAAAGACCTAGAAGGAACCTTGGAAATCACATGGCCTAGTTATTTCATTTTACAGATGGGGAAACTGACACCCAGAGAGAAGAAATGATTTGTCCTCCATCCTACAATTCATTATGGACAAAGTTGGGATTAGACTCAAATTTCCTACTACCATAAGTGTTATAAACCTATGGTTCCTGAAAATTTGGATTTGGAAATTTGGAATAAAAGGGTTTGAATTTAAGTGTTGGTTTCTGCCACATATTCTCTGTTACCCTGATGAAATCATTTTCCCTGTCTAGGTTAAAGTTTCTTTAGAGGGAGACAGTGGGGGTACAATGGAAAATTTATTGACTCTGGGATCAGAAGAACTAAGTTCAGATTTCTCTTTAAATGTTTATTACCTTTTGGACCTTGAGCTAATCATTTTACTCCATGCGTCCTAGTTGGTTTATCTGTAAAATGAGGAGAAGCAAGGAAAGAAATAGTCATTTATTAAGTGCCTACTATGTGCCAGGCACTGTGTTAAGCATTTTACAAATATCTCATTTGAGTCTCACAAAAATCCTGGGAGGTAGGTGCTATTATTATCCGCATTTTACAGTTGAGTAAACTGAGGCAGATAGAAGTAGTGACTTGCCCAGGATGACACAGATAGTAAGTATCTCGGGTCACATTTGAACTCAGATTTTCCTAATTCCAGGCCCAGTGCTCTATTGTATCACTAAGGGTCAAATTAAATATCTATCCAATGAAGTTACTTCCTATGATACATAAAAATGAGAGAATTGGATTCAGTACTATCTAAGGCTCCTTCCATTTCAAAAACTCAGATAATGAAACATCAGAGAGGTGCCCCCCCTTTTCTTCCTCTACAGCATCTCCCCTTTTCCTCCCTTGAGTCCCAGAGGTCAGGGATTCCTTTATGGTGCAGTAAGACCTCACTTTCCCAGAGCAGGCTATTGAGTTTCCTAGAAAGTGTTGTTAGACAGAGAGAGCAGAAGGTCAAGGAATCTGGGAATGGAAAGCATGATTAGCCTCATATCATCCTTGAAGTTTGTTTTCCTAAAAGCCTTGCTAGCTAATGAATCTATAACCTCATCTGGATGCTGAGGGGTTTGCCTGGGAATTCCAAGGAGAATATTCTCATAAATATTTTGTTACAGTCTTATTTTGTAATCATAAACATGAAGAAAAAAGCCCAGTGGCATATCTGAGTCAAAGCAGTGGTTTTGTATACATTCTCACATTTATCTTAAGTTGAAAAAATATTATGCTCTCTCCTTCACCTCTCCCCAATAGACACTCCTCTCCTCCCACCCCCCACTAAAAAAAAAAAGATTGAACAGCAGAACTATAGTTTCCAGGGCTAGTAATGGTGTTTCAGTCAATTCCTATCATCTGAAAGGGAAATTTAGATTCAGCATGCCCACATGAATCTTCCTTCCCAGTGAAAATGAGAAAGAAGATCCATTGTACTTTATTAAAAGAAGGCTTGGGGAAGGCATATTTTTGGCCACAGCTGTGTTTTTATTTGTAGTGTGTTGTGTCCTCAAGATACCCCATGTGAAGGGCCTGAAAGCTAGCTGATCACAGTGATATGTAGCATTGATTGGGTGCCAAGTGCAGTCATGATTGTAATCTTTCTGGAGAATTTGTTAAAAAGTAGTAAGAGGAGTCAATGGAAAATTAAAATGACATTAAGAGCCAGAAGGGCTAGGTAGTGGTGTATAGTGGATCCAGTGCCTGGCTAGGAATCAGGAAGACCTAGATTCACAGACCAACTGGGACACTATTTGTGTGACCTGACACACCTCATTTAACCTCTTAGATTCAAGTATCTCCCTAGGATTTAGCTATGAAGTAACAGTTTGGAGGTGGCATGGGCTCAGTGAAAAGTGCAAAATCAAGGGAACTGGGTTCAAATTCTGCTTCTAATGCTTACATCTGTTACTTTGGGGGAGTCAATAAGTCCTTCTGGGCCTCAAGACTTCTTTCTAAGTCCCAAAGTGTAACATGGTGTCCTACCCATATCAGGGAATCATATATTAGCTGATGATTAATTCTTTTTTTTTAGGCTATACATGTACAATCATATTGATGATATTTCCATATTAGTCATGTTATGACAGAAGAATCAGAACAAAAGGAAACAAGAAAGAAAAAAAGAGAGAAAATAGTATGCTTCAATCCTCATTCAGACTCCATAGTTCTTTCTCTGGATGTGGAGGGCATTTTGCATCATGAGTCTTTCAGAATTGTCTTAGATAATTGTATTGCTGAGAAAAGTTAAGTCTATCAAGGCTGATCACACAAATCAGCTGTTACTGTGTATAATGTTCTCTTGGTTCTACTCATTTCACTCAGCATCAGTTCATTTAAGTCTTTCCAGGTTTTTCTGAAATCTGCTTGCTCATCATTTCTCATGGAAATGAGGCATTCCATTATGTTCATATGCTACAACTTGTTCAGACAGTCCCCAACTGATAGACATCCCCTCAATTTCCATTTCTTTGCCACTACAAAAAGAGCTGCTATAAATATCTTTGTGCAAGTGGGTCCTTTTCCCTTTTTTATGATCTCTTTGGGATGTAGACCTGGTAGTGGTATTGCTACATCAAAGGGTATGCACATTTTTATAGCCCTTTGGGATAGTTCCAAACTGCTCTCCAGAATGGTTGAATCAGTTCACAACTCCACCAATAATGCATTAGTGTTCCAATTTTCCCATATTTCCTCCAACATTTATCATTTTCCTGTTTTGTCATGTTAGCCAATCTTATAGGTGCGATGTGGTACCTCAAAGTTGATTTAATTCACATTTCTTTGAGTAGTAATTTGGAACATTTTTTCATGTGACTATAAATAGCCTTAACATCTTCATCCAAAATCTTCCTATTCATCTGATGATTATATTCTTGCAAAAGAGAAAAAAATCATCAAAAAAAAAAAACCCACAGAAAAAATGCCAAGACAAGTTTTCTGTTCCAGAAGCACTGAATATCTGTGAATCATATATCAATATCAAGATCAAATAGAATGCAATTATTGCATGTACTATTGAGAAATTCTAGCTGGTAGATGAAGGATAAGTGTCATCTCTGCAGAGGCTTCTCCAGATACTTTTTCTCTTAGCTTCCTGTCACTGGCTTCAGGGCAGATTTGTGCTTGAGAAGCATAGTGCTACAGGCCTGTTTTGGTTCATTTTTTTAAATAGCCAGAGTTCTTTTCATTTGCATATTGTTTTGCATACATTTGCACACTGACTATAAGGAAACCTCCCCCTAAGTCATAAAAATGGGCAATACTAATTGCATTGAAGCAATTCAGCCCATATCCCCTCATGCACTGAAACATGCTTTTAAGATGATCAGTTGAAGCTTACTTGGCAATTGTGTGTGTCCGTCCTTCCTTGCTAAAGAAAACCATACCATCAGAGAAATAATGACATAAATTGCACTTGACTTTGTTTTGAGTGAGTGAAGGCTGTGCAGGTCACCAGCCTCACTTCTCCTCCAGAGCTATCTGAATCCAGTGACCAGATATTCATCAGGATGACTGGAGATGACCCAGGATGAGGCAATTGAGGTTAAGTGACTTGTCCAAGGTCACACATCTAGTGCGTGTCAAGTGTCTGAGGTGAGATTTGAACTCGGTTCCTCCTGACTCCTGCACTGGAGCTCTATCCACTGCACCACCTTGCTGCCCCATAGTTGGCAGTTGTAAGAGAAGAGTATACTGCAAAGAACAGAAACTTACACAGGCATACTCACACACACACACACACACACACACACACGCACCTTTTTCTTATGTCATTGTACTACCTCCATTCTTGGAATGCTCTGCCCAAGGACAGTTTCTATATCTCTTCCATACATGGGGGATCCCTAAAGGCAAAAGATTGTCATGTTAATTTGGCTGAGTGCATCCCAACTACAGTATATATAATTAAGAAACATGCTAACCACTTATTCTCCTTCCAAGAAGGACAAAGAAGAAATGGGAATATAATGTATCAAGAGAGGTTTGGTTAGACATAAACAAAACTCGTTAGAACAGGTGACCCAAAAAGACTTACAAAATGGAAGGCATAGAGATGTTTTGTAAACAGAATTTGTGTCTGTTTTTAAGTGTATGTTGTCTGGAGGCAAGAAGCTAGACCAGATGGCCTCTTGAGGTATACCCCACCCCCAAGTTTTTCACACCTTAAAATCTGATTCTGGGATTCTCTACATACATTTTGATTAGGTAGTTCAAGTATTTATTAATATATTCAATTGTGTAGGGTATTGAGCTGGATACTGGGAAGAAACAAAAGTTTGGATGAGTCACTGCTACCCAGCCTCACAGAACTGACAGTCTTATAAAGAAAAAAACACACTCACATGGATTGCTATAATATACAATGTTCCATGTTAAGTTAATTAGCAAGATGAACTAAATATAGTGGACGATTTCACTGGATTGGGGTTTCTGGCATTCGTAACTCCACATATTGATATCCTAAAGGCCAAAAGTGTTTTAAGCAAGAAAACACTTGACCAACAACTTGACTGAAAGAAGTTCAAGCTATAATGGAAACATTTTAAGGAGGGAACATCTGAGACTGTTTCTTGCTTGCAAAAACACATTATAATTGCCCTTCCAATTGATTCTTTGCCTGGTCATCATTTATCTCTCACTCCCTAACCATTCTTATCCCCAAGGTTCTGTCCTGAGGTTTCTTTTCTTCATTCTGTAGTCTCTTTCTTGGTAATCTCATCTACTGTCCTCTGTGGGTTTAATTATTATCTCTGCTCTGATGTCTCATAAATATGTGTGTATCCACATACATGCCCTAGCTGCTCTAGTCCCTTCCTACCATGCAGAAAAATATATGGAATTAGTATTGTATTTGCAAACTATACTTTTCTCCCCTTTGTCACCCTGATAGGTCTAGTCCTAAGGTCTTTTCTCAACAGGGTTATTCAGACCTTAATCAGTAACCAGAAAGAAAGTCAGCCAGAAAGGAAATCAGTAACCAGAAAAGAATGAATTCTTGGGGCCACATGAAGTCATTAGTCAACTACAGCAGGCTATGGTTCAGGAACGATAATGAAAGAAGGTACGCAGTTGGATGTGGTGTTTACAATGCTGAGACCAGAGTTGTTGGCTGAAAGCACTGCTGTGTATCATCTTTCAGACAGGCCAGCCCATGACTGCCTATGTCACCTAAAATGCCTTTGAATCTAGGAGCATATATGCCTTTGCTTTCCTTAATCTCTCTGTACCATTTCCCTCTTCCTTACAAATAGCAACTATAGGACTCTTTTTTAATGATCAGTCTTAGCTTGGAGAAAAAGCAAAGGTATCAGGAACTATAAATGAGTGGACACGGTATATGTTTTAAGATATGTGAAAGGATCTTATATGGCACAAGGATTCAACGTAATAAGCCTTGACCTCAGAGGGCAGAACAAGGAGCCACAGGTTGTAATTTCACAGAGGAAGATTCAGGCTTGGAGAAAGGAAAGCCTTCCTAAATTAGAGCTGACTGGGTTGCCTGTGGAGGGAATGGCTGCCCCTAATTCAAAGTGTTTAAGTAAGGAATGCATGGACAGATATTGTAAAGGACACTCTTGGTTATACCAGGAATTCTCTAATTGGGATGCCTTCCTATTTTTATTGTATTTAAACCCTAAATACATCCCACCATCACTACCAGTACCACCATGATAGAAACAACAATAATAACATTCCTTTTCATTTATGTAAACCTTTTTTAAAAGCAGATTTTTATTGATATTTTTGTCTTTAATATCTGTGTATTCCCTGTAGTCCTCTTCTTCCTTCCTCTCAGAGAACTATCCTATATGTATGTATGTATACATGTATGTATGTATATGTGTATATGTATGTATTAAGGCTTTTTAATTTAAAAGATGAGAAAAACATTCAATGAAACAATTAATACATTTTTTTAAAAAATCTAACTTCATATATAACATTCTACAGCTCACCCTCCCATCTCACTGTATCCCCACCCTAGAAAAGGAATGAGGTGAGATGCCTTTTTATCTCATCTTTGGGGAAAAGGTTATTCCTTATACATTTTAAACATAAATCTTGTGTTGTGGTCATTACTCTCTCCATTTGTATTGCGTAATCTCTGTGGTTCCCCCTTGCTATTCCTCACTCTGGCTCTGCTTATTTAACTTTGCATCAGTTCATGGTAATGTTTCCTTGCTTCTCCATATTCAACATGTTCATCATTTGTTACAGCATAGCACAGTAATGTTCCATGACATCCACATTCCATTCCTTAATTAATGGGCGTCTACATCCCCACCCCACCGCCCATTTTGTTGCTACTGTGCATAAACCTTTCCAAAGCACTTCCACTTTTTTTAATCCCATTTTATCTCATAGCATGCATGCCCTATTGACTCAGGTAGGAAATGGGATATTTTGCCTGAACTCATAATAAGATAATAACCTCAAGGAGAGAATCTCCTGGCTCTTTGAATTGAGTCGCATATTTATTGCAGAACTGTTGTTTTGTTATATATTTTTTTAAATCTCCTTACATAACACACATTTGCTCTTGAGTAAATATTGATTCTCTTATAGTCAGTGTTAGTGGTTTAAGATCCAGAAAAGTAATCAGCCTGGTGATCAGACCTGCTTCAGTGCAGTGGAAGTGAGGGTGTCTGCATTTGCCTCTCTACACAGAAGGGAGGGGGACTGACTGCATGGGCTAGCGACATCCCAATCACTCCTAGTGCAACTGCAGGCTGGAAATGTTCATTTGTTTGTTTTTCAGATCCTCTCAATGGGGAAAATATGCATTTATTTCTTTTAAAAATAATCTTGTATTTTTGTCTTTTGTTTTTGTCAGCTACATTTCCTAATGTATCTCCCTCCCAGAGAGATAACCCTAAAGGTAACAATTGATAATAATAGTGGTAAAAAGAAGAGGGAGTTGCAAATCTGACATTATAATCCATTTTCCATGCACCAGTCTCCTTACCTAGTCCAAGAAGCAGGAGGGATGGGAGAAATACCATCTCCTGTCTCTTCTTTAGGACTTGGCCACTAAAATCATACAGTATTCAGTTCCAGAGTTGTATTTGTTTGTTTGTTTTGCTATTTTTGTCCTTTCCATTTACATTGTTGCAGTCATGGATTATGCTGTTTTCCTGGTTCTGTTTAGTTCATTTTGTATCAGTTCCTTTTTCTTCCCATTCTTCTCATTCATCATATTCACTATTTCTTATAACATCGTAGTATTTCATTACATTGATGGGTCACAATTTGTTTAGATATTTCCCAAATAAAAGTCAACTACTTTTTTTCCAGTTCTTTGCTACTATGAAAAGTGATGCTATAAATATTCTGGTGTATATTTGTCATTGATCCCCCTAGGGAATACATGCCTAGTAGAAACACATTTTTGAACTGTTTAACATGAATGTATAGCACAGACCCTCCACTTAAATCTTATATTAATCTCCCATTATGTCATGGAAGTGACTTTGCATTCTTAAAACCTATGCAAGTGAGACCCAACCTCTGAAGACCTGAAAAAAATTGAAGCAAGGAACAACTAAGTCAGTTAAGTTCAGGGAGGTTACTGCCAGAAGGTTGGTAAGGAATTAGTTTGGCCTCAATAGGTAATGAAATTGCACTTTTATGTACCTTTTATTCCAAATCAAAATAATGCAATATAAATTATCTGACTTATGCTTTTAAATGTTGGTTACCTCATCTGAATCAGATCTATAACTAGGGTGGGGCAATGGCCTCTGACCCAAGAGTGCTGAAATTTAGAGGGCACTGACAGAAGTTATAATCCTCTAACAGAATGGGAACAAATGTGAGGGGGGGAAATTAGTATGAGGATAATAGATAAGTACTGGTCATGATCCTGTCCTCAGCCAACATCTTTACTGCTATCTGAATCAAGAGATAGTATACCACCTGCAGGCTTCTAATTTTTTTTTTTTTTTGGTTGGGGGTCCATGCCTGTGAGCCCAGACCAGCCCACATCAAGCAGGTAGAATATAACAACTGAAAACCCTGAGTGTTATTCACTTATTGGTACTGCTATTTGCCCTCCCAAACTCTGAACCACGCTTGTTTGGATCAAAGGTGATCCTATAATCTAACCCAATATGTTAGATTACTGTAAGGCAGTACAGGATTACTGTAAGGCACAAAGGAAAGCCTTTTTAATTTTTAAAATTTTTATTATTTGAAAGTTGTTTTTATATCATCTTTATTTCTAAATATATCCCTTTTTCCCTCCCCTACACAGAGAACCTCACATTGTTTAAAAAAATAGATAAATAAAGAGAAAGGGGGAAAAGCAGTTCAACAGACCTAATCAGCATTTTAACCAAGTCTGGCAGTATATGCAATGCTCCTTACCTATAGCTATGATGATGTATTTTCTCATCTCTTCTTTGAGAACAAGCTTGATCATTGTAATTATAAGGTGTCTAGTTCTGTGGTTTCCATTTACATTGTTGTTGTCTGTGTGTATACGATTATGCTTACTTCATTTTACATCCGTTTATGTAAGTCTACCCATTATTCTTTAAATCACACATCTTTTGTTTCTTTTGGAGTATTCATATTTCATTATTTTCATGTACCACAAATTATTCAGCCACTCTCCAATCTATGGCAATCTATTTTGTTCCAGTCTTTCCTACCACAAAAAGTGGTAGGCATGCCTACTATGCTATAAATATTTTGCTGTATGTAGGTCTCTCTGACTTTGGTACTGAATCATGGGATCTCTGAGTCAAAGGGTATAGACATTTTTATCATTTTAAACATAATTCCAAATTGCTTTCCAGAATGGTTTGAACAATTCATAACTTTACCTACTGTCTCTCCACAACCCCTCCTCTATTCACCCCCTCCTTTTTTTATTCTCCTCTCTTAAATACATTGTCATTGCTCTCTCCTGACTACTCATTCTTCCTCCTCCCACTCCCTAAGTATAAATGTTCTTCCCTTCCCTTAAAAAAAATGTTCTGTCCTTAATCCTGAACTCTAATGATTTTGATTTCTACCTCTATATAAATGATTCTCAAATTTACATCTCCATCTTTATCCCTCTCCAGGGTTCTAAATTTATATTTCTAACTATCTGATGCATAAATTCACTAGGATGTCCCTTTGGTTCAAATTCAAACTGTCTAAAACTAAACTGATCTTTCTTCCCAAACCTGTCCCTTCTACTAAATTCTCAGTTTCTGTTGATAGCATTACCATCTTCTGTCACCCAGATTCAAAGGCAAATCGAGTCATCTTTGGTTCTCCGCTCTCTCACCTGCCACATCCAATTAGTTGAAAAATCTTGTCATATCTACCTCCACATCTTTCACATTTGTCCTATTCTCTTTATTCCCACTGCAACCACTTAGCCGAGGTCCTCATTACCTCTTACCTCAGCTATTGTAATAGCTTTCTAACTGGTCTCCATGCTTCCTTCCCACATCTGCCTTTTCTGATTCATCTTGCTAGCAAAGTAATCTTCCTGATGTGCATATTTGAGGATTCACTCACTTGATCAAAAATTTCCAGTGGTTTTCTGTCGCTGACAGGAAGGGGAAAAAAAAACTTATTCTGTCATTCAAAGTCCTCCACAATCTAGGTTCAACCTCCCCTTCCACTGCTATTTCATACAATTACAGCTGATTTACTTCAGATGCTCTCCTCCAGCCAGACTAGAACTACTTTAACATTCTCTAGTATCATTCTGCTGTCTCTTGGCTTTGTGTATTTGCATATACCATCCACCACTCCTGTGGAAATCTTCCCCTTCCTACAGAACCCAGTTTAGATAGTACCCTCTCTATGAAGCTTTCTCTGATCTCTCTAAATGGAAACAATTCTTTGCCCCTGGAATCTCTCTGACTATTCAATTTACCACTTTGTTGGACTTAGCATGTTCTAACTTTTATTCTAGTTATCTGCATATGTGTATCATTTTGGGACCCAAACTGGTATTTCATTGGTATGGGAAATTTCCCTTGGGGAAATTCTTTCAGCAGCTACTTGGCAATATATAGTCTTAGAACAGGTTAAGTATCTTGCCCAGGGTCACACAACCAATAAGAACCAGAATAGGGATGAGAAACCATATCATCCAGACCAAGGTTGGCTCTTTGTCTATTAAGCTATACCAGTTCTTGCATATATGTCTTCTCCTTTTTATCCAATAATCAATCATTTCCTAAAGGTGTGGAGGAGGGTGTGGAGAACTGGGTGTTGGGGTTTTTTTTTTATTTGTTCTAATTTTCAAACACCTAGTGCCTAGTACCCTATTTGGTACCTAGTAGTTGCCTGGTAATTTTTTTTTTTCCAAATTGAATTAGAAATATCTCATAGCAGAGAATAACTATCTAAACATAAGTCATGGATGAACTGTTGAAAGTTAAGTGTAAAAAGTGAAAATTTACTACACGTTCACTACATCGACAGGGATATTTTCATGTAGAAACCACATGGGACATGACCCAGCATCCCTCTAATTCAATCCTTCATCAACACAGGCAATGAATATAATTCTAAGTTTATGTAACATTCAATCCAAGTGAGCAAATATTTCATTTTTAATTATTCTGATGTTCACATTCCTGAAACCTCTCTGAATTATGCCAGATCTCTCCACTATTCCATGCTCTCCTCCAATCTACCTTCTGATCACAGAGGACCTGCCGCAAAAGGCCATGCTTTTCGTTGATATAGGTAAGCCTACAGTCCCTAGCATCCAGGAGCTAGCTGAAGGATGCTCACTGACTGAACTGATTATAGAAAAATGACAGCTCACTGTTAGTTCCCACTCTATCACCCACTACAGAAACTGCAACCCTGAGGATGCTCATCTAAATATAGGGAGATCATATACAGAAGACATACAAGGCTGGTCCCAAGTACTACGGTAAAACCTCCAAAGTTTGTCAAGAGAATTCCCAGTCTCCTTGTTCTATCCCATTTTCTGGAGTTAGGACTCTGGAGTTTTCTTCAAGCTTATATATCTTTCTCAATTTCAAAAGGGGCTCTTAGGAAACATTTTATTAGCCATTTAAACTTTAATATGAATGTAAAAACCTGTTATCTCCATTTGCATTCTAAGCCTAATTATGAATTAGCTCAATATTCAGAATTAGCTCAACATTCAAGGAATTTCAGGTATTTGTCACTAGAAGGGGAAAGTATTTAGGGGAAAAGAAGCATTTCTTAGTGCCCTGAAATCATATTGGAATCAACAGACCTGTGCTCTAACCATTACCCTGCCATTTGTTAGCTATATGATCATGAGAAAGTCACTTAACCTCTACCAGCCTCAGTTTCCTCATCTATAAACTTGGAGTGGGTAGATGATGATAATAATACCTATAATGCCTATCTGAAAGAGTTGCTATGAAGTTCAAAGGAAATGATCTACATGAAAATATTTTGTACCCAACAGCCCTATAGCTATGTACACAATTATCACTCTCACAAACGGGGGGTGGGGGTGAGGTGGGGCAGGGAAGCGTGGTAGTGGTGGTGGGGGAAATGCAAGTTAATATTTTCAAAATAATTTCTTTCTAAGTAAATATTTAGCCCATGAACCCTATCTGGCAGTGTGCAGACTTAAAGATTGCATCAGACACCTCAAATCAACACTGACTCCTATGGAGAAGAAGGTCAGAAGTAACGTGTTGCACCAACTAGTACCATGAGGCAGATCTATATTTGTCATGCACGGGAGAAATCCCTGACCACTTGTCAAGTGAAATCTCTCCCCTTCTTTGGAGGGGGATAAGGTTGGCTCATTCCTGCTCATGACTCAGTCTCTGAGGGGAGTTTGTGCTTCACGGTACTGATTCCCCCAGGTTTCTGCTGCTATGGATTCATTTCCACATTTTTTTTTAAGTGGAAACTTTCTTGTTCCTTGGATACCTAGGGACCAACTTTGGCTTCAACAAAATAAAGAAAGGTAGGTTTTGATAAGATGTTCTGTACATTTGAATATAGGGATAATAACAAAACCTTACATTTTTATGATGCTACAGTCTTCAATGTGGCTTCACATCTACTACATCATTTATCCTTGCCACTTTGAGAGGGAAGATATGAAAGAAATAGTTACAGTTCTGGTTCACAGGAACAGGGTTCAATCCTGGGGAGATAAATATACATATGTACGCACATACATATGTGTATGATATGTATGTGTATGTATGTACATATGATGTGTGTGCACACATGATATAAGATGATCTTTATTTCATTGCACAGAAAGTACATGTCCCCCCTCCCCCAAGAAAAAAACCCTAAAAGGACTTTCTATAATAGATAGATATCTATACCTTTCTAAAATAGATAAATATCTACAAAATGAATATGGAGAATAGGACGAGGAATAGACCTAGGCATCTTAACTCTTAAAAGATGAAGTTTTTCTTTGAGACTGATTGTGCTTTCTTAATAGGTGTGAATATTTCCATTTATCCCTTGTCTGGGACTTCGATCATATGCCTTGATGGGGTTCACAGCACCTTTGGTCTGGGTTTGTGTTGACCCAATCACACATCTTTTAGGACGATTTATTAGTGGGGGGCGGAGCGGGTAGAGTGAGTGGTAGTTCAGTTGGGTCATGGCTACTATGTATATGAGTCTCCTCAAGGATCATTAAAGGATAGAGGGGCAAGACTTAGAGAAAGAGCTGGGTTTCCATGTTGTGACAAAGACCATAATCTCTGCTTATTCACACAGCCCTCCCCAACGAGTCTGAACCTTAGAAAGCCGATGGTAAAATTCTTAGCCCCACAGATGCAGTCAGCAAAAGGGGAATCACATGGCCCCAGGGAAAGAGGGAAACACACAGACCAAAAGATTACAATCGCCAGAGGAAGTGGTATAGAAATGAGAATTCCCAGACTTCTGAAGAGAAGAGGAAGAGTTCTATGAAGAGCTCTTGTCCTCTTGGAGATAAGAGGAACAACTATAGGATAGAACCACAAAGTATAGTAGCAATTTACATTTTTTTGTCCACTAACACGGGAAATTACTCAGGTGAGACAAGTCCTGTGGGAAGGTAGTGGACTCCACAGAAACCCCAAGTATAAAATTCCCTTTTGTGGAAGCTCTAAATCTTAGAGCAACATACTAAGTCTGGAGGACTTTGATAAATCCCTGTGGGGAAGGGAAATGGGACTCACCACATTCTCTAGCAACCTCCAATGTGTTTCATTTTCAGAGAAGCTCAAGCACAGGGTGTCACTGGGGCCCATATTTCTTCTCTATGTATTTATATAGGTATTTGGACTTCTCCCCCACTAAAATGTAGGCTCTTTGCCTGAAGGAATTGTTTCATTCTCTGTGTGCTTGGCACAAAATAGGTACTGAATAAATATTTGCTAAAGGACTGGTTGACTCTTCACGGTCATTCACCCTTGAGTGACCAATCAATTACCATATTTCAGTCTTATCATTTCTACCTCCACAATTCCTCTCACATATTTTAGGTCTTCATCACCTCCCTCCCAGATGAATACAATTTCCAGTTCCCAGTTTTAGGTTTCTCTTTACTCTAATTCGTCCTCTACAAAACTGCAAAAAGATTTTCCTAAAGTACAGATCTCCTGATGACAGTGTTCTCCAATTCAAGAAACTTCTATGGTTTCCTGTCACCTCCAGCATCAAATATAAATTCTTCTGCTTGGCATTTACAGTTTTTCACAGTCTGATCTAAAACTATCTTTTCAACCTAATTATATATTATTCCCATTCATACACTCTATGGTCCAGAGAAACTATTCCTCATACATTAAACTGTTTTTTATAATCAAACTTTTCAAAGACCTGAAATGAATTCTCTCCTCTCCTCCATCTCCAAGAATCCCTAGTTTCCTTCAGAGCTTAGCTCAATGCCACATTCCCCATGAAGCCTTTCCTGATTTAAACCCACCCCCTCAAAAATTACCTTGTATTTAATATATATTATACATACACATTCATATGTACACATATACACATGTGAATGTGTACTTACATATATACAAATAATCCCTCCCAATTGAATATTAGCTCCTTAAAGATAAGGACTCTCACTTTTTTTTTTTTTTTTAATATATATCTTTGAGGCAGTTAGGTGGCAAGCGGATAAAGTCTTGGAAAGGGGTGGGGAACCTATAGCCTTAGGCCTCATGTGGCCTTCTAGGTCCTCAGGGTCAGCCTTTTGACTAGTTTTTCAGGTAGTTTTGATTAGTTTTACAGAACTAAATTTTATTAAGGAGATTTGTTCTGTGAAGCTTGGAGTAAGTTAAAGGATGGCACTTTAGGACTTAGAGAGCCAAATGTAGCCTCAAGGTCTTGGACTTGGACTTAGACTTAATGAGTATAAATCCTGCCTCAGACCAGCTGTGTGATTCTGGGAAAATCACTTTACTTCTCTGAGTCTCAATTTCTCCATCTACAAAAAGGAAACAATAATAGTGTCTGCTTCACAGAGTTGTGAGGATCAAATGTGACAAAATTTTTAAAGCATTTTATAAACCTTCAAGTGCTCTACAAACACTAGCTATTGTATCTCCAACCCAGAATGCTGGCAGTCAGCTAGCAAAACCTTTCTTGTGTGTGTATGTATTCAGGACAGACAGTGGTATATGGTACATAGAGTCAATTTCGTATTCAGGAGATCAAGTCTCTGACATATACTAGCTGTGAGACCTTGGGCCCTAGACACTGAGATTACCAAATAGGTGTTTAATAAATGTTTAACTTGACTTGTAATCATAAGTTATAGAATATCTGTTGATATGAATTGGTAGAAAGAGGTTCCCCATTGAGATTCCTCTACATTGATCACATCATAAGTGCAAACCAAAATATACATATCTATGCATCTGGACAGAAAAAGAAATGTAATAGTTTACAGCCCATCCCACCTATATCAAGGCAAAGTAGAACTATCTCTGTTCCCTAGCACACATCATTCTCAGGCTGCTCTTCACCCTTTTTTGACTCCTAGCTGAAGCAAAAAGTCTCTCTTCCACCTCTAAATCCATGATAATCATGATAATGATGATGATGATATTTTTTCCCTCCAAGAAGCCCTTACTGGCAGCCTAATGCCACATATATAAACATATTGTAAGGAAGGTAAGCTATATAATACAATATTTTCCAGGCTCCACGTGGCTAGGGATAAACTGAATTCCATTCCAGAACTGGTTCAGACTTCAATGAGATATATATATATATATGTATATATATATGTATATGTATATATAGATACATGTATATATGTATATACAGATATATATGTATGTATATGTATATGTATGTGTATATATGTATGTATATATATATGTATACATATATATATGTTTATGATTGTTATTTCCTGGTCCCCCTTAATGTTGATGTTCTCCCTCTCTTTGTATTCTCCAGTTTAACCTGCATGTATCTTGTTTTTACATAGTTGCTTTCATGCTGATGACTCCATTAGATTATGGGCTCTTTGGGAGCAGAGACAATCTTTTCCCTATCTTTATACTCTCAAGGCATAGTACAGTACCCCACACATGGTAGGCACTTAATAAGTGATTATTGACTGACTGCTCTTTCATTTAGGGGTTAGGTTACATATAGGACAAAATGTTTTGGTGCCCAGGAAAAGTGACAAATTGTGTCTGTATTCACTTTTTGTTGCCCAATAGCAATACCTATGAGGTGAGAATCCATCCAATAACCAAGCCTCATTTTTCAGTCAAATTAGGCACAGCTACTAATTTTCTTATCATTATTAGACATTAGCTAATTGTCTGTGCTAATCCAGGATATGCATACTTTGTTATGAGTGTGTGTGTGTGTGCATGTACCAAAAGACTGTCTGAGCAAATGGATTGCACTTATTTTTTTTAATTAAGCAAAGAGTACTTAAGAAAGGCTGCTACTGATTTTCTGATTTTTTCAAATTCCTCACTTGCCTGCCTCTTCACTACTTCTCAGACTTCTTTCATCTTTCTAAATTTCTCTTCTTTGAGTAGGTGTCTAGGGGACTTTGAATGTCCATGTCTATGACATCATAAAAAGCCCTCAGAAAAGGCGTTTCTTTGGCCTCGACACAACCTCTTTCCTGCATGCTTTTATATTGTCTTCCCTTTCCCTATAAACTGGGCTTCACTAGAAATATGGAGCCTAACTTCTCCTTTTTCTTCTTCATTTTCTTCTTTGCTTGTCTTCTGATCTCTCATTTTCAATAAATTACCCCTATTTTCTTGTATTCTAGACTTCTAGCTTGTAATCCTTTGGTTTCCTTCATTTCACTTCCTTCTCCACCCCTAAGTGAACCACTTCTCAAGAGTAACAGTGGAAAGCTGTTGGAAACAAAAGAGCTTCTGACTAGGGAATGAAGAAGTATCTTCTACAGGAAATTTATTCCCAGAAATTTCAGCAGTGCCATCATCAGGACTATCAGTTCTATGGGAATCAGAATAAACTAAAAGTAACAAAAACAGCAACACTAACAACACAAAGTACTTTTGGAGAGAAATCAGAAAAGTCTTTTATTAGCAATATTAGGAAATTGACAGTGAATTCCAAACCTAGATGGGTCCAGGTTTTCACTATAGCCCAAGAGAACATGGACTGGTTCTCCCCTTCTCTTTATTCATGATCAAAGGGTTTCACCTCCATGAGAGAATTAAAAGCAGAAAGCATTTGAAGGACCTATTCACACTGCTTTACAGGACACAACCTTCCCCACCACCACCACCACTGTTTATAGGAATGTCAATATCCAGGAATTTATTTACAACTCCTAATTGATATTTTATTTGGTAATAGTGCCACTTGCCAAGCTTGCAATGTAACCTCACATCTAAAGTGTTTCAGGAAAATCATTGAAGAATGAAGCCTGGTTCTTAAAGGCTGGTTCCTAAAGCCAATACATATGTAGCATTTTGTCAGATACAGTTACAAAGTATAGCTGCTATAATGATGATGAGAGAAACCATAAAGAGGCTAAAAAGTGCAAACAGGCGTCATATGACTTTAACAGAGAGGTCTGCCTGGCATTAAGTGTTTGAGGCTCTAACCAACATTTGCAATGCTGTTACACCCAAAGTATCTAATTGTTAGCATTCCATGTGAAAGGGCTGTCTGACCTTATTTACTGAATGACTCTCTTTGCTTCTTTGTAACGTTTAATATTAGCCACAACTCTGTCTAATATTAAGCTTATTGTGTAAAGTTGGCATTATTAGCTTGCTTAGAATTGAGGCATGGGGAATAATTTTGTATTTATATCTATATCTTTGCCACTATATTTCATTCTGATGCTTCTTCAGGGTACAGAGATAACCTCAAAGACCACAGTAATAGAAAAAAACCAGGCAGAGCCTACCAATTCGGGAAAAAAAACATCAAGTATAATTGTGGTTGGCATGATGGAAGTTCCATCAATTAAATCATTAATCAGTGGTGTGTAGAACCTGTCTAAATACAGAAAGCTTTGATTCATTGTTTTAAAAATACCGAAGCTAATTTTGAAATCATTCTTATTATATTCGAAAAGTAAGCTACAAAATGAGTTCATCTGAAACCCAGTGGGTTTATCTCACTGAGCTAACAATGAGAAAAAAAATCAATGAAATCAATAAAAAAACTTACACTAAGTTAAAAAATGGTAAAATGTTTTTTTTTAATAACAGGATTATTTTTGTGCCTAATAATAGGTGTTTTCTCTAATTGACTTCATTGTTTTACCATTTCCCTTAAGATTATCTTTGTACTCAAGCGTGCCAGTGTACAAAGGGGCCAGTTTCTGCATACAAGCTGTAGCACTCATACATTAGCTGTTGAACAACTGGCCAAAACTCATCTAAATCCCATTAGTGTAAGTGGATCTGTCATTCACTGTAGTATTCTGTATACATTGCTCTAATTCTAAATTGAGAAGAAACAAAGACATGAACTCTATAGGCAATTTGTCATATGAGGACATAGGATCCTGAAAGAATTTGCTGATGTGATCACAGAAACACCATCAGCGAGCTTTAAAGAACCCTGGGGAATAAGTTTGAGTTAGCCACTGGGTACCAGGACAAGAAATTCGTCTAGCAAGCTGCAGTGTGGTAGGGACCCTGGGATCATGAAATTCAAGTAATTCCAAAAAGAGGGAGAGAAGAACCAGAGAGGGGAAAGGGGATCTAGGCGAGGAAGGCCGATAGTTTGGGAGGGTAAAAAAAAATCTAAAAGAGCAGCACTGGTGAGGAAGTGATACCAGAGATGAATTTTGTTGCTGAAGGAGATGCTTTTTCCTCTCTGGTTTTATGCTGGGCTGGGTTTGTGGGCTACTGAGCCTACAGAGTTTGAGGGGTCTTAGACATCATTAATTCTAATACCTGTTCTCCTATCTTATAGATGAGAAACTAAAATCCAGAAATGTTAAAAAAAAAACAAAAAACAACTAGAACTTGGCAAACACATTAGGAAACACTAGAGCAGAATTCAAATTCGTCTGATTTCTAAATCCCACGTATTCAGAAGTCTTTGTATTCTTAGCAACAGGTATGGGGATTACTTAGCCATAGAAGCTCCGCTGAGGCTGATGAGGATCAGGTGTTCACAAGGAGCCTACAGACAGAGCTGATTACCTAAGGTTTTGTACTGGAAATAATAATGTTAACAACTGAAATAACAACATTAATAGCTAACATTTATATTGTGCTTCCTATGTGCCAGGAACTGGGCTAAGCACTTTCCAGTTATAGTCCCATTTAAACCTCACAACCACCCTGGGAGATAGGTGCTATTATCATCCCTGTTTTACAGATAAGGAAACTGGGACAAACATAGGTTAAGTGACTTGGCCAGGGTCACGTAGGCTAATATGTATCTGAGCCTGAATTTGAGCTCAGGTCTTCAGTGCTACGTGTCAGCTACCCATACATAAATCTCATTTACTCTATCTAGGACACAAAGATATTCAAGCCAACTTTGTGTTGCCATTGGTACTGGGGTAATTAGGTCAGAGCAATTCCATTTCATTGCCACAGTTTAGGATCAAAGGATCACCAATTTACAGTTGGAAGTGACTTCCCCAAGAATCTAGTCTAATATCTCAATTTTACAGATGAGAAAATGAAGCTGCGAGACATTAAGTGCCTTCCTCCAGGTCATACAAATAAGAGCTGGAATTCTAACCTAGGTCTTCTGACTCCAGATTAATCCCTTCGCACTATACCACTTTGCCTCCAAGAGAACATTTTTAAGAGATTTGAAGCAGCTTTGCTCTGATGGTTTTGGGATTTTTTTTTTCCTTCTCCTCCTTTCTAGTGGTATTATTTGTGACCCTGAATGCCAAATCTCTGAAAGTTAGTCAGCACCTTGTAATGAATCAATAAACATTTGTTAAGTACCTGCTATGTTGCAGGCACTATGCTAGATTTATTGTCATAGTATATTCATTTCAGTCATATCCAACTCTTTGTGACATCATTTGAGGTTTTCTTGGCAAAGACACTGGAGTGGTTTGCCATTTTCTTCTCAGGGTCATTTTGCAGATGAGGTAATTAAGGCAAATAGGAGTAAGTGACTTGCCCAAGGTCACTCAGCTACAAGTGTCTAATACCAGATTTGAATTCAAGGCCAGAGCTCTATCCAGTGTGTCACCTAGCTGCCCTTCTACGCTATGTACCTTGTATGAATCAGCTGCATTTTTAAGGGAACCTTTTATGACTTATAGTTGTCAGGCTCTATATACAGTAGGGGTCAAGATTCTGAGTATACAATTCACCAAGGAGATTTGAGAGTTGATAGATATATCCTGTAGTTTGGGACTCAAAATTACTTATCATATTCTTCATGATTGAACTCAATCTCTTATCACTGAAAAAAAAATCTTCCTTTCATGGGTGTCTTTAACACATCACATCACTTGTCACTGTTGTCCATGATAGACATAGGTACTGACAAGATTAGGAGGTCCTCACATAATTATTAACTGTTTCTAAATGGGGTATTTTAAAACTTCAATTCAACATTATTTTTAGTGCCCTTGGGGTTATTGACTGTAGAACAATTTTGCCTGGTATTGACTCTAGTTTCTGTCATCAGGTGCTAGGATTCAAATTGGAAGTAGAAGAATTCTCTAATACCCAACTATTGCCTCTAGGAGAACATACAAATTTCTCAACCTGAGATTTTAAAATTGTATACATGCATATATAAATATACATACACACATGTGTATGTATACACACATATGTATATATGCACACACATACACATATATACATGTGTATGTGTGCTTGTGTAGGTGTGTGCATATACATATATATATATATACATATATATACACACACACGCATACATACACACATATTTTAGAGAAATGATGATGGTCCAACCAAGGATGGTTGTTATTTGCGTATAGAGAAGGGGTTAGAGGTAAAAAAAAAAATGTTGATAAAAGATTCTGAAAGGCCTGGCACCTGATTAGCTATGGGGGTTGGGGGGAGGGCAGGGAAGATAAAGAGTCCAGAATGACTCCTAGATTTCATACTTGAGTAACTAGAATGATTGTGATGCCCTCAGCTGAAATAAGGGAATTAGAGGGAGAGGTGGGTTTAGGGGGAAAGATAATGAGTTCAGTTTTAAATATATTGAGCATGAAATGCCTATGGAACATCCAAAAGGAAAGGTCTAGAAAGCAACTGGAAGTATGGGAATGGAGCCCAAGAGAGATAAGGGCTAGATATATAGATTTAAACTCTCTGTGTAGATGACAGTGGAACCCATGAGAGCTAAGATTATTCAGAAAGAGAAAATGTGAAAAGATAATCCATTCCTATTTCTGTGTCTCTGGTCAAGCTATCCCATGCCCACAATGCTCTTTCCTCACCCTCGTCTCTTGCTTTTCTTAACTCCTTCCAAAATATAACTCATGGGCTTCTTTTAGGAGATCTTTCCTGATTTCCTCAGTCATCAGGGCTTACCTAATATTATTTTGTGCACACTTTGCTTTTTTACCTATGTGTATAAATCATTTTCTGAAAATAGAATGTAAACTCCTTCAGAGCAAGACTTGAACCTTCTTTATCTTTTTATCTCTAGTACTTAGCATGGTGCATAATGAATCCTTCATCAATGTTTCTGGATTAAGCTCTTGAATGACTTAGAATTATGTTCCTGGTCAAATGATATTATGTAGACTATTCTTCCTTTACCCTGAGGCATGGCAAGAACAAATGTTTCAGTTATGGCAGGAAAAATTTAAGTCAGTTGAAAGAAAGAACATTACGATTCCATTGATTGTTAAACAAAAGAAAGGGCTTCAAAGGAAGTATTGAAATCTCCTTTCCTCAGGAGTGACACCCAGATACTTGGGATGGGGGTCAGTGGAATAGTTTCCAGTGACCTCCGTTACCAAAAAACCCTTCTTGCAGTTACCCTTACTTCAGCCACCAAGCCTAATTTGAGGATAACTTTTCTGAGACTCAGTGATTTGATGATGAAGCTCTACACAGACAGGGGGGACATGTGGAGAGGGGGATAAAAATCCTGGCTTCTCCCTGGCTTTGGGGAGATTGGCACTATTATGTAAATGAGAGCGGAGCCAAATTCCCAGACAGTTGTGTAACCACATGAGTGAAACAGATAGGCAGGTGTCACAAAGCAGAGCAAGCCTGAATCAGCCTGGATTTATCCCATTTCACAGTGCTTCAAGTGCCCTCTTAGCCACAATTCCACGCCTGGCAATGAAATTGATATATAGGTTGAATAGGCAGGAGAAGTTTCCAGACCAAAAATGGCAGTACCAGGCAAATTCTTAGCCCTACATTGGAGGAGACAGGCCGGCCATTATAATTGCATGACATTTTATTTTACTTTCCCAAAGACAGGGTTGGGGGATTTTAACTGTCTCTGCTTTCTTCTTTGGCAGCACCCTGATAGCAGAGATGACTTACCATGGAAATCCTGGTTGCAAGACTGTGAAATCTGTCTATTGATTTGTATATGGAGAAAGGATAGGGGAAGGCCCTATAACATATTTCCCACCATAGTCATTGAAATTTAGAGTTGGAAGGGACTTCTCAGTGCAGAATTTTCTTCTGTAGAATACTCCACAAATGGTTTGAATACCGGTCTCTGTTTCAGTACCTTGCTACTTTAAAGAGTCAATGAGTGTATCATGCTGATATCTGTCATAGAGAGTCAGTCCGTAGTACAGTGGACAGAGAAGAAGCCTTGAAGTGAAGAAGATCCAGGGTCAGATTAGTTGTATGGCTCTGAACATATTACTGAACTTCTCATCAGCCCAGTTAAGTCTCAGTTACAGATGGATCTGCATCAGCAGAGGAAGTCAGGAGGTTTCCATGCTGGAAGTTTAGTACACTCATAAAGGCACAGGTCCAAATGAAGTAATCTTGAATATTAATATCCACTGCATATCATTATTACTTTCTAAAGATTACATAAGCTATTGATAATGAGACAAACTCTATAGATTGCCACAAGGTCCTGCAAGTGGTCCAATGGAAGCTTCACTTTCAAAAAGGCCCTGTGTGACTTCTGAATAACTGCTGACATGCGTTACCTTAAATTTTGTGATTGGTGTTCTGAGCTTTGTTAGGTGTGAAGGGATCTGCTGACACACCCTGAGCAAAGGAGGTATTTTGAGTTGATGGGTGTCAGGGTACCACAAGTATTAAGTAAAAGACACGTAGTCACCAAAGATGGCAGGAGCGGGGTAGGGGGAGAAAGGGGCAAATGGATGGTGGCCCCCAGGGTACTGACTCTAGCAAGATCTTGCCTGGTGTTGGCTCTAGTTTTTGTCATAGGGTCCTAGGATTCAAGTTGGAACTAGAAGAGATCTCCAATATCAACTACTTCTACTAGGATAAGATGTGACCTTCTCAACTGACATTTAAAGTTCTCCACATTCTGGGTATTGTTTACTTTCCAGTGTCGTTTCATGTTAGTTCCCTTAAGGCACTCTCTTTTCAGTCAGAACAGCCTACTAGGTATACTCTGCAGTGGCATTCCATCTCCCACCTCTGATTTTGTACAACCCCATACCTGGAAAATACTCCTTCTTCACTGTCCAAATCCCTAGCTTCCTTCCAAAAACCTCTCAAATTACAGCTTCTACATGAGACTTTTCCTGATTTCTCGAAGTTGTTAGTATGTCCTATGTAGGAGTGTGCTGGACCCACCTCAATCCTCCCCCAGAGAAGTGACTGTTATATTGCCAGATATTTATTATACCTCAGTAACTGGCAAATGCGACACATCAGGATGAGATTTCTTGTTTTGCTGATATTCAGGACTTAAGAAAGTGATGGAGAAAATGTTGATAATTTATATTAAACTGAGGAGTTTGTCACATATGCACATATATGTATATTTTTATAAACTACATAATATATTATATTGTATTATAATATAAATTCACCCCCCCACACACACACCTCCAGAGATCTGGTTGTTGAACATTTGCCAACATACCCCTGCTCCTACCTCTAGAAATTACTTTACATCCTGATGAATATTTGGTCACTGGTTCCAGATGGCTCTGGAGGAGAAAGTGAGGCTGGTGACCTTGCACAGCCCTCCCTCACTCAAATCAATGTCAACTGCAAATCATGCCATCGTTTCCCTGATGTCATGATCCTCTTCAAAAGCTAAGGACAGAAACAACAATAGCAACTTTGCACTGAACATAGTATAACCCCTTTATCTTAGCAATAAGAAAAATGAGATCTATCAATTATGCTGCTCAGGCGTTATCTACCACTTCTACATATAAACTAAAATTACTTAGTACTTATTACCTTACTTTTATAGAGTTTTAAACTCCTTAGCTGAATATCCATGATCTCATTTCTACCTCCTAAGAATGCTATGAAGTAGAGTGGGTAAATGTACAAACACAAAATCTCAGAGTGGAAGGAATCTTAGGGGTCCAATCTCATCCAATCATTTCCTGAACAATGGGGCCATGTAAACTCAATTTTAAGATTGTGGGAGGGGAGAGAGCTAAGATTCAGGAAGTCAGTTCATCCCACTTTTGAACAATGCTTTTAGGAAGCTTATTTCTTATCGTCAGCCTCAAATCTTCCTTTCTACAATTTTCACCCTTTGTCCCTAAATCTGAAGGGAGGGACCCAGTAGAAGACAGCAAATTGTTCTTTCCCCACTGGGCATTTGAATGTAGTGAGACTGTAGCCATCTTTTCTAGGTGGCACCATGAATAGAGTGTTGGGGAGAGTTAGCTCAGGTTTTGATCAAAACTTGTTTTGGAAACTTACTAGCTATGTGATCCTGGACAAATTACCTAACTTCTCTCAGCTTCCTTATCTGTAAAGTCGGAATAATAATAGCACCTACCTCACCTGGCTGTTGTAAGAATCAAATGAGATATTACATGTAAAACACTTTGTAAAATTTAAAGGGCTATATAAATGCTAGTTATCATCATCATCATCATTGCCATCTTCTTCATCATCATCATTTTTTCCTGGCAAAATATCCCTAGTGCCTTCAATCTATCTTTTTATGTCATGATTTGAAGTCTCATCATAGACCTGGTCATCTTCCTCTGGACCTGCTCAAATTTGTCAACATTCATCAGTCTCTTTTCATCCAGTTACCAATGTCTTCTTCTCCTCTTTTGTTTTGACTTTTGTTCTTTCCTCTTCTGATCTCCTTCAGGCTGATGATATTTGTCAGGTTTGTCTTCAAGTCTGGGATAAAGAGCTGGATCCCTCTATGGGTTTGGAAGAGCATCCCTTTCTGTAACCATTTTTCCATCTGATTCTCTGCATCAGACAAATGTCTGTTGTTGCATTATTTTCAGTTGTCACTGCTGCTATGGGTTACAGAATGTGTCTTGTGAGGTGAGTGTAGCGTAATGGACCTTTGAGAAACAATGGATTTTGATTTCTTCAAAGGAAATTGAATTAGGACAGGGGCTGGATGAGGGCCCGCATGGCAACTGGTCTATGGTTCCCAGATCTATGGTATCCATAATTTGGTCACCATCACTTTCTGGGCAAAAAATAAATCCTTGTAGTGAGTGTAAGATTTCTTCAGTTGTTTCCCCAACTTGAATGTCAGGCTGTTACAGAGCAAGAAGAGTATGGGAAATGTGTGCACCCTCTAAATACATTTGGCAAGCTTGCTGTATGGTAGTAATATGCCCCAAGAAGGAAGGAACATAAATATAGTTACGCCTCCCTAATTGTCCTAGTTGTGGAGGATAATCTAACTTCCTGAAGAAGGTTAAATGACTTGCCCTAGATCATATAGCTAGTTACAATATCTTTAATTTCCAACAATTTACTTCAGCACTAATTGTGACCAGCCAGGCCAAATAGTGGAGCCTGCTATAATAGCTGAGACAGATGTGTAATTAGCACATCAATTGTTTGCCTGGATGTAGTCAGATGCTTTTCAAGTGCTTGAAAGGAGTTTTGGTTTTATTTTTTTTTCCCTGTTAATTGGGTTAAAATTCCACCCTGAGATTGTTTATGCTTTTTCTTTGCTTAACCTTGTGTTTTTCAACATTAGTATGAATGTAAACTTTCACTAATCTAGTAGATACTTGAGTTAGCACTCCTTTATGAATTGTTGGGATTCTGAATGGATAAGGCATATCCTCTGATGTGCAGCAATCATTAGAGAGTGATGAGTATTTTCTGTAAATTCAGGGTGTGTATTAGTGGATGGGGAGTGGATGAGGTCAATGAGGGAAAGCTTCCTAGGGAAAGTAGACTGTGTAGTGGAAATTGCTTGATCTCAATCAATCAATTTCCTGTTGCTATGCAAATAGGGATCATCTGGTTGCTTCTGGTATGCAAATAGAGACTATTCACTGTTTTACTTTCGCTGCTGAATGTGTGGTAATCCTTCAGGAAATGGGTGGAGTGGGTGGGTAGGTGGTCACAGAAGGAAAATAGAAGATGTGAATTTAAAACCCAGAAATCAGTGGTCATGATTGGATTTTGAGAAAGAAGTCAGAAAGGCAAAATCCAAGACTTTTAGAAGCTAGAGTGCAAATTGTTTTTTTATTCTTGCTATTTTTGGTGCGTTTTTGTTTGGTTTTGGGTTTGGTTTTTTTGGCCAATGGGTCTGTCATTGATTAAAACATTACTAAAGCCCCTCTTTGGAATTGTCATAAAAGCCCAGGGTTCATTTTTTGGAATGGCCTCAATAAACCTAATAAGTTCATTTTTTGGAAAGGGTGCTGATGTTTGGAAGCAGACCAAAGTCACTCAGAGCTGACTCAGCCTTGCGATCAAACAGCAAGAGAAACATCACTAAATGAAGTCAGCACGTGAAGAAGGAAGTGTTACTCAAAGGCTGGTTCTGAAGACAATCCAAAGGGGGAGACTCTTATGGAATTTGGAACATTGTTGGTGTAGTATGTTTTCTCCCAAAGAATCTGCTTCTAAGGGTCACAGGGACACAGCTGTAGAAATCAACTATCCCAAAGTTAGGAAACTAAGGCAGCTCGCCTCAATCTCATCAGTAAATTAGAAAGTTAAGTCGCCAAGCTAAAAGTGAGGGGAAAAAGTCAAGAACAGCAGACAGCATGGTCAGTGGGAAAGGTAATTTTTTTCTTCAAAGGGAGACAGGTAGAGAAAGGATAGTTTCCCAAATGCCCTTCAAATCATTATACCATATAAGCAACAACAGTCTGTTGCAAGAGCTCATAAGCGTGTGTGTGTGTGTGTGTGTGTGTGTGTGTGTACATATAAATTCTGTAAACCTAAGTTTGTAAATGCTTTTCAGAGATACTTATAGATACATTGTTTATTTATTGGCATAGCTTTGGGTGTCTCTACCATAAATACCCAAGCTCAAATGGATCTGTGTTCTTTGTAATACAGATACTTTCTCCACTGATTCATACAGCAGTCCAACCATGCCAACCCATCCTGTACAACTTTTGTTCATGTTCTATAAATTCAAAATTTTCCTGACATAACTTGGTTAACAATGGAATGCCAGAATGTCCAACCTCTCAGCACATGAGCAGCCTAATCATTCCTTTCCAATCATTCATTTATTTGATAGCATCCTTTCTTCCAACTAAGAATCAGAAAAATATGAGCTCAACTCCAATCTCAGGTACTAACTTGCATCTAACCTCTGTTTGCCTCAATTTCCTCAGTCATAAAATGGGGACAATAATAGCACCTACCTCCCTAACTGAACTCATTGTCTTCACTTCTTATATTTAATTTCCTTCCAAATTTCCCATTTTTTGTAAAGGTCAACAACATTCTATCATAAATATTGACTTGAAAGTATTTTACTCAAAGGTGTGCTGGTAAATCCTGATTAAAAAAAAAAAAGAATTATCTTTCTGGTAAAAACCAAAGCAATTATATATGACACATTTTTTTTATTTTAATAATAATTTTTCTCTATCATTTCCTTAAATCTAGATAATAAACAAAAAATAAATCAAGCCCTTTTTTGGAGCATTTACCCATTTCTGAGATGTAAGCCTTCATTTAAATTTATTACCTCTCAAACACATCTGATTTCAAATTCTGTCTTTGTGATCTTTGGCCTTCCCTGGCATCAGTCTTCTCACCCTCACCTCAAGTCAAATTCGATTATCTCTAATGTTCTTGACAGGTCAAAAGTCCAGGGATCCTACCAAAACATTCCTAATACACCTATTGTCTGTGGTATAAACACTTGTCCCTCCACTTTTGGGGAAAAGAGAACCCTAGACTGATATACATACATACATATCACCTCCTACCTGTTGTTTGTGGTCTAGTATGGGACCAAACTGTACATCACAGAGTGCCTGGAATTGAACAAAATGAACTTCGGGGGGTGGGTAGTCAATGACAGTGAAATCTAGGAGCTGCTGCCTGTCAAAAGCGATTTTTTTCAAAAAATATAGTTGTAGCGCTAAATCAAATCATTCTATCCTCAGGCACATTCTCCTTTAATTTGGAAAAGTCTGAGCATCTGAATGAAAATGAAACATGTGGTTTTGATTCATTTACACTTAGGTCATGAAAAGATCCTTTAACAGCTATTGGATGTCCAAGAAAACTCTTAGTTCCCTGCCCTACCCCACCCCCAACCAAGACAACTTCTTGGAGACTTTACTTCTTAAAACATAGGAATTTTCAATATACTGACAATGAATGGGCTCCATAGCCTGAAGGCTTGGGTTCCACTGAGGGTTCAGAATCCAACAGCTAATCAGAATTTCAAAGAGTCTTTGCCTCAGTGTCAGTATACTCTACGGGCTACAGTTTCTTAGAGCTTTCTCTAGACTTTGACAAAAGACAAACTGTTGACTACAAGTAACTTGCTTAATCATTTTGTGAAAAATGTCAATGTGTATGTGACGTTTCATATAGTGGATCTTCTGCAGCAATTTCCCTCATCCAATCAGTTTAGGACTAAATGTCCTTAATTTAACTGAAGGGATCCAGCCTGTGCACAGGCAAAGTAGGCCGTCACCTATATTGTGCTGTTGAAGAAACACATATCCTTTCCACATCACCCCCTGGTAGCACCTCCCCATCAAAGTGGCAGAATTCTCATCAAGAGAGTCACTCCTCTGGACTGAGAGGCTGTTATCAACCAATAGTACTTTAGGTCAAGACCTTAAAATCCAACAATCTAAAATTTAGTAGGCACTTTAGAAGTTATCTAGTCCAGCTTCTATCTGACATATCAAAAAAAGTTCTGCTATAAAATCCCCAAAAAGATTATTGTCCAGATTCTCCATGAACACATTCCTTTCTCCTCTCCCCCTTAGGTTCCCCTTTCTCTTTCCCCCAGAAAACCGTCTCACAAGGCAACTCATTTCATAGTATTTTTGATGTTCAGTTGTTTCAGTCATACCTGACTTAGTGATCCCACTTGGGGTTTTCTTGCAAGGATACTGGAATTGTTTGCCATTTCCTTCTTCAGTTCATTTTATAGATAAGAAAACTGAGGCAAATAGGGTTAAGTGACTAGCCCAGGGTCACACAACTAATAAGTGCCTGAAGCCAAATTTGAACCCAGGAAGTCTTGAGGAAGACCCCAGGCCAGGCACTCCATCCACTGTACCACCTAACTGCCTCATTTCACAGTTAGACAGCTCTAATTGTTTGAAGTTCTTTATTCCTTGATGGAACACAGGGCAGTAGGCATCAAAAAGGTCAAAAACTTGAGTTGCTACTTCAGAAGGCTAGGTCTACTTGAAGTGCAACAGCTGGGGGCATGGAGGGAAAAGGGGAGGAGAAGGGAAGGGTAGGATAGAGATAGTTTTTGGATAGTGTGAGGAGGACACAAGGTCCCTAGGACAGCACAATAGCAGCAACCTATCCTAGTGTCCAAAGTTCTAGAAAAGGAGAGAACAAGAGCCCTGTGAGCTGCCACCCCAATTTCTCTAAGCTTGGACAAGCTAGGCATGGAGGGTTGAACATGGAAATAAATGCACACATCCACACACAAAACAAGTAGAGCATACATACATATACAATAGGTACATAATGTACATATATATTCACATATACTCTTAGCCCACAGTATAAACATGTGCACATATATGGTGCATGGCAACAGAACACAAGCAGTGATCACATAGATTCTGAATGTTTGAGCAAACACTTCCAACTGATAAGTAACAACATACATAACTGGTTGGTTCAAGGAGAATTTCTGCACAGAATGTTTGTAAATAGACCTAGGAGAATCCAATGAAATAAAGTATGTCAAACACTTGGTAGAACTTAAAATCACTCTTTATATGTTTATTACTATTGTTGTTGCTGTAGTTATCATTTAGCATATGTAATTCATTTTGATTTCCTAAGGATTCTTAGCAGCATTTGAGGAATATGGTACTACACAGAATCAGTCTTATAGGTAGGAAGAGTAGGTGGCAACCTTTTAGGAGTGCCTTTCTGCTAAATAAGATCTATAATTCAACCTTTAGAAATTTATTCCTTTGGCTTAAGAGTTAGTCTTTGTATGAAAAATAAAATTCTCCTAGGAGAAGAAATATTGCAAGTCACAGCAGAAATGAAGTTATTAAATCCTTTTCTGTGAAAAAAGGGTCAGAGAGATTGGGAGGAGTACTGGGTACCTGGGACACAGAAACAATGCTGCTACCAAGGAAGAAAAAGAGTAGGGAAAAGAAAGGATTGTGAAGCCCACTTGGTTACCAGCTAGACAAGTCACTTCATCCCTCTGAGCCTCACTTAGTTCATATGCAAAATGGGAGAAAGAGTAACTATTACCTACCTTGAAGGTTTGATGTGATGATAAAATGAGATTTCATATTATATATATATATATATATATATATATGTGTGTGTGTGTGTGTGTGTGTGTGTCTGCATTATATAAGTATATATAAACCACTTTTTAAATTGTAAAGTGCTCTACATAGAGAGACCACACAAACCACATCAAACATTCAGATAACACTGTAAAAAATGACATATTGATAAGTGTTAAGTGATATGGTAGCAATTGAATGCACGAAAACATGAAGGTAATAGCTAGGATGGAAATAGAACACCATTAATCATTAATTAATATTCTACAAATAAGGTTCTAAATAAACATCCTACCTCAGGCTTGAGGATTTTATTAGTAAACTCCTAGTGACCAAGGGCCATATCTTTTTGGCACTCTGAAACTCACCCCCACCACCTAGTACAAGTCATGCACTCAGTATTTTCTGTGACTGCTTTAAGCACATTTCTCTTTTCCCTGTTCTGCTATAGGACTTCACAAACTAGAACAATACTTGGCATATGGTAGGTACTTAATAAAGGCTTGCTTATTGGTTGATTATTGGGGGCCCTCTTTTAATTATGCTATAGATAACCTCTAAGGGCCTTTCTATCTTCAATTTTTTGATTCTGGATAGTACTTTTCAAATTTTAACATACTATGTAAATGTCAGCTAATATTATTTTTTTTCTTTCCCAAATTATTCATCTTTCATGGCCTGGGTTTGCTATAGACCTTTACAACGTGACTATGAACATCAAAGACCCATGAGGTTACTGCTTCCTGGAACTGGAGGGGCCAATTCACCCGTGCTTTGCCTCCCAGCCTGACCAATCAGTCTCTCTAAAGGAATAAGAAACGATCAATTTTTAAAAGTTGCCAAGTAAGGACTTATTTATCTTCTAATCTTCCATTAGTGACTCGTTCAAAAAAACTTTCACTATCAAAAAGTCATTTTTTGAATATAATCAAAATCCACCATGCTCTGCTTTGTACTCATTTCCTAAGCTGACCGTTGTTAAAAGTACATCAGTGGGACATAATCCATCAGTCCACAAGTACTTTCTAAATATCTCTTACTGGTCAGCCATTTTGTTAGTTGCTGTGGATGCAAAGAAAAACCCAAACAACAATCTCTTCCCTCAAGGAACTTATATTTTATCAGAAAAAATATAAACATGTAAGTAAATGCAACATATATATATATATATATATATATATATATTTAAAAAGTAAGTGGGAAGGTTGGGGGGTGGTGTTCTCTTGTAAGAGGTGGCACTTGAGTTGAACTTTAAAGGAAGTTGGAGTTTCTAAAAGGTTCAAGTGAAGAAGGAATGCATCCTAGACATGGGAGAGACAGACTGTGTGGAGACATAGAGTGGGGAGGTAGATTGCCATGTACCAGGAAGAACAAGAAGACCATTTGGTATTTTGGAATATAGTGTATGTGGAGGAAATAATGTGCAATAAGTCTAGAAAGGTATATTGGAGCAAGATTGTGAAGTCTTTGTAATGCCAAACCTGACTTCATATTTTATCCTTGATGCAATAGGGAATTGCCTGAGCTTTTTAAGTAGAGGAGTGATTTGGTCAGACCTTCATCTTAAGGATTATTCTTTGACAGCCATGTTTTGGATAGATTAGAGGTGGAAAAAGTAGTAGGGACATCAGTTAGAAGACTATTGCAGTGGTCTGAATGAATGGCGATAAAGGACTGATCTGTGGTCATTGTAACATGAGTTTAGAGAAGGGGATGGTAAAAGAGAAACTGACGGTGTAGAATCAACTACACTTGGCAACTAATTGAATATGGAGAGACAAGGGAGAATAATGAATTGAGGATGACTCAGGTAGCAGATCTGATTGTCTATAAGGTAGGTAGAACCCTTGATAGAAATAGGGAAGTTAGGAAAAAGGGTGAGTAGATAATAATAAATTGAATTCTGGACATGTCAGATTCAAGATGCCTGTAAGACTTCTAGTTGGAAATGTCCACTACACATACCTTTTGACTCAGAGATTTCACTGGTAGGAAAATACTCCAAGGAGATCAGTGATAGAAAGATTATTTATATGTGTGTGTATACACATATATGTATACACAGCTATGTGTTCATTTGCCTACATATATACATACCTATATATATATATATACATGTGCATGTATACACCCACATGCCTGTATATATAGATATGTATGTATGTGTATGTATATATGTATAAGTATTAAAGAACTTGAAATAAAGCAGATGTCTAGCTAGAAATGGCTAAACTAGGAGTTCTTAACCTTTTGGTGTGATGGACGCCTTTAGGAGTCTGTTGAAGCCCATGGGCTCATTATCCACAGACACACAAACACACATACAAACATAAACCCACATATATATGGGAAATATTAATCATTTTTATACCCTCTAACTGAAATTTAGCATGTCCTTCAATTACAGAGTAAAATATATTTATATATTTTGTTTATATATTATTTATACATTTATAAATATATTCATATATATTTAACTTTACAATAGTTAAGTTTCAGTTAGAGGTTATGAAAACGATGATGTGATTTTTTTCCCCCCACCAAAATTCACAAATTCCCTGAAATCTATCCATATAAATCTCTGGATACCAGGTTAAGAATTTCTGTGCTGAACAAATTGTGGTACAAGAATATAATAGAATATTGCTTTGCTATAGGAAATGATAAATATGAATAATTCAAAGAAACTCTGGAAGACACATGAACTGATGCAATAGATTCCATAAATATAACAATTTTAATTGAAAGAAGATGAAAACAACTGAATGTTGTGTGATTGTAATAATTCATCTTGTCCCAGAAGAAGACACAGGAAAATTTTCTTCCTTCCCTTCTTCATAGAAGCAGAAGACAAATTCAGTTGATGAGTCACTTTCCTTTCCTTTTTCTTTTTCCTTTTTGTCACAGGTGATATGAAAACATATAAAGTGATATAAAAATAAAACAAACGGTTGAACTCACTATCTTTCCATCTAGTCATAGAGATTTATTATTGATTACTTACTGTTTGCTAAGTCATGCTCTTAACCTCATTGTTTCTCTAACTCCATTTTGATTCCTGCCCCCAGTGACTTTACAAACATTTTAATGCTCCCTGAATGAATGAGAAGCATAGTGACTAACTTAAAGCACTTAGGTGACCAAGCGGCCCCTTCTCACCAGCTTTCAATTTCCTGCAAAAAGAATATATCATACTTTTTAATTACAGCATCATATTTTATACTTTTAGAAGCTTTTTGCAGTGGATAGAGCACCGGTGCAGGAGTCAGGAGGACCTGAGTTCAAATCTGACCTCAAACACTTGATGTTCACTAGCTGTGTGACCTTGGGTAAGTCATTTAACCCCAATTGCTTCATCCTGGGTCATCTCCATTCATCCTGATGAATACCTGGTCACTGGATTCAGATGGCTCCAGAGGAGAAGTGAGGCTGGTGACCTGCACAGCCCTACCTCCCTCAAAACAAAGTCAAGCACAAGTCATGTCAACATTTTTCTGATGGCATGGTCTTCTTCAGCAATGAACACACACACACACACACATATACTTGCTCGTTTAGTCCTCACAATGTCTCTGCAAGTTTCCAGTTTATAAATGTAGAAACTATAGTACTAAGGGATTTGAGTGAGTTGCCTAAGATTAAGCCAAGTTAATGACAGATCTGATACTAGAACCAGGACTTCTGGTTCTTAGTCAAATCAATTAAATCCACGTCTTTATCAGTTGCTGTTCATCCTTCATTTATGAAGAGGACCAATGACAGGATAATGTGTTGACTTGTGCATAAATTGGATTAAGTGCACCAGAGCTGGGCAAAGTCATCAGCCTCACTCTTGAAAAAAGTCAGAACAACTGCAAATGACCAGGATGACCTTGGCCATCTTCAAGATCTGACCTAGCTGGAAGCACCACATAGCATCTGCTTCAGCCACCTTCATGGTCATTGGGACATATTGTTCTCATCTACCCATTTCACTAGGAGAAGTCTTCACATGCTTAGGGTAGAGGTCCCCCTAACTCAACAACAAGTTTGTGGCTTGTTGGTTACCCCCAACCTGGTTTAGCCTATTTGCTAAGATGGTTCTACCTAGTGTGACTGAAGCTCATTCTATAGCTTCTTGGAACCACAGGTGAGAGATGGATAACAAGCAGATATCAAAGGTGGAAGAGTAGCCCTGAAAAGGGTTCAGCAAGCCCTCACACCAGAGGTGCTAGTCCTACCTGAACAGAGACATCTTCATTGGTGACTTACCATTCAAGGCATTTTTGGGATATGAAGAAGCATATGATATTATCCTTATCTTCTGGAAATTTGCAGTTCAGTTAAGGACATAAGATATGCTCCAGGACCTCTATGTAAGGAAGAGGGAGGGCTCAGTTTTCCTCTCTGTTTACCACACGCTACATTGCTCCTGGACTTTTTTTGGAATTCTCCATCATGTCTTCGTTCTCCTGAAATCTTATCGTTGAGAAGTCGTGTTATGCTAATATAAAAGCAAGCACCCCAACATACTAAGGGGGGGCTGTTATCACAGGTTCTTAGATATGCTTTTCTAAAGGAAAAGGCAGCTTTTGAAGGGTCAACAATCACTTTAATCAATACATATGTCATTCACTTAGTTCAGGAGGGAAAGTCAGCACTCTGAACTGCAGAGAAAATACAGAGAAATCAAAATCAACAGACAGGCTTCCAACTGTCTGACATAAGCAATACATACATCACAGATCAACAGACAGAACCAGTTGTCTGACCGTTACATATATACATAGTTACCAGAGAGGGAAACACCAACATCTGGGTTTTCAAAGTTGGGGAGCTACTTAGCAACTTCCCAGAGTCTCATCTGGCACACAAAGCTTCTTCCAAAACTTAAGCCCCAAAGTAAAACTGCATCTCAGAGACTTTTATTCACATTTTAGAGTCAGAGGGCATCACAACCCTGGAGAACCAGTGCCTCATTAACCAAAGTGGTGGCCTTCCTACAAATCTTCCCAGGCCCATTAATGGGTGGGAAAGATCTTCTTTAATCACATTATTCAATCAGAGTCACTTGATTATACTAAAACAAAAACAGCAAAAGATCCTACTTTGTTCTCTATCATAGCTGCAAGATTGAATCTGCCCGAAACCTGTATCTTCTCAGGACCCTTTGCCTCTGTGATAAGACTCTTTGATTAAAGGACAGGGCCCTAGGCTCCAGGGACTCAATTTAAAATGGGGGAAAACAGCACAGTTTTTCTCTTAATTTCCTGTGAGCTAATTGCTTCTGGACTTCTTTGGAAATCCATCATACCATCCATCTCTCTCTACACCCTCCTCCAGCCCCCATTTTCCAGCTTCCTTCGGTGTGGTCTTCCTCCATTAGATAGGAAGCTCCTGCAGGGCAGAGATTGTCTTTGTTTTTATTTATGCTTATATTCCCAGTACTTAGCACACACAGAACCTGGTGCATAGTAGGTACTTAAGAGCATACACACACACACACACACACACACACATATCTACTTATGAATATTTGGGTAAATCTTGTTTACTTTCATTAATTGGCATTCTGAAAAGAAAATGCTAGGTGAAACAATATTATGAAGGCTTTGGATGACAGTATTTAAAGCTACATAGGACCTTAGTGACTATCTAGGGTCAGCCAACTCCCACATTTTATAATGAATAGCCTAAGATCAGTATTGTAAGTGTTATGAATCGATGATTGATTGAATAACACTATGGAGGGTGTCAGAGCACTTTGGAAGGGCTTGGTTGTAATACAACAACCATAAAAGGGTGAAACATCAAGTATTGTAGCAATGAAATATGAGTTTGACCTAAACTGAAAGGTTCAAATGTGCATTGTGGACAAATGCTACACGATTTCAGAGACAGCAAAGATCACTACAAACTGGGATAATTAGAGAGGTCTCTTTGAAGAAACCAGGACTTGTGATGGTCCTAAAGGAAAGAGTAGGTATGTGGAGAGTAATGAAAAGGGGCTTCCCAAGGAAGGGGAGGAGAGGAGATCTTATTAATTTGGCCTGCACACAATTGTGTGCATGACCTGGAATAGACATATTTTCCAGGGGTCAGTTCGTTGCTTTTTTGCATAGAGGTGGGTCTAGCCAAAGTATGCATGTAGCTAGAATGTGCTCAGGAATGTTGGCCCTAATTACGTGTGAAGGGACAGTTTGTAAATCAGCAATGTGGGCTATTACCCATGTCTCCCACTGAACTCAGAAGCGGCTCAAGACCACAGAAGCTGCTGGCATTTTGTGTTTATTAAGAGGTGAGAGCAAGAACATTGAGGTGTCTGGGGACATAGGCAAAAAGGACAATTAATTCCCATAACTGGGCCTTGGAACAAAGTTTGCTAAGAATATAACACTGTGTCTCCATATGCAACTAGGGGACAAATGAGAAAAGGGGATCCCAAATCAGACACACAATGTATCAAATATAATAAGTCCTCAGAGGCCAATCAAATCCCCAGCCACCCAACCCACACTATGCCAAATAACAAAAGCAGATGTTTTGGAAACTGGTAAGAACTCAGAATTCCTCTTCCCTGTGATTGGCAAAAGAATGGGGAGGCAAGCTGAGGGGGATGGAGGGAGAGGGGTTTTGGGAAAGATCCAAACCTTAGAGCACCAGAAACTTTAGCCGGAGCTCCTCCAACAACAGAGAAGGCGGGATTCAATTTAGCCTGGGCTAGGAGAGAAGATCTATTGTAATATGGAAGAAATTCAAACACGATAGGAGAGCAAAATGACATTTCAAATTGCCATGATTTATCCAGCCCTGTCTGCCTGACCCACTTCTTTCAAATACCAAGCTGACAAGGCCAGTTGCAATACTTCATCGGGGGAGGAGAAGGCCCCCCATTTTTCCTTTGCAAATTTCTTCTCGCCATGCTTCATCCTGAATCTCTGGCCTTTGCCTCTGTGACAGGAGAAACCACTTGCTGGTTCCAACACATTCTTGGTGGGGATAGTCAGAGGCTGCTGAGATTCAGACTCTGAAGGGAGCACAAAACTGCCCTGGAGGAAGTAACGATGGGGTTCCTTGGGCAGGCATGTAGGTGGGTGCTAGCCTAAACAAGCTGCTTACTTTGGGCAAAACAGAAAAGAATGTGACTTTCAAGTGTTTTTTTATTTTTTATATGCCTACAGATCTTCAAAATGGTGGAATGAGCCCTGGAGTAATAATGATGATGATGATGAAAATTATAGGTGACATCCATGTAACAAAAGTGTAAAAGTGTAAAACACTTTGCATATATTCTTAATCAAGAAACATTTATTAAACACCTACTAGGTGCCAGGAACTATGCTACCTTTTCTCATTTTATTCTCATAGCAACCTGCCTCATTCTTATCTTTCCATACTTCTTAAACCTTACTCCCCTTTACTTACTCTAGGAGCTAGTGACTCTGCCCTTGCTTTTCTTCTCACACATCATCCCATCTCCCAAATTCCAACCTTTTCAATGGCCATCCCCATGCCTGAAATGCCTGTCTCTTGACTCCCTTCAGGTCTCTGCTCAAATCCTACCTTTGCAAGGAAACTTTTCCAATTCCTAACAATGCCAGTGCCTTCCCTTTGAGGTCATCTCCAATTTGCCTGGCGTATATTTTGTATATACCATTGTTTGCACGTGGTCTCCTCTATTAGAATATGAGCTCCTTGAGGGCAGAATGTTTTTGCTATTTCCAGTGCTTAGTAAAAATATCTGGCACATGATAAATGATTAATAAATTCTTGAACTTTTTTGTTGCCAATCATATGATCAGTTGCTATTACTATCCTCACAAGGAAACAAGGCTCAGAGAGGTTGACTTGCTCATATGCATTTGAAGTTGGATTCAAGTCTAAGCCTCTTTCTTCCACATCATCTTTCCAGAAAACTTAATTTTAAGTTCTGCTTATCTACAAATTTTCTGGGTGTGACTTTATCCAAGTTACTCAGTTGTAGAATCTGAGAATATTTGGAGAAACAAGACTCTAGAAGTCATCTACAGTAGTCTTACAAATGAGGAAAGTGGAGCCCACAGAGATGAAGTGATTTGTCCCAGGTCCTGTAGCTAGTGCTACCAGAGCCACGCTTCAGACATGCATCTTGGAGCACCAAATCCAGACATCTTTCTATGTATTTCTTATATCGTTTCTGCCTTAAGGGTCAGAAGGGAGAACTCAGTGGTGCTAAGCTCCAGAAGTTCAAATCCTGAAGTGTCACCTTCCCCAGCCTCACTCTTCATTATTAATTAATTTAACAAACATGTCTTCAGTTCATCTTTTTTAAAGAGGACACACTTGCCTTTAAAATATTAATGTTCTGTTGGGGTTAGGAAAGGGTAGAAATAGAACATGTACACAGATGAGTGTAGTACAAAGCAAGGAATAGTGGGGCAATGGAAAGATCTAGGAAGAGAAAGATGTTCTAAATTTGGATGATCAGAGAAGGCTACACAGAGAAGAAAATAGTTGAGTAGAATCTTGAAGGAAGAGAATTCTAAAAGAAATGGGGAGGGGAGGAAACATGCACTTATTAAGCACTATATTATCTGCTAATCTAATGACAAATATTCTCTAATTTGATCTCCACAATAATCTTATGAGGCAAATGCTATTATTATCCTCGTTTTACAGCTGAAGGAACTGATGCAGACAGTGGTTAAGTGACTTGTTCTAGGTCACACAGCTAGTAATGATTTGAAGCCAGATTTTATTTCAGGTCTTCCTAATTTCAGGTCCAGCACTCTACTGTGCCATCTAGCTGCTAGGAATTGGGGGAGGGGGATAGTCTGCTCATGATTTCAGAGAATAGCTACCAAATCACTTTGGTTACACATGGTGGGAAGGTATTGTGAAATAAGGCAGAAAAGGTCATTAGTGGTCAACTTTAAATGTTAGGCAAAGGACTTCATATTTTACCAGAGAGGTAATCAGAAACCACAGACAACTTCTGAGCAAGGGAGGGACATGATCAAATCTATTTCTTAGGAAAATTATCTCAACATCTATGAGGATAGGTTGGCGTGTAGAAAGACTGGGGGCAGGGGGATCATTTAGGAGTTCATTGCAATAGGTATGAAGGCAGAATTGACAGGACCTTGAAAGTGATCAGTTTTGGGAGGTAAGGTACAGTCAAAGATGAATCCAAGGTGTCCAGCATGGCAAGTAGGAGTAAGGTTTGCCCTCAGCAGATAACAGAAAGTTGAGTGCTGAAGAAACTTTAAAGACTTGCTTTACAGAAAAAGAAAATGAGATTCAAAAAAAGGGGAAATGAATTGTGTCAGGTCACAGGGGCAAAGCCAGGACTCAGGTCTCTTGATATCCAGTCCAGGACTACTTTTCCGTAGTCAGCTGTGCTTTTACATCCTCATCTCTCAAATGGAGATAATAATACTTGCCCTACATGCCTGACAGGATCATTAGGAAGTTAATATGAGATAATATATATGTGAAAATTCTTTAGAAAAGTCAGCTACTTAATAAATATAAGCTGCTATGGTATTATTAGCAGCCACTGCACATAAATATGTGCTCAGGGGAGTTATTAATGCCTGTTGTGTAAAGTTCTTTTAAGATGTCTCATCCTGAGGGCTAGATAATCCTTGGTTCTCCAGGGGTATGCCAGTAGAATATAGGCTCTGCCAGATCCTTCTAAGAAGGAAAGGCTTTGAGTGTAGGCCACTGAGAGATGGAATCCAATTCTCAGATTAGCTGAATTCAGAGAGGTTCATTAACAGATTAGACTCAGAATGACAAATCTTTCCTTTAAAATAAAATTGATATCGTTTGCTTTTTACATTTGGTTTTTCCAAATGTATCCCTCCTCCTTCCACCTCTATCTGGAGAGCTATCCTTTGTAACAAAGAACACAAAAAGCAAGATAGAGGAAAAGCAGGTTAACAAAACTAAACTGTTCATCGACCAAGTCCGACTATGTGTGTGACGTTCCACAATCATGGTGCCCACATCTGCAAGGCAGTGGGAAAGCTGCATTGTCTTATCCCTTCTCAGGGGATAAGCTTGATCACATAGTTACACAGCATTCAGTTTCTTGTTTTATCTTTGTTTGTTTCCCATTTGTGTGTGTTGTTCTTTTGTTGCCAAAGAAGACCACGCCATCAGAGAAATAATGACATGACTTGTACTTGACTTTGTTTTGAGTGAGGGAGGGCTGTGCAGGTCACCAGCCTTACTTCTCCTCCAGTGCCATCTGAATCCAGTGACCAGATACTCATCAGGATGACTGGAGATGGCGTAGGATGAGGCAATTGGGGTTAAGTGACTTGCCCAAGGTCACACGTCTAGTGAGTGTCGAGTGTCTGAGGTGAGAGTTGAACTCAGGTCCTCCTGACTCCTGCACTGGTGCTCTACTCACTGTACCACCTAGCTGCCCCTTTCCCATTTGTACTGTTTTAGTCAATATGTATGTCGTTTTCTTGATTCTGCTTACTCCATTTGGTATCAATTCATGTATCTTCCATGGAGTCAGAGGACTTTGACTTAATTCCTACCTAAGGAAAGTAACTTAAGCTCCCTGGGCCTCAATTTCCTCATCTGTAAAATACAGGAGCTGGATTCTGAAGTCCCTTCCAGCTCCAGATTTGCAGTCCTATGATCCAAACTTCGAATTCTTCATATGCAGATGATGAATCTTTCTGAAAGATCATCTAAACCATAGAATAGTTCTGTTCTAGATCACTGAAGAGGTGCCTACAAACATGATCACAGATGCTGAAAGAATTGAAGGACATAGTAGATTCTGCAGAGTATGGACAGAGTGAAAGGTGAACTGAGCGAAGGTGGTGTCAGTGTGAGTGGAGAAAAGGGATGATATGGAAGAGACGGGGAAGTAGAATCAATAGACTTTGCAGCCAATTGTCTATGGGGTTAGGGAGAGTCTAAGGTGACTCTGACATTCCTAACCCACCTATCTTCCATATATTCCTGTGCTCAAGTGTGAGGCACAAAAATGTCACTGATTTCAAGCATTTGACCACCTGTAGATCTCCATAAATAGAGGGAGAACCAAGAATGAATTCAATCCTTGGATTAATTTTCACCTGGTAATGGCACCTTTATAGATACACTTTGCAGGGATACAGCTAGCAGCAGCAAGGGTCAAAGGGGTTTGGAAAAGAGCCCTCCTTCTCATGTGGTATTGCATTGAACTCTTTATTGCTATCACTGTGCCCCCCAGCCAGCCCCACCCCCACCCAGTAAAATCAAGTGGAGAAATTATTATTGACAGCAGATTGCTTTCCCTGCTGATAGCTGGTAGCATCCTCATGTTTTTTGGCAGTGCCCACCGGGAACACAAAAATGGGTCATAAATATCATATAACCAGACCACTCTCAGATAAAATCAGGTTCTAGCACTATCTTCAGATAATAGCTTAATTCATGTATAATTTTCAGTTTTCTCAAGTGCTTCACATATGTAGTATCATTTGATCTTCTTGACAACCTTGTGAGTTAGGTGTTATTGTTATTCCCATTTATAAATGAAGAAACTGTGATTTGGAGAGATTAAGTGACTTGTCCAGGCTCTCACAGCTAGAAACGGTCTAGGGCAGGGCTCTAGACTGATCCATGTATATGTGTGTGTGTGTGTGTGTGCTTGCACGTGTGTATGAATATGTATATAGAAATTTATATGTGTATATATAGACATATATACATTGTGTTTATATATATTTATATACATGTGTGTATATATACACACATACATGCATTGCATATATATCATGCTATGCTGCCTCTTGGAGATATTATGGGAAAATATACATGCGTATATTATGTGCTCAGACAATGTAGTACCATGAATTTATTGAGAATCTACTTATTTTCTCGCATCATGTTATGTGCTATGGGTGATGTAGAGGAAATAAAGGAGATTGGAGCTATCCTTTGAGCTGAAACCACCTCCCAAGAGACAAATGAAATGTGTGGTAGTTCAGTAGGCACTTAAAAAAAGGAAAGATCATCATGAGTTGGAATATTTAAAGGAGGCTGGACTTGAGCGAAGTGTTGCCATTTGGGTAGGACTTGGGTAAGTAGAGAGGATAAGGGAGGACTCTCAAAGTGGGGAGAAATATGTGTTAGGGAAAGGGCAGTGAGATAAACTATATGTTTACCTAATTGTTAGAAACCCCCTAATGTCTATCAGTGATAGACAAAGTAGATTTTACCTTATGGTAAAACATCCTCCAATAAAGTGCTTATTTATTGAATTTTCCTTATTCAGAGACTTTGGGCACATCAAAATATGTTAATGAAACCTCTATGTGATGACAGCAGCGACCTACTAATTAAAACATTATTAGCTTGCTAACAGAGTTGTCAACCCAGGTACAATCTACCAATTTATTAGACACCATAGACATTCCTAAGTCAACTAGGTAGTAGAGTGAATAGAATGCCAGGCCTGAAAACATCTTCCAGAGTTCAAACCTGGCCTCAGACACTTACTAGCTGTGTGACCCTGGGCAAGTCACTTAACCCTGTTTGTCTCAGTTCCTCATCTATAAAATGAGCTAGGGAAGGACATGGCGAACTCCTCCATGTCTTTGCCAAGAAAATCCCAAATGGTGTCATAAAGAGTTGAACACGACTGAAATGACTCAACGACAACAGTAGCTGTTAAACTTTAACTAGGACATACATATGGATACTATCTGAAATCCAAAAGTCTTTCTAACTTTCTTGGACCTTAGCAATGATAACAACTCACATTTACACAGTCTTCTAGGACTCACCACACCTTTTCCTTATAAAAAGCCTAGAATGTTACCATTGAACATATTTGCCTTTTTTATATTATCTCAAAACTACTATGAAGTAAATAATACCATCATAATTTTTGCCAACTTGCAAAAGGGCAAACTGAGATTCAAGGAAGTCACTTGTCTGATGCTATATAGCTAGCAAGTAGCAGAGCTGAGGTTAGAATCCAGATCTAGGATTCTTTGGTTTCTCTGCAGCTGCCTCCATAATCCTATTGGATATAAGAAAGTTCCAGCCAAATTTTATTTAAAAAAAAAAACCCACAACAACAACTTAATCTTTCCTGTCATCACAAAGTGCAGTTGAGTTTATTATGAATTTCTGGAATCAAGTGTTTGGTCAGTAAACCTATTTCCTTGGGAGCTGCAGCTGGAGTCACATGACCAGTACTTCTTTCTCAGGGGGGAACTCACTCCTGGTGATTACTCCCTGGATCAGGTCTGGATCACTGGTCCTTCCCAGCCAGTGTCATTAGGACATGTTTATGTAGTACAGGCCAAGGAAAAACAGAGAACCACATTCCTGTCTGATGCTCAGAATATAAATCTGTCATGGGAGTCTTCCAAAGAAATTTTGGCCAAGAAGTAATGAAGTGAGGGAATCCATAGGTGACCAGGAACCACACAGCAAGCATCACATAATTCAAAATGATCAGGGAATTAGGGAAGAGTCAGGAGAGTCAGCGAGGAGGGATCTGTAAATTTCCTCTGGCTGTAAATGAGACATGGATTAGCTGAGACAAAGAAGAGAGGCAGTCGCCTCTAATACCCCTGGAAAGCTTAAAAAGGATGCTTTTGTAAACAAAGCCAAGGGATTCACCTTTGAAAGTGATCATATTTGACATCAAGAGAGGAGTCCAAGGACTCACCCCTGGCCATGCCTTCAGCTTAGCCTCTGAGCACAAATCCAGCTACTGCCCCAGCAGCTACCCAGCAGAGTTCATAAGCTCATGACTTTTGGCTTGTGGAAGAAACCAGAGGGATTGTAAGTCAGAGGACCTGGGTTTGAGCCACGGTGCGTATTAGTTGGGTGTGTGACGTTGGGAAAACGACTTTCTTTATCTGGGCCCCATTTATCCAGTCTATAAAATGCATCATCTACCTCATAGAATTGTTGTGAGAAAAGTACTGCATGAATTATAAACAAGAACTATATGGATGTGAAGATGTTTGGTTTGTTTGTTTTGGGAAACAACACATTATTACAATAATGAGTACATTAGTTTCGGAGCCAGAAGACCTGGATTCAAACCATTACTCAAACTATAGCATTAGTAGTTGTGTAAGCCTGGGAAAGTAATTTAATCTTTTTACTCTTCAACTTTCTTACCCATAAAATGAGGATTATATTTATATATATATTTTATATGGTTGTTGCGACCGAATTGATAGATGAACCTTAAAAGGTTATAGGAATCTGACTAGCTACAGTGCTGGACCTGGACTCAGGAGGACTTCAATTCAAATCCATACTCAGAAAATTACTTGGTAGGTGACCCTGGCAAGGCACTTATCCTCTGTCTGCTTTAATTTGCAAAATTAATTATTAAATTCATTTTTGCCCTGTAAAATGGAAATAATAGTACCTACCTCCCAGAATTGTGAGGATCAAATTATATATATAAAGTACTTTGCAAATGTTAAAGAATTATATAATTTCTAGTTATTGTTATGAAGTCAGGAGGACCTGAGTTCAGATCTCACCTTAGACACTTGACACTCACTGGCTGTATGACCTTGGGCAAGTCACCTAACTCCAATTGCCTCATCCTGGGTCATCTCCAGTCATCCTGATGAATATCTGGTCACTGGATTTAGATGACTCTGGAGGAGAAGTGAGGCTGGTGACCTGCACAGCCCTCCCTCACTCAAAACAAAGTCAAGCGCAAGTCATGTCATCATTTCTCTGATGGCGTGGTCTTCTTCAGCAAGGAAGGATGAACACACATTATTATTAATAATAGCTCCTATTGAGGCATTATATCATGAGGGAACCTGAATGGTGTTGGGGACATTGACATATTTTGTTCAAGAATCCAAGTTTACATCCTTGCCACTGTTTCTAAAGGCTAGAAGCATAGTATTTTTCCAGTTTGTGGCACCTTATCTTGTTTGAAGGTAGCATAGTATAATGAAAAGATTTCTGCACTTGGATAACCTGGGTTCAAATCCTACCTCTTATTTTTTTTTTAAATTATATAATCATGAGCAAAATTACTCATTCTCTCTGAACAGCCGTTTATACATACATAAAATGAAGGTTGTACTCTATACCTTGCAAGGTCCCTTCCAGTTATATCTATATCCTATAATTTAAGAATGATAATGCTTGTTAGCTATCTCACAATGTTATTGTAAAGTACAAATAAGGTGATGTTTGTAAAATGCTTTGTAAACCTTAAAGCATGATATAAATGTCAATGATCATCGTCAACATCACCATTGTTATCGCTGCTATGTTATTCTTTTCATCTTTTTTTGTTTTATAGAAGTGGTCTGAAGGCAAGTTACTCTCTTGTTACTATTCTTACATATTTAATGTTCAATGACTATTGTTCAGGTGTATAAAATAACTGCTTTTTATAATTAAATAAGAGTATTGGAATGCAAGCTCACCTTCTGTAATTTCATCGAAAGCATTTTATGGCTAAATCCAGTTTTAGACAGGACAACAGGAATAGTACGTAGACTTTCTTCTGCTTAGTATCAATGTTTTCCACTGAGGCTCTACATTTTAAGTTTTTCACTCCATGCAGTTTGGAAGCTGGATATTTAATATGACATCTATTAAAATTTTTGTTCTTAAGTTTTTAAGAATTGGTTGTGGACAATAGTTCTTATATCTACTAGGTGCATAATATGCACCTATATGAACTATATGCAATGCTGCTCTGGATTGGTTTGCTAGTTTACATATTATATATTAGTTTATATGTGCTCTGCATATAGTTTATTGGTTGAAATCCCAATGACATTTTGGAACTTGCATTTGTTATATTGAGATTGTCCTCTGTTAATGGGTTTATAAAAAATAGCAGGGATAGTGAGCTTCTGTTTCTAAAGTTTATAAAGGATAGTGAATCATTCAATTGTGTCTCACTGTTTGATAGAAGTTGTTGCATAATCCACATCAGTTGCAAAGTCTGGGATCCTTAATGATAACATCCATAATTTTTGGTAGTAACATCCTGATCCTAATGGTGATGATGACTACAGAAAATTATATATCCCTTATCCTACTATGCAATTCAGAAAGAAATGGTCTTGGGGTAAGTCTCTTTCTTGTTATTCTTTTATAGTCAATATTCTGTGTAGTATTAGGGGAGCTAGATGGTACAGTGGATAGAGAGTTGGACCTGAAGTCGGAAAAACTCATCTTCCTAAGTTCAAATCTGACCTCAGACACATACTAGCTGTGTGACCCTGGGTCAGTTACTTAACCTTGTTTGCCCCAGTTTCTTCATCTGTAAAATGAGTTAGAGAATGAGATGGCAAACCAACTCTAGTTTCTTTGCCACGAAGACCCCAAAAGGGGTCACACAGAGTTAGATACAACTGAAAAATGACTGAACCTCAACACTGAAACTGATTACACAAATAGATAAAATAGCTGTGGGGCCTTTTTTTTTTTATTTTGTTTTATTTTTTAATAGTTGAGGAAAAGTATTAGGATGTAAGCTCATCTTCTATAGGGTAACTGAAAGTACCCTTGGTACAACTCTAGTAGCAGACAGGACTACTAAAATGGTACATTCCTCATCCTATTCCCACATGATTTTTATTTCTTAGGCTAGATCTCTGTATTATGAAAACATATTCTTTAGAAAACTATAGATATGGTAAAATCTATTAGAACACTTTTAAAATTTTTATGCATCATTGTTATATCTGGATGGGTATAGGTGATAGTTTTTTTTTCTCCTTGATATGCTAAGTCCAGAACAGCACCTGGCAATTTAGTTAAACTTTTATTATGCACCTAGTAGATATAAGGTATGATCTTGAGGATACAAAGATGAAAAATTACACAGTTCTTGCATACAGTCTAATGGAGAATAAAAGAATCAATAAATATTAAGTCTCTACTGTGTACCCAGACCTTTGATTGGTGCTTTGGGAACTATAAGAGAGAAGGTAACACTACGCATGCTAATGACAATAACTATTGTTTTTCTTTTTTATATATATATATATAATAAATTTATTTATTTAACTTTTTACATTCATTTTCACAAAACTTTGGGTTCCAAATTTTCTCCCCATTTGTCCCATCCCCCCACCCCAATACACCAAGCATTCTAATTTCCCCCATCACCAATCTGCCCTCTCTTCTATCCTTCCTCCCTCCCCTTGTCCCCATCTTCTTTTTTGTCCTGTAGGGCCAGATAACTTTCTATTCCCCATTACTTGTATTTCTTATTTCCAAGTAGCAAGAACAATACTCAACAGTTGTTCCTAAAACTTTGATTTCCAACTTCTCCCCATCCCTCCCTCCCTACCCATTTCCTTTGGGAAGGCAAGCAATTCAATATAGGCCATATCTGTGTAGTTTTGCAAATGACTTCGATAATAGTCGTGTTGTGTAAGACTAACTATATTTCCCTCCATCCTATCCTGCCCCCCCATTGCTTTTGTTCTTTCTTTGGATCCTGTCCTTCCCCAAGAGTGTTGACTTCAGATTGCTCCCTCCTCCCATTGCCCTCCTTTCCATCATCCCCCCCCACCCTGCTTATCCCTTTCTCCCCCACTTTCCTGTATTGTAAGATAGATTTTCATACCAAAATGAGTGTGCATTTTATTCCTTCCTTTAGTAGAATGTGATGAGAATAAACTTCTTGTTTTTCTCTCAGCTCCCCTCTTTTTCCCTCCCCTAAAAAGTTTCCTACCTGCCTCTTCTATGAGAGATAATTTGCCCCATTCCATTTCTCTCTCTCTCTTCCCAATACATTTCTCTCTCGCTGCTTAACTTCATTTTTTTTAAGATATGATCCCATCCTATTCAATTCACTCTGTGTTCTCTGTCTCTCTCTCTGTGTGTGTGTGTGTGTGTGTGTGTGTGTGTGTGTGTGTGTATTCCCACCACCTACCCAGATACTGAAAATTTTCAAGAGTTACAAATATTATCTTTCCATGTAGGAATGTAAACAGTTCAACTTTAGTAAGTCCCTTATGACTTCTCTTTGCTGTTTACCTTTTCATGCTTCTTTTCATTCTTGTGTTTGAAAGTCAAATTTTCTTTTCAGCTCTGGTCTTTTCATCAAGAATGATTGAAAGTCCTCGATTTCATTGAAAGACCATTTTTTCCCCCTGAAGTATTATACTCAGTTTTGCTGGGTAGGTGATTCTTGGTTTTAGTCCTAGTTCCTTTGACTTATGGAATATCATATTCCATGCCCTTCGATCCCTTAATGTAGAGCTGCTAGATCTTGTGTTATCCTGATTGCATTTCCATAATACTTGAATTGTTTCTTTGTAACTGCTTGCAATATTTTCTCCTTGACCTTGGAACTCTGGAATTTGGTCACAATGTTCCTAGGAAATTCTTTTTTTGGATCTTTTCAGGTGGTGATCGGTGGATTCCTTGAATATTTGTTTTGCCCTCTGGTTCTAGAATATCAGGGCAGGTTTCCTTGATAATTTCATGAAAGATGATGTCTAAGCTCTTTTTTTTTTTGATCATGGCTTTCAGGTAGTCCCATAATTTTTAAATTGTCTCTCCTGGATCTATTTTTCAGGTCAGTTGTTTTTCCAATGAGATATTTCACATTCTTTTCCATTTTTTCATTCTTTTGGTTTTGATTTCTCATAAAGTCATTAGCCTCCATCTGTTCCATTCTAATTTTTAAAGAATTATTTTCTTCAGTGAGCTTTTGAACTTCCTTTTCCATTTGGCTAATTCTGCTTTTGAAAGCATTCTTCTCCTCATTGGCTTTTTGAACCTCTTTTCCCAATTGAGTTAGCCTAATTTTCAAGGTGTTATTTTCCTCAGCATTTTTTGGGGTCTCCTTTACTTTGGGAGATCATGGAAGCCTTCATGAGAGGGAGGACCTGAGGTGAGTCTTGAAAAAGGAAGAACATTTCAGTTAAACAATGACTGTATATAGTCTATTCTAGGCACCTTGGACAGCATATGCAAAGTACATTTTTCTAACCTAAGCAAGAGGGCTTTTCATCAATGTATGAGAGGGAAGGAAGACACTGAATAAAATATAACACCAGATAATAAAGTTTTAAGTATTGGATAACAAGGAAAAATATGTATTAAATATAGTTTAGTACATGTCTAGTAATTCTCTGATGAAATAGGTAGAAGGCTCATGAGTGAGACTCATAGTCCAAGTCATGTTTTCTTCCAAGGGAGGTGGTAAAAGGGAATGAGAGAGAAAGAGAGGGGGAGGGGGGGGAGAGAGAGAGACACTATATATTCAGTAGCTATATTTGAGTGTGGAAGTCCATGAACCCTTTGGCCCAAGCAATATGGAGAACATTTGAGTGAAGCTAAAAGATGAAATAGAAGTCAAGTGGTTGTGGAAAAATACTACAGACCACCCAGTCAGATGTAGAGTATGCATTATGATTTCCTTATGCAGGATTCAAATTACCACAGAGGCAAGAGATTTGAATGAGAGAGTGGGATTTCAACCATTCAGACATCTCCAGGAAGCCTTATCAGAAAAAAAAAATATGATAAATTCTTGACTAGCTTTTATGACATTTTTCTCTCTCTCAAGGGGAAGAAGCAATGAAGGGACCTACTATTCTGGACTTATACAAAAGTGACAAGAAAGCAAAGAAAGGAAATTCTTGGCATTTATCTTAGACTTAAGTTTCATTAAACAAGTTTCTCAGAGTTCAAAGAAAACATACATGCTTATGTATGTAATATACATAACTGTACATAAATATATACATATATCTTTATGTGTATATGTTTGTATGTATGTATATATGAATTCAGAACAAGAAGATATACAAGGAAGCAATGTAACTCCAACTTAGGAAATATGATGAAAAGTTGAGAAATAATAGAGAAAAGTGAGGTTATTTAACTCTTCTTTTGTTTTCATCTTCTTTATCGAGGAATATAGGCTTCGAATCAGAATTAGTAGAGAATTCACTTTAAAGGAATCAAAATTCAAGATAGGCCAATTTACATAATTTAATAATAACAGCTTGAACTATTTTAGGGTTATTTAATGAGATTATACCAAAGGAATTTGGACCATAAAGCAGACAAAACATCTCCCCTGAGTTCCCATCAAGCATTAATAATCCAAGGCAGGATTTTCAAATTTGCAAAACTGGGGCAAGTGTATTGACCTACCATGATTAAGTCAAAACAAGGGTACCACATTGCCTTAATGAGTATGATGTGCTGGAAATAACAATGAAGGTGGGGAATAAGATGCTGGGGACAGACAAAGCACTTTACTTACATGAGTTCATTTGAGTCCTATTACATGAGTACTGAAGGGTGGTGGTTTCAGTCCACATTTGTAATTTCATCAAAATGAGAAACTCTCAGTATGGAAACTCCATGTACTAATACAAATCAGCAATCTATCTGTAATTTACAGTCTTAAAGAATTGCTTAGAAGCCCTAAGGTCAATTTGCCCGTGCCCACATAGTTATTATGTACTAGTGGAATAGATGAAGTCTTCATAATTCCAAGGCTAATTATCTACTACTCTACGGCCTTTCACAATAGATATTTTTAACCCCATTTTGGAGATGAGCCACAAAAGCTCAGATAGGTTTAAGTGACTTACCAATGATCATACAGCTAGTAAGTATATTCAAGGTAGAATGTGAACCCAAGTCTTCCTGATTTCAAGTCCTGCATGTTCTCCAATGTACAAAGCACATAAGGATGTAAGTGATATCTCAGAATGCTAAAAGAACATGCAAATGTTTTTCTCTGTCAGTAGTGGTGGAGAAATCATGAACAACAGGAAAAGTTCCAAAAGATAGGAGACTGGAAAAATTGGCTCCTGTTTTAAAATAGGGTATGTTTCAGAAGTCATACATTAGTATTGTCTGGTGTTAGCCTTCAAATAAATTTTAGAGTGAATTCTTGAACAGATATTTGAGGGATTTGGGAAAGAAAGAACAGGGTTCTTTAAGGAACTGTCATGCAAACTAATCTCTTCTTTTATAGGGTCATAGAATTCTGGATTGATTCCCCTTGGAACATGCACTCCATTCCTACCTCCTGTCTTGTTCCATGGATTTGGCATTCCAAAGAGCCATGACTTCATTGGATATCACCTTCTGATCATGTCTTAGGCCAGATTTTCTTACTCCGGAAGTACTTTTCCTGCAACTCTTGTTGACTGCACTGAATCACGAGGTCCTCTAGGGGATGAGGAGTCTATAGTCATGTTGATCCACAGGGCCAAGCTAGTTTCAATAAGCAGAAATTTCAGGGAGGCAGATTTTACCCATGTGTGTTTATATGTACATACTCATATACATAAACATATATGCATAACACATGTGCTTAGCTCTCCAACAAAAAGGGATGCCCTGTGCTATAGTGAGCTCCCTGTCCCTGGAAATATTCAAGCAGAAGACCATCATATAGATGAGTGATGTGATGGAGGAAGGGGAATGGGAAGATTTGATCAAGTGACCTCAGAGATTCCTTCCAACTCTGAACATGGGTAGCTTCTTCAAAGTCTAAACTCTAGGACAGAAGACATATACTATGTTGAATTCTATACTTATTGCATCCTAAAGCCAGAAAGGTACTCTGGAGTATATCTGGTCTAGCCCTTGCCTTTTGATAGGTGAGTGATGAAACTAACCAGGGTTAGTCATTGAGGAAGCATGGTTTGTTGACAGTACCACTGTATTTGGTTAGCATTCAGGGACTTCAGTACAAATCCAAGTTTCTCTATTTACTTGTGTGAGCTTAGACCCAGTCACTCTATCACCTGGGGAAAGAGATACCTCACATATAAAAAGACAATTGGATCACATGATACTGAGACCTTTCCAACTAAATCTTTTGATCTCCTTGTTTTGTACTTCACTGACACAGAGAACAACTGTTTAGAATTCTAAAATTCCTTCATGTACTTGAGAACAAATAAGTTATTTCTCGACCTTCCCTTCTCCTAGGAAGTAACCCCAAACCCTTTTTTCTTTCTGTTGCCATAACCTCAATTTAATGGGCTTCAAACTAGGTCACACTGGCCTGCTCCAATGAGAACATCATTTAGCCATACCACCAAGCATACCAATTTAACCTCAGAAAAAAATGGAACTAATCATAGACACAAGCATTATGCTAAAACTTGAATTTATTTTCAAAATAAACCACCCTAAGATTGATTGAATGCTCAAATCCCACAACGTTTCTACAAGAATTTTGTCACTGGAGATTAACACTAGAGCCAGGCTAACCAATTTGTTAAACACAGAATGGGATTATTCTCTTGGTGGTTTGGATGAGAGAAAACACATTTTTTAGTGTGGAGATAAAAGCTGGGAAAACAGTTGAGTTGGATTTCCCATCTGGAATTTTCTGAGTCTTGGAATTAGGGATACCTGGGAGTTTTAGAATGTTGGGGACCAGCTAACAGATGCAAGCATTTGAAAAGAAGAAAAAAAATCTCATATTTTTCTAATTATTTAGCAATATACAGCTCTTTGGGTATATGGTAAAATATCCTAAGATATCACTTTGTTCCCTTTTAAATAAACCCGTCAAAAATCTTCAGGGATGTGGTCTCTAGTGACAAGATAGTCACTTATTTCCAAGTATGAATCAGGACAGAGTAATTTAGGATTGTTGATGTTCAGTCTTTTTCAGTCGTGTCCTACTCTTCATGACCCCATTTGGGATTTTCTTGGCAAAGATATTGGATGATTTGCCATTTCCTTCTCCAGCTCATTTTACAGATGAGGAAACAGAGACCAACAGGGTTAAGTGACTCATTAAGTGACTTGCCCAGGATCACTCAACTAGTAAGTGTCTGAGGCCATATTGGAATTCAGAAGATGAGTCTTCCTGACTCCATGCTCAGGGATCTATTCACTGTGCCACCTAGCTGCTCCAATTTAGAAATAAAACTCAAAGAAATTGAAATAATTTTTTAAAACTTAGGGTCCATTTTTATATTAAAGATACTTAGCATATGTCTTTGTATTTAGTTTGTGAATTTATTTCAACCATGGAAAGCATGGTTTTATAATGGGGATTCTCACTTCTGATGGGGATTTTGGGGGCTATAGGTCAAAGACCAAACTCAAATTTTAATTCCTACACACACATGCATGTTACACATATGCACACATATATACACACATACACATATGGATGCATATATGCACATATACATGTATTCATGTGTCTGTGTATGTGTATATATGTGCATGTGTGCATATGTGTATAATGTGTAATATGCATAATGTGTAATAAAATGTGCGATATATGTATGTATATGTGTGTATATATGTATATATGTGTATATATATGTAATTTCATTGCTTTTGTCATTTTCTTTTTACAGATGAGGAAATTAAGACTAAAATAGATGTAGGGATTTGATTAGCATCCTTAGTAAGAATCAGGGACAGGCGTCCTGAATCCAAATCAGGTATTCTGTCCAATAGACCACTAAACTTTACAATGTTCTGCACAATAAAGGTTTATAAAAATGTATCAGTGTACATATGCGGACACATTTATACATTATATAATTTGTACTTATATACATACATGTGCAATTACATATGCATTGCCTATATATCTGTATACATATATAGAATATAGACATATGTATACATTACATACACATATAATATATCAAATGTGTGTGTATAGATATGTATGCTTATCTGAATACTTCAAGCTGCTAGCAGCCTTTCCCGAGAAATGACTATAGATATATCTATATACACATATGTGTATATATGTATCTATGTACACATGCATGTATATGCATGTATGTATGGTATAGATGTATACATTCATACATGTACATATGTATGCACATGTATATAATTTCCCATGTTATTTCTTCTATTCATATGTAAGCATTTTGAGGGCAAGGACTAGGGTATTTGGGGGTTTTTTGGTCTTTGTATTGTCAGCATATAATATAACACCAAATGCAGAAAAGACAAATAGTAAATACTCATTGAATAAATGAATGAATATGTAAATGATCTGTGATTTTATCAGTGTGAGGATCTCCCTGTTTGGGAATGCCCTCTACACACTCAGATTTCCTTCCATTAATAACTTAGTAGCTAAGTACTAAGGAGTTGCTAGAAGGAGGCAGAAGCTATGTATATTGAAGATTTCATACATCATAAGACCATAGATTCAGAGCTTGAAGGAGAATTTGGAGGTCATCAAGTCAAACTCTTTCAATTTACATGTCCCTTTTAAATACTGTGTCCTTCATTAATTGTCTTGTTTTGATGCCTTGTCCTGGCATGGGACTGACTGGCTGACGATCCATGCGGATTGAAGAAAGTCTCTGAGGAAATCACAGAGTTTGAAAATGCTGAAGTGTGTCCCTGTTCTATATGAGGCGGCATGGTGCAGGAGAGACAGCCCTGGCCTTAGGCTGGGAAAGACTTGGCCTCAGGTATTGCTCTGACTCAGCCTGCTTGTGGGCACCACTGGCAAGTCACTTCATGGAATCCCAATCACTTCTTGAAGCCTAGAAATTACAGACAAGTTGTTAATTTGTGGTTAGGTAGTTAGCACCCCCATTTTAAAGAGGAGGGAACTGAGATTCGCAGAGGTAAATGACTAGATAAAGAGGAAACAGCTAGAAAGCATGAGAGCCAGGACTCAGACCAGGTCTCTGGACTCCAAAACAAGTCTTCTTTCACTGCTTTAAAGCTGCCGCATTAGAAATATCAATATAGGAAAACATAATTGAAACCAGAGTTTCCTAGAAAAAAAAAGAGTAAAATTTACTTGTGAAATGAAAACGTACTTTCATTTCCTAATAGTTGTCAACTCTGAGCCTCTTACTTAAATAAGCACTTAGCTTTGGGAATAGGGAATTAATCAAAAAACACAGTTCAAGAGTTTTCCTTTATTTCAGCATCATTTACACAGAAGAAATTAAAGGTCTGAGATCAAAAAAGGTACAATGTGATTTATATATTATACATATTATACATTTTATATTCAGGAACATAACATTATTTATTATATGCAGGAAAAAATCAAATGCATTTTTAGGAAAAGGAGAGTAGTATCAAGAATCATGAAAGGCTATATTTTGTCAAAACTGTAAAGTAAATAGATCTTGATATCCAACCTTCCCCTTTTGGTGCCCTACTCACCTGCTTGTTGACAGCTGTTAGGGCCCCCGACCCTCCCTTTCTGCACCTCATAGTCCAGATCATTGCTCCCACTAACAAATCCACACTTCACAGTTCTGGGTCTCATACCCTTAGGGCCCTGATAAAGGACATCTGTAAATCTGACTAATTCCCATTAAAGTATTAGTGGATGATGATGGCTTCATGTATTACCCTTCTCAGATCACAGATTGGTATTTCCTTAAGCTGGCTCTCTGGTACACTAATCCAAGGTATTCTAGTGGTAATCCTAATGGTGTTTCAGATACCATAAAAAGTCAGTTGCAGGAGAGATTTTTGGTTATTCAGCATTAGCCATATGAAAACGACCACAAGTTCAATGTGAATCAACAAAATGTCACAGCTAAAAAAAAAAAATTAATAGGCCACAATAATAGAAGTGTTACATCTAGGATAAGGAGTCAGATAGATATCTTCTTCCATTCTGCCACATTCAGACCAACCGTAGAAGTGGTTAATTTTGTGCATTGCATTCTAAGACAGTAAATGAGAGGTTAAAGTATATCAAAATTAGGCAACCAGGTTGGAGAAGGGGGTCCTGAAACCATACCAATATAAGGAATGCCTGGCAGAACTAGTCCTGGTTAGCCAAGTTGAGGAAAGTCTTAGAGGGACATGATAGATGTCTTCAAATATTTGAAGGACTTTTAAATTTTGTTTCAAAGGGTTAAACTCAGTGTCATGCTGGAGTCAGCTTGTATCTGCTCACAAGAACAAATTGTTAAATTTTCAGTGTGATCTATCCAGAGAAAGAACTGTAGAGTAGGAATGCAGAGTATGTTTCTCATGATTTCTCCCATTCATAATAATTTTTCTATGCAACACGACTAAGGTGAAAATGTATTTAATAGGAATGTGTGCTTGAGCCTATATCAGATTGCATGCTATTTGGGGGAGGGAAGGGGAGAAAATTTAAAGCTTATGGAAGTGAATATTGAAAATTAATAATAAAATAATAAAAAATTTTCAGTGTGATCATTTACAAGTTAAAAATTAGCAAATGCTGCAAATCAGGACTTGACTTTTATTGACAGTCTATATTTAAGAAGCATTGGAGAAAATAATAATGCAGGTTAAACTTTGTGTGTCGCAGATACAATTTTTTTTCAGAGAGCTGATTGTTAAACATTTACTAGCACACCCTAGAAAAAGCTTTAGTAACTATTTTGAAGTGACAGGAAGGGAGATTTCTGCTCAGTACCAAGAAGATTTTTCTACAACCAGATGTGCAACGATGCTTGGGCTAAATGACCTTTAACGTTCTTTTCAGCGCTTTGATAGTATAAAATTATATCATTTGGGTGGTTGCTCACTATGCTTCCATTCAAGACTGGCTTAGGAGTTGTGAGGTAAAACATAATATTTCAGTATTGCAGTTCCCTAGAGATTAGCTATCTCTCTGGAGAGGCAAAGTAGAAACAACATCTGTTCCCCATGTAGTTTGGACTATTCCTTGGCATGAGTTGTTGGGGATGTCTCAAGGGATTTCTCGGTCTTTTTGCCATAGTTGTTAAGGTCGTTGTTCTCATCATCAAGGAAAATGATTTATTAAGTTCATAGGTCTCTACAGAACTATCATGGGGGACTCCACAGGGCATGCTTCCTTCTTCTCAGTAATATCTGGGTCTTTATTAACAACAAAGAAATTACTTTATACTTTCCAAAGTATTTTTACAACTATTACTGAATTTGAACCTAAGGTGCATTTGACCTGGAGTCAGATGACCTGAATTCAAGCTGCAGCCTTGCCACTTACTATTTGTGTAATTATTCAAGTCACTTAGCCTCATATGAAAATGAGAGGTAGTCATACTCAGGATCATAAATCTGGAGCTATGAGGGACCTCAGCTTCCACCTAGCGCAACCTTATAATTTTATAGATAAGGAAACTGAAGCCTAAGAAAGTTAGATGGCTTCTCTAGAGGCAACAAGATGGTGCAGTGGACAAAGAGTCAGACCTGGAGTCAGGAAGATAAGCTCTAATTGGACCTCAGACCCTTACTAGCTGTCACTCTGGGCAAGTCACTTAATCTTTGTCTTAATTTCCTCAACTGTAAAATGGAGAAAATAACAGCACTTATCTCCCAAGGTTATTGTGAAGATGAAATGAGATAATATTTGTAAAGTATTTAACACACTGTTTGCTTGATACTTTGCAGAGTAAGCATTTGATAAATGTTTATTTCCTTTCCCCTTCCCCTTCCTCTTGCCCAAGTTCACACAAGTAGCAAAGTATTAGAAGCAGTATTTGAACTCAGGTCTTCTGACTCCAAAGCCAGTGTTGTTTTCTTTTTTTCCAGTTAACATACTATCTCCCTTCTACTACTAAGTTTCTGTGTGAAAAAAGTCTTTATTCATTATAGACACTATGTTAATGGGAGATATCACAACAACCATTTAAGTTAGGTATTCTTCAAGTCTATGAAATCACACCACATAAGAAACTAATTACTATGAAGTTAGTCCACTCCACATTTAACAAAAAGAGAAATTGAGGCTCTAAATTTTTTTTAACCATAATCTCCTTATTTTCATCTCCTGGCTAAAGACTGAATGTCAGATAAGTACATAGCATGGCAAAATGTAGAAATGTATCAATCATGTTTCATTTCGCATATTTTACAAATTAATTCTTTAAAAGATCTTTTATGTAACACTACATGTTTATCTTGTGCTTTAAGGTTTACAAAGCATTTTTTCTCATAACAATTGGATATGTTAAGTGGTATAAATATTTTTATTCCCACTTTATACATGAGAGATTAAGTGAATTGTTTGAAGTTAGACAATTAATGGGTGTCCAAGCCAAGTCTCAAATACAGGTCTTCAGATTTCAAAATTAGCATGTCTTCTACTACTACAGAAGCAATTGGCGGCACATTTTTAATTTCTGATGTGGTAAATATCAAAAGATATTTAGCAGCTACCTAATATGATATCAGTAGATGTTTCAAGAAATATCATGATACACATAAACAAAATGGAGTTCTCAACAGTTTTTAAGAATTTTAAGGAGACCCAAGAGCCCCAGGCTTAAAGTATGCTTGTCAAACGAAAATGGTTGTGATTAAAGCTGAAACTTTTATGTAAATAAACACTTAGCTTTGGGAATATAAAGGCAATCAGAAACACATTCCACACTTTGGCCAACTTATTTTTCTCCATTTTGGATATCAGATAATGTTTCATTTCTAATTGTGGCATGCTAATTCAATAAAATGCAATGGAATGCATTGTAAGTACACCTTGCTTTAGCCAACCTATGGAGGAAAATCTGGATTTCTATTAAATATATTGAGTTTTGACCACTGTTATCTCTTCAATCTAACTTTGGGCAAATCTCTTCCCTCTAGTTTCCTCCTCTTTCAAATTAGAGGGGTAGAGTAGACTACAGGTGTTGAATTGGGAGAAATTTCAGAAGTCATTTAGGCTAACCTCCTAATTTTAAAAAGAAGAAACCTAAAATAAAACAGATCCTTTGACTCCAAATCTGGTACTCTTCTCACTGCACCAAGATGATGTTTAAGGTCCTGGATAATTCTAAATCTATAATTACTGACTTGTTTGCTGCAATGGTGCTCAAGATTGACTCTGTTTTTAAACAGGTTTTTTTAAAAAACCACCAAGAACACATCAATTATTTATAAGAAAAGTTTGGCCTCCGGGGCTGCACATCCCAAATTAATATTATTTTTTAAATACAGGTATGGAATGAGAATTGTGCCAAAGGGATTTGTACTTGTCAGTTCATCTGGGTGAGAATTGGGTCAGGCTGGGAATTAACACTTTGGAAATCAGCTGTCAAAGCTCTAGTGGCTGCCCTGGAATCTGGCTGGGCCCATGTTTCAATTGCTCCATACAAGATGAGCAAAGTGAACAAGGTCCTAACATTTCCTTTTTGATGCTTATCTTGCCCTGTGTGTTTATGTAGAAACAAGAGCTAGCATGTTTTGGCATTTTTTCAAATATTTGTCTTGAGATGGAAATAAATTGTCATAAGGCTCTCACCTGAGCAGTTAGAAGGAAGGGAAGTTTTCAAATGTGGTTTTTACTCCTCTCCTCTCCACTCCCCTCCAAACCCCAAACCCCAACTTTGTTTCTGAAAATAACTGGAAGACAATTGTTGGTCTTTAAATTGAAGAGGAGAGAAGAATGTCCTGGGAGAAACTGCAGTTAAGTGGTGAGAAGAAGACTGTGTGTTTAACTACTTCAGCCCATCCATCTTTTATGACATGAGGCTTTGATCAGGGCTACTGATTAAAGGGGTAACGTCAAGATAAAAATCATATCTGTTCTAGAATTTTAAAAAATGTCTTACCTGAGTTGTTAATGGTACCTTAGATTATTGAAACACAAATAATTGCAAAGGTCTAATTTTCTGCTGCCAGCTCCTTTCTCCCATGTTCTTTTTGCACTCTGCTCAGCTTTGTAACCTCATTTCTCTTGAAGTCTGGCTGTGTCTTGAGTAGAACTGGAACTAACAAAGGGTAAATGGAGGTTTGCTTGTGTCCAGCATGGGAGGGGACACTTTTTCTCCAAGACAACTGCCACCAACACCACAACAGCCCCACCATGTCTCCAAGTCTTCCAGAGGTGTCTACACAAAATGGGGAGCAGTTTTCCCTAGCAGTGTCTTTTGCACCACTTCTGCTTTGATGTTTGCTGGTCATAGATCACAGGATTTAAAGCAAAAAAGACCATGTAGCCTAATCCTTTCATTTACAGATAAGGAGACTGCTGTTCAGTTTAAGAGGTTAAATTGCCCAGGTAGAAAGAAGCAAAGGTGGTAACTGAACCCAGACCTGTTTTTCCTACCGACACTTTGAAGGTCTACATGGCCTGATTCATGCCAAGTCTCTCTTAACCTGGGTTTCTACCTACTCACTCACTGCATGACTACTTCCAAAAGTCTAATTGGAGATGGAGTTCTAATCAGGTGTTTCCAGGTGGTGGTTCAGTCATTTCGATAATGTCCAACTCTTCATGACCCTATTTGAGATGTTCTTAGCAAAGATACTGGAGTGATTTGCCATATTTTTCTCCAGATCATTTTACAGATAAGTAAACTGAGGTAAATAGAGTCTCACAGCTAAGTGTCTCCCAGTGCCACCCAGCTAAGTGTCTGAGGTCAGATTTGAACTCAAGAAGATGAGCCTTCCTGAATCCAACCCCTCCACTCTATCCATTGTGTCACCTAACTGCCCATATGTGGATTCTGTTCTAACTTACTTTTATTGACAGAGGTGAGAAAACCAAACCAGTGGACAATGGACACCTATTGCACTCATACCTCAAGGTGATGAGTTGTCCCCACTTGTTGAAAGCAAGGGGGTGGTGGATATCAATACCATTAAAAGTTATTACAAAGCAACAATGTTGTACATGTGAGCAACATTTTCAAGTTCTCTATCACCGTCCCCAGTGGCTGAGTCATTTCATTCTAACAATCCTTTACCATTTACAAAAGGGCTTTCTTTAACAATAATTTCATGAGGCTAGCAGTACCCATTTTTTATGGAAGGAAATTGAGGAAATCGGTTCAGAGGTGAAGGGACTTACCCACCGTTCCATAATAAGTCATTGGTAGAGTCAGGACAAGAGCCCAGCAGATTTGATTCCCGGTCCATTGTTTCCCCCCATTACTCAGTGTTTCCCCACCTAGAGCATTCTAGTGGATGACCACAACAGTTTTATAGGATCAAAGACCTAAGACTGGAAGAGATTTCAGAGACCATGTAGTCAAACCCTCTCATTTTACAGATGAGAAAACAGAGGTAAGGAAAGTTAAGTGTTCTTTCTAAGGTCACACAGGTGGTAGTTGCTAGAGGCAAGATCT